>JADMLD010001336.1:0-24048 GCA_017589585.1 Phylloscopus whistleri | reverse complement strand
CCCTGCCATGCAGCTGGCAGTTTCATGAGGCTGACATCATTTGTGACAGATGGATGAGATTTGTTATCTCATGCTAAAACCTTTGGTGAGTTTAACCATCCTACGCAATATTTCTCCTAAAGGCTAATCTAAATGTCCTTACTATAATTTAAGGCAATCCCTCTTTTCTGTTCCCAGGCAATACATTCCATTTCTCACTGCATCTGTAACACCCAGATATGTGTATCACAGACACTTCCAGAATTTCCCTCTCTGACACTAGTCTTCTCTGAAACAGAATGAGTGTACAGAGTGTATCTGTTCTTTCCTGCTCTCCCCCCAGCCTCTCTTGAGAACATCTTATCTTGATGTCTGCTACTCCTCATACATCTGAGCAGTTAATTTGTGCAGTTAATTGTACAACATTGCTCTCTTGGTTGTTTCTCTCCCTGACCTACTTACTGTTAGGATAAATCCTATCAACAGACTTACATGTGGTGTGGGAACTGTAGCTGAGTCCTGGGAGACTTGTGGGGCTCTTTCCCAGACTGGAGCAATGAACCAAGGATGAGATGCTGCTATTCTGTGCTGTAACAACAGAGATGATAGTGTAGATGTCTTCATATGTAAATGACAAGAAATGTTGAGTAATATCTTGAGGTCTTTGCACAGTTTTCTGATCATCTACAAGTGATGCTAAAATTCATCTTTTTACATCTTTAATGCTGCAGACCAGCCTCAAAACTTGTTTCAATGTTCTTCATGGATTCATTCAGCAGAGGGGTAGTTAATGAAATCCTGCTTTTATGGCACCATCATTCAGAAGGAGTGGTATCACCAACTTGAGGACTTTCTCCTGTTGCAATCTAGATATGCACAAAGTAGATCCCAGTTTCTACACAGGTGGGAATAAATGAAACAGGCCAATGGCCCTAAGGCCAAGCAGCATTGCACCACTGTCATCCATGTGGATAAACTCTCCATCACCACCAGAAGAAAAAGATGCTGACACCAGGTGAGGTGCCACATGGCTGGTGTCTGTGGTTGCCAGAGCCACACCCCGGCAGTGCTGGTTAGAGAGAGCTGGTACAGACCACAGGGAAATGATCAAACATGGACAACTCCTGTCCATCACTTCAGCTAGCCCCAGTCTCTGAATCACACATTTGCTGAGATGTAGCTGGCAAAACTTTCAGGTTTACCTCAGGCTACCAAGGAATGCTGCATCCTCTTTACTGATGAGCTGCACCTTTCGATCAGTGAAATGTGTTACAGCACTTGGGTTTAAATATCCACCTTCTGAAGAAAGGGAAAGAAGGTAAAAAAACAAACATCTATAAAAGCATGGCCAAACTAGAAGGTCAAAATTGCTTGTTATAGGGCAAAAGACTGGCATTCTACACCAACTAAATCAATTTCCCAAGCCCACTCACTCTCCTCACATCCTCTGCAAAAGTTTGGTGATAGTAAAATTTAGCTGCAAGAAATTCTCTTGCAGGCTAGTCTTCGTGATTAAATGAAATCATTCTTTGATTAGAAGTAAAGAAAAAAATTAGGATGAGTATCACCAGAGTAAAAATGGAAACACAAGTTAGATTGTGAAATGAGTCATCTGGCAGAAGTATTTAAACTAAAAACAACAGGCATCCCAGAATAGCTCCCCATGAGAGAAAACACCGTAGTGACTGAAATCTATACATGCAACTATTGGAATAAGCAACAGGAGATTTAACACATTCTGGCACATATTTGTACCAGTTTTTGTAAGCTTTAGAGGAATTTTGGAAAAAAAAATCCAAATTTGGTACAAAATGACAACCCTATCCAAAGATTACAAAATAAACAAAGGAAAGTTTCATCATTCACTTAGTACAAAGACATTACAGGTCAGACCACAGCCAATATTTTGTCATGATTTAGCAAGTTATTTCCTCTTCAGATAAAAACCACTGTGTGAAACGATAACAGATGTGATTTTTACAGTGGATAAAAACCCTTTAGCTATTCACCTTCATGGAATGAGCTTCTTCGCTGACTGCTTGACAGGTATAGGTAATTGATGGATTATTCAGGAAATTCTACCCAGGCAGATGCCATATGCCAGAAGAACTAATTTCTACCCTTGCTGCTTGGCTTCTCTCCCCTGTCACGTGCAAAATGTTGGCAATCCTCAGTAAGAATTGTTTATCTTCATAAAATTATGTAACTTTCTACAAATTTAGCATAAGCAACACAAAAACAAGTGCCCAAGCTTGTGCATGGCTAATGCAACCCACCATATGCTCCCTTTTACAGGCAAACTGCACAACCGTGGATGCCTATGCAACACTCAGCACAATATCAGACCTGTTCTGTCACAAACTCTTTATTCCACATTTTTGGAAGGACTCAGCTTTCAGGTTATTAGATAGCCCTCCTTTTGCCACTGCTCTGAATCAGTCCTGATCCATTAAATTGCTACAAATTGCAAACAGATAGTACTAATATTAGGCGTGCCTGTTTTCAATTTAAAATTCAAACAAACAAACAAACAAAACCCCCTGACTCTTGGTGGTGTGTTGCTAAATTTTCCACCTAGTACTCTAATAATTTTCCACCATTTAAGACAAGCAATTTCCATGCCCATTTAGAGACTTTTAGCTCAAAATTTTGAACAGAGATTTTTGTTGATGAAGCTTCAAAGATCCACATTCCACAGTGTAGGACTGTGCTTCTTCTTTGCTTTTCACTCCATAGTGTTTTATTTTCTATAAGAAAGAAAAAGTTTCTTCTAACTGACATATATCAAATCTTAGAAAAAATAAAGCCTACAATCTGCTAGGAGAGAGAAATCATCAACCAAACCAGTTCTGAACATTGTCATTTTTATCAGAGAAAAAGTTTATACATTTTATTTCCCCTCTGGAGGCTGGTACATATGAAAGATGAATTAGTTCAATAAAAACTTCAGTGGAGAAAACTTGTTCTTTAGCTCAAATGCAAGATTTTGTGATTTTAAAAGCCTCAAATAAAATTCTGCTGATAGCTTAAGTGAGAAAAGTTACCAAAAAATAACACAAATTCAGAAAAAATACCTCAAATGTGTCTTTAACTAATTCCCAAGTCTTTCCTAGAAATGTAATTTATGGACTTTAGTTTTTTGGTTTTTTAATATGTCTGAAGTCATGAGCAGCTTCCCTCTTCCTGGCTGGCAGCAATGCCCATCTGGGCCTGTCTTTTGGTCATCTTGACTTCACAGAACATCTCTATGACTTAGCTTGTACAGATAAAATTAAATCCTTCAGAGCATGTGCCACCAAGAGCCTGAATGTGTGTAAACCACAATAATCTGTTAATGCTGATTCATCTCTGTCTTGGGGCAGACATCAACAGATAAAGTTCTGATTCCTGTGCCTGCAGGTTGGCTGTTAGTCACAGGTATTGCATTATTGGCACCCATGGTTCATACTGAAAATTATCAACCTGTCTCTGTGTGTCTGCCAAAATTAGGGTCTGTTTTAGAAAGCTTGGTGCCCTGCAAGGCCTGTGTGTGACATGACTTCAGGCAGCACCCTGCCAACACCACAGAGAGCTCACCAAGCCCTGGGGTGTGCGAAGGAGGAAAGGGACAACTATAATTAACCTTCAACAAAGGGCAAAATTCAGCTTTTGTGAAGGTTTTATCACTTTTGAAATTCAGCTTCTCTCCTAGGGAGCACTTTGACCCCCGTCCCCGCTTCTGGAAACCACTATATAGTGGTTTCACAGGAAACTATAAAAAAGGTCTCTTGCACCTTTTATTTCCATCAAACAGCAGGAATTCCAGAAAGACCTGCTGATGTTGACATGCAGGACCAACACTGGCATAAAGCCTGCATGCAGCAAAGCCATGGAATTTGGTCCTCCTTTGGTGAAACCACAGCGAGCAAATTGGTGCTGGAGTTGGTTCTTGCTTCTTTGTGCTTCTCAACAGCTTCAGTGAAGAAAGATACATTCCCAGGGAAGACTTAGAGGAAGGCTTAAGGTCCTAAACAGTGCTAAATATGACATGTGGCCATGATGTTGGGATACACGAGGCACAGGGTATGCCTGGAAACAGCATTGTCCCATTTTTTATGCTTTGAAGAATTTCTCTCTGTCAAAGACTTCCTTTTATCCCACCTAAGAGTCTATAATTACTGTCTCTTGCCAACTTCAGTGACAAGGCCTTCTGAATACTGTAATGCCAGGGTATCCACTGGAAAGCTCTGTCTCCCATCTGATGCTTCTCACCACCCTCATCTCTGCCTCAGCACCTTTGTATCTTGCACTCTTCTGATTCAGCTGCTTTCAGACTCTGTTCCAGCAGCAATAATGAGATGGTGCTAATATTTGTTTTCATAGTGCAGGATTAAGCCTTTGAAGAAACAGTGCATTGTGGTATATGAACTATTTTGATGTATTTTGACACACAGCAAGGGAATTTCTTCACTACTTTCATGTGCTTTATGACAGTTCCTGAGACATCGGTGTATCCTGGGAGCTGGGAACTGGCATATTGCCTGTGAGCCTTGAAAAAAGTGCCATTCACGGGCAAAAGGAAATGAAAATATTTTTTAAACCCCAAAACATAGCATATATAATACAGGAACTTGATCTACAACATTTAGATACTGTTACCCTTCATTAAAAAATCAGGGAATATGTAATAAGTCTCAGTGATCTGAAGACTCTTCTAGAAAGAAAGATGTTCATTACTGCTCTCAAGAAAAGCTGAAATGCTGGTTTCTGGGATTTGATTTAATATCAATCAATTTACAATCAGTTCTGTGCTTCAAATCTATGATAATATTGTTAAGGGATGATCTCTCCTTATCCAGGTGAGATTCTTCACAAGAACAGTGTTTCAGACACTCTCCTTGATTATTGTAATTAAAAAAAAATCTCTTAATGTGTATCCTAAAGCTTTCACTTTATAGCTTCAGGCCACTACTTCTCATCACATCATCCACTGAGAATTATCTTCCTTATGTTTATTATTATTCTGAAGCTATATATATATATACTATCCTTCCTGAATCTTCATTGTAATAGATGGTATAAATTCAGCTTCCTCCATGTCCCCACTTATAATTTTTTTTTCTCTAACACTTTTATCTTTTCTGTCACCCTTTGTATTTCTTTGCTTCTCTGCTGCCATCCTAACAGGTGCCATTCTTTTGCTGACAAAACCTATTTTTTACCAATGACAGCAGAACATGAAAAAGAAAGGGCATTTTTTAAACTCCCACTTTTTCCTTTACAAAGTCAGAAAGATTAAAGGTAAAATTCTCTAGTTCCATTTTCAACCTTTGGTTGTTTCTATCTTTTGACCACCAGGAAAGATCATAAATTGCTCAAGAGTTATGGAGCTTATAACAGTTGTGGCTCTTTATAGCAGAACTGTTTCATATTCATTACGTTTTCCTTTCCAGAACATTTCTTCAGGGACAATGGTGCAAAATTTAACCACAATAAAAACCACTGAGGGAAAAATTGAACAATCCAGGGAGAGTTTTTCAGCATATCCTTCAGAGAGATGTCCAGCAAAGGTCTGTAGTCACTTAATGTTGCTGTTGTTAGAGATGAAAATGTATCTGAATATAAAAAGTGAAATGTTCTTTGCAGAAGTGTGGCTTTGCAGCCACTCCTTCACACAAGCAAAAATGCAGATTTGTAGAATGAGATGCAGATGGATAACTTCTTCTATCATTTCCCATGGAAGTTTAGATCCTAAGGACCCTTAAATAAATTAATAAATACTGTATTTTGTATGCATTTTCATGAGAGAATGAGCATCTTTGAGCCTTTTCCTCCTGCACTTTGCTTTTTTATGTGAATTACTCGCTAGCTTTGCCAGTATTTTTGTGTCCTGGTACACTTAAGTCTCCTCAGGAAAATATTGATATCTGTCATCTTTGTTTTTACCAAATTGCAGTTGTTCCTTGGCAATATGACAAATATCAGAGGTACCTGATTTCCATTATGTTTTCTTCTGCAGTCCAGAGTATTACACTGTTAAGCATAAATATTTTTAAGTTTTCTGTGCACTGAACATTCTTTTGGAGAACCTGGGGAATTTTCTGCTGCTTCTGAGACCCTGCTGTCTGCTGGGGAAGGGAATCTGCTTTTATTCTAGGATTCAGGGTTTTTCTTCTCTTTTGTTGTCAGAAGATGTAAGACAGGAGAAGAAATAAGAAGGTTAATTTATCTACAAATCTTGTACTATTCTTAGCTTCTGATTTCTCAAATCCATAAGAATAATCTATTTCTTACTGTTTATTCATATTCATGCTAAGTTCAAAAAGAAAGTCGGGACTGAAAAAAATGGTGTTTCTTCCCAATCCATAATTCTTTCTCTCCCCTGAGTACTCACCAGGCTCCACAATTATATAACATTGCACTGTGCACTTTATTTACTCTGTTCTCTGCAACAACTATCAATTCATCTGCAGAACTGACAAATGGGAGGCACCAAATATTGTCACATTGATAAATAAATACGAATTAGTCATGAGGTGAGTTGGAAATACATATCCCTTTACTAGGAAGGGGTTGCCTGGTACATAGTATACTGATTTAGTATTGAATTATATAACTATATGTTATATAATAATTTAATATTGGATTGTGTACAATACTAACATTGAAGAAGGGTTTAAGGCTTGAAGAAAACTGATTTTGGTTTTGCTGTGTTATCTACTATTTTGTTTCATTGTCACAAGCCCAAATCTCACAGGAGTGAATCATGGAATCACAGAATACTTTGAGTTGGAAGGGACCTTAAAAATCACTTAGTTCCAACTCCTCTGCCATGGGCAGGGACACCTTCCACTAAACCAAATTTTTCAGATCCCTGTCCAACTCAGCCTTGAACATTTCCAAGGATGCTGCAGCCATGGCTTCTCTGGTCAGCCTGTTCCAGGGAATCTTTGTACAATGTCTGTGTGATTCAGTGAAATAGTATGAAAAATATGTGGCAGTGAGGAGAGAAATGAGGTTGAAACACCTGGGGGCAGGCCCTGGTTTAGCACTGCCAAAAGCAACCCTTTGACTATTTATGGTAGGATGTTCAGATCTTCAGACATCTCACAGTTGTCTAGAACTGTGCTTTATCTGTTGCACTGCTAATACTGACCTGGAACGTACCGTTGACTGATTGACTCTTAATTACCTGTCATTAATATAACTTTAATCATCCTTGATCCTGATTTGAAATAAACCTCTTAAATTGAGTAGGGTTCCCCTGCAGCAGTCACCATCACTCATTATATATTTCCAGGAATGAATACCAATTACTATGAACTAAGTTAATGAAATGCTTTGGTCTTTAGTTTGGCATGCTGCAGTTAACTCCAGCAGAAGGTAGAGGCAATTTTAACAAGAGGGAAATGGAACTTCTTTACTGTGTGGGTAATTGTGCACTGGAGCAGGTTGTCCAGAGAGGGTGTGGGGTCTCCCTCACTGGAGATATTCCAGAATCAACTGGACACAATCCTGTTCCACGTGCTCCAGGATGACCCTGCTTGAGCAGGGAGGTTGGACCAGATGACCCCACTGTCGTCCTTCCAGCCTTACCCATGCTGATTCTGAAAATACAAGCAAGTCAGGAAATCTGCTTTGTTATACAGAGTTGTTATACAACTTTGTTATACAAAGTGTTGTACAACTCCTGGCTCAGTGAGGCCCTGGTGGTTTTGAGGATGACCAGATGAACTGAAAAAAAATCACTGAAATGATATCATTTACTGACTACCTGCAATCCAGCCATCAATAGAGAAGGTGATAGAGAGCAAAGAGGAGCTACTTTCATCTTTTCTCTCCCTTTCTTTGATGTGCACTAGTTAAAAATAAGAAAATTTATACATATTCATATTCTTATAGGTAATAGAAATATTCTCCTTAATCTTGGCAGTAACTGTTGTCCTGGGGATCTTGGTTGATGTAAAATGTTTCATTAACTCCAGATAAGTACAGAGACATTGAACTTCCCAGAAACATTTCTTTTTTTTTTTTTTTAGGTTTTAAGGCATTTTGTGATACATTTCACAGCAGGCAAGAATAAAACAAAACAACCAAGAACTACATTTTTGTTCAAATTATGACTGTGGGAAAATAACAAGTTGGCTTACTTTAATTGTTTTCTCAGCCCTCACTAAAGGGTTTTTTAAGATAGCACTCGATTGTCAGCAAGATGCCATAGAAATGAGCATGGTCTGTGTGGCCTCAAGAAAGTAAATGGCTTCATGCTTTGTTCTGAGAAATGCTGTCATTTGGATTTGAACCAAATGGCTTCACAGGGAAAACACTGCTGCCTTCTGCCAGCAGGCTGCAAACAAATACCATGGCTGAAATTCATCTGAGTATGGAGAAAGCTAATCTCTGTGCCTGTGTTCTTCTGAAAACCTTATACACAATACTGAATAACCACTGCACTCTTCCCTCTCATTTAATTCTGGATGCCTTTCTCAGTTCTTGGAACTATTAATTACAAGGGTAGATTTAATTGTGGCCTTAAGTGCCTTCCAGATCCTCACTGCTGTTTTTTGACTTGAAGGGTATAAAGTCTTTATGACCTCACAGCAGATTGTGACTTTTGCTGCTTACACATGTACAGCAACAATAAGCAGACCACCAGATGGGAATACAAACCCTGTTGTGTTCCCACAGCTCAGGAACCCAGAGAGAATACAAACCCAGAGAGCTGGATGATCCCTCAGTGCTCTGCACTGCACCAAGGTAAAGGATGGGAGGATGATCCCACTGATCCCACACATCTCCATGACCACTGGGCCTGGAGCAGGTGAGACTATGCCATTAACTAGGAATGGCTGTAAGAGCTCAGGCATACCAGTGAACTGTCAAAACATTCAGCTTTGCAGAAACTCTTCTCTTTTTCCAGAGGTTTAATTCTGATCTGGGTTTCAACAGTCCCACATCAACAGAAGCCCAGATTTACACCAGTGATCAAGATCTAAAAGTCCACCTTCTACCATATGCTCTGTTAAGTGAGAGAACAGGCTGACTGGCACTTTCATTACTACATTCTCCATGTCTTGATGAACAAATCCAGCAGAGGTATCATTCATGTGACAACATGATGGCAAAACACAGTGGAATTTCTCCACCACCACTCTTACTGAAAGAGAAAATGGGGATGGAAAGCAAAAATCTTCAGTTCTGCAGAATGCCATTTTCGGTTCACTCCAGAATGTCATTACTATATAACAAATGTGAGCTGGCAAGCATCTGCTTCTTAGCAGAAAATTGAAGTATTTTGTTGGGGCTGTGGATAGTTTAATATCTGTGAGAAATCAGCTGCAGGAGGTGGGGAAGAAGGAAAAAATTGCTATAGAGCTCGTGCAGAGAAGCAGGATTGTCTCTGCCTGCTTAGAATTCAGAGCAGAACTTCTGCATTCTTACTAACACCAGGAGCCTTGAGACATCACACCTCAGCAGTCAGGTTTTGTTCCACATCATGGGAATTTAGCTATCTAAAAATTAAGCTAAATTTGGTCACCATTGTGAAAATTCACCCCCTCCTTTCTTTTTTTTTCTTTTGAGGAGAACAAAATACAACCAATTAACCTCCTGCTAAAGGGATCACACGAACATCTATGGATCAAAGAATGTGAGGCAACATTAAAAAGCTAAATTGAGGCAACTATGGCAACAGGTGGCATGAATAAACAAGTCACATGGATAGAATAGCATTTGGTGGCCTGGAATGGAAAAAGGCAGCTAGTGCCAGCATAGGAGAAGTAGTCTGCTTTGCCACATTCTTAGATTATATAATAAGAAAGCATAAACAGAAAGACAAGCAAAGGAAGCCACAGAACCAGAATAAAAATGAGATCAATGAACCATTCCACACTTAACAACTCTCACCCAAATGACTTTGGAACATTAAAAGGCAGCAGTCTATGTCTTGTGTTAGTCTGCAATAAAAATGACTAGAGAGAGCTGTATCTGATCTGGGAACAAAACTGTTCTTTTCCTTGTATTTGTGTCCTTTACCCACAGCACAGACCTTTGTACTGCAGAACTGGAAAGCTGCTAGGAGGTCTCCCCAGAGCCTTCTCTTCTCCAGGCTGAACAGCCCCCAACTCTGTCATCCTGTCTTTGTAGGAGAGGTGCTCTGTCCCTCTGATCATCTTTGTGGCCTCCTTTGGACTCACTCCAACAGGTTCACATTGTTTTTATGGGAAGATGGGGCCACTTTTCAAGCCTGTTGGGATCCCTGTGGATGGCACCCCTTCCCTCCAGCACATCAAACAGATCACACCACCTTGTGTAGTTTGGTAAACTTGCTGAGGGTGCACTCAAACACCCAGTCCCACAGTCCATGTTGCCAACAAAGATGAAACAGCACAGGTCCCATTAATGTAAAATGCATATACAGTTCTTTGTAGCTATGACTGAATTCCACCCTTCCTTTCGCTGCAGGTTGTGCTTTTTGATTATTTTCTCTGTGGTTCACAAGTGAAAGAATCCAACACTTCTTTCTTTCTTTCTTTCTTTCTTTCTTTCTTTCTTTCTTTCTTTCTTTCTTTCTTTCTTTCTTTCTTTCTTTCTTTCTTTCTTTCTTTCTTTCTTTCTTTCTTTCTTTCTTTCTTTTTTTTTAACCTGTCAGACTGACAATGGAAACAAAAATGTGAATGTTCACAGTCTTACTGAGCTGATGCCCATCAGTATTATCAGTCTGAAACCAAATTATAACTGAAATAAGTGCTTGGTAAATAGGGGAGCCTTTGGGACTGGGATTTTCTGTTTAGAGAACTGCCTGTCTGTGCCTCCTGAAAATAGCCTTCTTTTGTGGAATAAAAGCCCTTTGAACAGAGGAAACATGCAAAAAAAAAATTAGTCTGGGAGGTTACTGGTGTTAGTCTGCTTCTGTACAGTTACTTGATAAAATCCAACAGGGATTAATTGTTTGTACATAAACTTTTGCTGATGGCCAGAAGCTAAACCCTGTTTAACCTCTTGGGTGTCAGTTTCCTTTGCATATTTGATTTTCCTGGTGTAGCCGTTTCTTACTAAAGGAGGAAGGAAGCAATTGGGAATTTCCTGATGATGCAGAGAAGTGTGTATGTGATTCTACCTTGGACCTTGAGCTATTTCACAGAAAAGAGGAACTTCTGCTTCTCTTTGGCAAGAACTGTGGGCTTTGAGGGGGTCAAGTGCCTGATTCCCAGTGTAACTTCAAAATAAGCTTTAAAAGTCAGACAAGCCCACGAGAGTAAGTGCAGATTACTCACATTTGGGGGTGCCAGGTAGCTACTGAAGGCATGTCCTGTTTGGACTGCCCCTGCCCATGTAAGCAGCAGGGGCAATAAATTAATTTTCCTCAAGTCTGGTTTGTCTGCAATGGTAATTGGCAAATGATCTTCCTCTCGTCATCTTGATCCATTAATGTTTTTATCCCAACTTCTCTCATCAATTTGAATTGAGGAACAAGCAGCTGAGGGGGTGTTTGGCTGTTACCAGGGCTAACACACCACAGCTCTCAGGACAGTCAGGGAAGGGACAGTCCTCTGTCCTCACATGCAGCTGGGATGTGGCCAGGAAACTAATTGGGACTGAAGAGACGAAAAGTACATCTCTACACATTTAAAATCCATCAATAGGAGACAGAGTTCAAACTGTCCACAGAAAATAATGAACAGCCTTTTTTCACATTCACTTTGAGAAGTTTCCTCATGAATATCCTTCTTACAGGTGCAAGTTTGTCAAGAGCAAAGTTCTCCTAATTCCCTCTACTCCCAGGGGTAGCAGAGTATTTCATTTTTTCTAGCAGATTTTCATCCAGAAGGTGCCAATTAAATTTTGAAAAAGCTGTGTCAAGAAGCTCACGGAGTTCCTCCTCTCTGCAGCTTCCTCTGGGATGTCAGAGCACTGGGAAATCTTGCTCTACGTTTTCAATGCCCAAGCCACCAGATGTATGGGCTTCTGTGCCATGTTTTGGGATTAAATAGAAAATTGTCTGAAGGGAAGAAGACATGGAGACATTTCTAAGGTAAGAAACGAGACAAACTTCTCCTGTGCCTTTGGAAATGGCTCCACCTGGGCCTTTCAAGCTTTTGCCACATGTTTTATTAATAGATGTACAATTCAAAAGCTGTTATTTCTCTTCAGTAGTTTCCTAATGCACTCCCCACTGCTCTCCCCTCATTCTCAAATGAATTTTTACCTTTTGGGCATCTTGGGCAGAAGATTCTTCCATTAAGGGCTGGCAAGATTGAGCTCTCCCAGGATGGCATTGCTCTTGCCCACGCCTGGCACATCACTTAGCAACACCAAAGAACATTTACTGCACATCCTGCTATTTATGTTTCATGTTTCACATGTTGACTTTCTCTCCTGTCTCCAAGCTTTTCTTTTCTCCAAGTTGGAATTGCCTCACGTTAGATGCCCTGTTAGTGATGGACAGACACAAGTCCCCATCCTGTACCCTAGAACTAAACAGGAAAATTATTTCACCTGATGCAAGACCCAGTTATTCCTGCTTGTTTTTATGGAAAGCTGCAACACCTGATTAATGTCAGATATATACTCATTGTTAAATAAATGCTATATTCACAGATACAGGAAACACAGCAAGGGTGCTCCCAACATTTAAAGCTGATAATGTTTCATCTGGAGTGGTTTTTAACACAATGAAGTATCCCCTTCTGTACGAAGTCCTGCCTTCATTGCCCTCTTGGCACACTCCAAAATATCTCTTTTCCCTTGGGTGTGCCTCCATTTTTACTGGTGCATCCACACTAGTATTCCTCACATGCATTTCTTTCAAGGAGACCAGCTGGCTGGGAAAGAGTGAAAATGACTGGTAAGAAACTAAAGGTGACAAAAACCATCACTCCCACCCAGCAACTAGGTTGGGGTTTTTTTCATATTTTTGCTCTTCTATCTTTTCTGCATGAGAAAGCCCAGACTGGCACCAGAATGTGCTCTACTACAGTAAAGCAAGTGCTTAAGAATAATAAGGTGTAGCATTTTCTCTCTGAGGGGATTCATGTTCTAGATATGTAACTCTGCTCAGAGTAGTCTGGAGAGGAGCTCAACACCTCAATATAGATTCAGAATAGAAATTTACCCTTCTATCCCCCAAAAATGCATTTTGGGGAGAAGGGAGGGAGGTAATGCTCTTAAATATCCAGCTGAACTTCTTCACAGTGAAGTGAAATGTCTAGCAAAGAATAAAAGCAATATTTATTGAATATTAAAAATATGAAAATATAGGCGGAAATATTAATGATTGTTGTGTGAAGTGAGATGAGCTGGATTCACAGAGGTGTGTGAAAACCTCTTTTTGGTCTCATTTGGTTTAGTTTCTCTCAGATTTCACTTTGGAATTTGCTGCTTGAGTGTGATTTTGAAGAACTATTTCTGGAAGCAGCTGAGTTACATTCCGGGAACCAATCCCAGCAATTGAGCATGAAAAATAAACTATGACCATATACCTGATGCACTATTTCCATTTTCATCATGCATTTGACTGGAAGAAGAGGAGAAAGAACAGCCTACAAAAAAATTGCACATGAATTTAAGCAAGCCATCTGTAGAATAAGTATACAAATCACCATGAAAACAAATCAATTTGAATGTTGATGTAAGTAGAAATTATTTCTATATGAAGTCATAACCCATTTCTGGGTAGAATGACATACTTTGTGGGAGAAAAAATAGGGACATTACTTTAAAAGAAGGATATTAAGTGCAGTTGGGTGTATAGAAATATTCAGGTTAAAATCATATAAATTACTCATAATCATATACAAAATTTGTTCATAGAAAAAATGTGACAGCTACTGCCATTACAAAACCAATGAAAGCACAATAGTGGCAAAAACAAAACAAAACAAAACTCAAAAAAACAAACCAAACCAAACAAAATCACACACAAAAAACCAAAAACAAAAGCAACAACAACAACAAAAACTATCATGAGCCTAAGGAAGCTCAATTTCTCGCAGTGTTACATTCTGTGAATCAAAGTATATCCACACAAGGTATTTTGGATTTTCTGTAGGAATTGCAGCCAATTTTGTCCATGCTTCTTTCTTAGCTCTTAAGGCACATCTAATTAAAATGGCTTTTTGGATGTAGATGAAGTTTCGAGTAGCTTTGGTGATGTCTTGAAAGAATCAACGGATTTGAAAGCTAACAGTGGATTGCTGAGTGAAACGTAAATCGAGAGAGGTGTTTCTCTGTATGTAACTCTTTGTTACTGAGGTCAGCAAACCTCCTCAACTAAAATCTATGCTAACAGCATCCTACTCATGATATAAAATAAACATGGAGAAAACAACGTGTACTTACATTCACACCTACAGGTTGGGCAGAGAAGTGACTGAGAGCAGCCCTGTCGAGAAGGGCTTGGGGATGATGGTTGAGGAGAAGCTCACCCTGAGCCAGCAGTGAGCCCTTGCAGCCCAAAAAGCCAAATGAATCCTGGGCTACAACAAAAGGATCTGGGCAGGAGGCTGAGGCAGGGGATTCTCTCCCTCTACTCTGTGCTTGTGAGACTTCACCCAGAGAGCTTCATCTGGTACTGGAGGACCCAACACAAAAAGGACATGGAGCTGTTGGAGCAAATCCAGAAGAGGCCACGAAGTTGGTAAGAGGACTGGAGCACCTCCCCAGTGAAGACAGACTGAGAAAGCTGGGGCTGTTGAGCCTGAAGAAGAGGAGGTTGTATGGATATCTCATAGCAGTACTTGAAGGGGACCTGTAGGGAAGCCACAGGAGGACTCTTCATCAGGAACTGTGGTGATAGGACAAACTATGGTTTCAAAATGAAAGAGGAAATTTCAGTTAGATATTAGGAAGAAATTCTTTTCTGTGAGGAAGATGAGACCCTGGAACAGGTTGCCCAGAGAAGCTGTGCATGTCCCATCTCTGGAAGTGTTCAAGGCCAGGTTGGATGGGGCTGTGAGCCACCCAGTCTAGTGGGATGTGTCTCTGCCCATGGAAGCAGGGTTGGAACCTTGAAAGTCCAGGCTTTAAAATTCTTTGAAGTCCCTTCCAGCCCAACTCATCCTGTGATTCTATGATTCTATACATCAGTTAGTGTCACTGTTTTTCCTTCTGTCAGTGTGCACAGGTAGGAATGAGTGAACCAAGGGGCTGATTGTGTTCAAAATCCATTCACTGGGGGAAAAGTGGCAAGTCAATCACTCTCATGTGATGCTGAGGGGTCAGGATCTGCAAAACAGGCTTGGAAGAAAGGTCAGACTCCCTGTTTATAGCAGTGGCTGCGTGAGAGATGGCTCTGTTCCCGTACTGGTGGGATGGGGAGGTCCAAGTGGTGTTTGAGCAGCACCATCTCCAGTGTAAGGTATTCCTTCCTGAGTAGTGGAGTGCATTCACCAGCTCCCCACTGAGATAGGGCTGCCTTTAACCAAGACTCATGGCAAAGCCTTAACAGAGCCTCAGGATGGGTAATCCACACACTGAAATATTCTGTTGAGCAAATTGTGCAGTTTCCTGCCCAAGCACAAGAGGAGATACCTGACTACTCAAACTTTACTACCTCCTTTGGAAACCACAGCCTCTGCTCTCAGTTGTGCTTTGATGTGTGAGTATCTGTCTTGCAATCCCACCAAAAGGGTGTGTGCTGGCCTTTTTACCTCAACAGCTGAGCCAGAAGTCCACCATAGCCATGGAGGTCATAGAAGTTGCACACTGATCATGAAGGAACAGCCACACACCAGTTGTGACCAGGGGCAGTTCTCACCAAGAAAAGATGGGAAGAACAGAATATATCCCAAATTCATGGTGCAAAGCACAGCCCCTGATACATCTGGCCACTGCCATCTTATCATCTTTCAGAACAGCAGCTTTTCAAGACCAAAGGCATTCAAAGAGATAATCCATAATATTCAAATTTCACATACAGCCTGGGCTGCTGGAGATTATCACTGATGGCAAAAATCATATGCAAGTTATCAGCAAAGTGAGGGTAGAAGAACTGTAAGTCAAGTGGGGGCCACTGATGGTCAGAAAATGCAGAGCAAGGTGGCACAAGACTCCAGGAAAACTTCTGCCTTTCAGATCTCCCAGCCAAGTATTTTAAAGCAGTTGATAAATACTTGCTGGTGCAGAAATGTTCTTTCTTACAGAAGACAGCAGAAAGTGCAGATTGTTTTTAAGAAAGACTCATGGGCTCTTTTTTTTTTTTTCAGGAGAATTTCAAATATCTGCTGACACCCTCAGGCAGAAAGGCAGATTTTCTTTCAGCTTAAAAAGCATATGCTTCTCTCTCTAAAAAAAGAAACAAACCAAAAAAAAACCTTCATCCAAAGCAATTGAGGAGGGGCTATTTGCTAATTTTACTCAATTCAGCTGCAAAAATATAGCCAAAAGTAACTCATCTGCAATATCTAGTACTCAGAGCTGTAGATAACAGGCTACAGCTCCAGTGCTGAGCAACCTATAACAGAAATCTGAAATATGCTTTATTTGCTTCTTTGCACTTGGTTCTCTAGAGTTTTATAACTCTATAAAACTTCTTCTTTCATTAGACAGTAAATATCTCAAAGTGAGAGCTGAGGAAGCCTGGAGCAGGCTTGGGGAACGGCTGAAAATCAAGCAGCAGGTCCTGTCCTCTCCAGGAGTAAGAGAAAGCCAAGAGGCCAAGAGGCAGAATGGCTCCATGTTCCAACAGTAGGAACAGGGCTGCTCTGTTCCTGTCATCCTGGTCCTGGCCCTGGGAACAACAACAGTCTGACCATGTCATGCTGATGTCACCCAGAGTCCCATCCTCAGCCTCCTGCTACTTATATTTTTCTTTCTGAAGAGACAGCTATGTGTGATTAGGTAGGAATTTGTGTACACATTTAAAAATAAGTTTCTTCACTTGAAAAATTTAAAAGGAAAAAAAAATGGGAGGAAAAAAGGAAAAAGCTAATTATTCCAGTCTCATTATCTTAAATGGGTTTACCTCTCCTTGGTGAGGCTTGTTTGAACCTTCAGCATCCTCATTTCCATGTTCTTCACTGCTGAAAGGAAACAACAGGGACAGTGCTCAGTTCTCATACAGATTTGCCATGCCATGCCATTTTATGGTGCAGGGGATTTTCCAGATAAGGAAATTATCTGTTATTGTACACAAAAAAGCTTTCAGTTTTGCTGTGATCCTGCATTCAGCAGGAATTAATTCAGTAATCCAGAGGTACTGGAGCTGGGGTCATCTCCTCCCAAGTCACCAACACAAGACTATTTGAAAAGGTCTTTTTTACAAACTACTAAAAAAAACACAGAGTACCATTTTTTTTTTTTTTTCTGTTTCTGTTTAACATTTATCTCTTAACACTTGCTCTAGCCTGGAATTTTTCTCCAAGGATAGCATCTTGCTCCAAGGGGTAAGCTCCAAGTTGCCATGTGCAAATATCTCCATTGACTTCTGAATGACATAAAAAATGCAGGCTCCAACAGAAGGTCACACAGGAGGTGATAAGATGATAAGAAGATTGTTACAAGACAGCAGAAGAAAGATTTTTTTTCCTTGGAAGAGGAGTGATTCATTAGAAGTGAAGAAAAAGTGAGCAGAGGAAAATGAAGAAAGGCTTTTTGCAATGGATTGAAATCACTCCAGGCCAAACAGCACCAGCCAGAGGGAAATTTCAGGACAGAAATGACAAACATAAAGAGTATAAATGCCTTTCTACAGATTGAAAACTTGCTTGACCTTCACATCTCCTCCTTCAGGTTTCCAAAGGTTCTTTGGGTTTGTTTGGGGGTTTTGGGTTGGTTGGTCGGTTGGTTGGTTGGTTGATTGGTTGGTTGGTTTGTTTGTTTTGGTGGAGTTTTTTCAAACTGAGAACTAGATTTGAATAGTTATCCCCTCATAATTAGTCTTCTCCTTTCTTGACCTTCCCCATCTGTAAGGAACAGCCCCAAGAAGCCATCACAGTCATCAATACTCCGTCTCAGAATCTTGACCTTGTACATCAGGGAACAGGAAAACATAGAAAACAGAAGAAGAAATCCCAGACACTTGGGGAATATTTTAGAGGGCTGATGTGATTTTCTCAATGGAGGTATCCACCTGGAGTCAGGCCATGACACTTCCTCATGGGAAGAGATGCTTTTAGACAAGTGTCATAGGCTAGGAAAAGCCTGATTTTGTTCCAATCGGGGTCAGTTTGTGTGATTGACAAGTAATTTATCCAGTAGAAGACAAGCTGCGACTTTTGGCGAAATGCTTAAAAAGGCTGGGGGGGGGAGGAGCGATCCCTCTTTGTCGTCGGTGTGGCAGGCCGGGGACAGGGAGCGGCCGGGCCGGCCGGCCTCGGTGCCCCCCCCCCCACCCCAGGGCGGCTGCGACGGGCCGGGCCGGGCCCCGATGTTGCCGGAGCCGGGGCCGGCCGGCCTCGGTGCCCCCCCCACCCCGGGCGGCTGCGGCAGGCCGGGCGGGCCGGGCCGGGCCCCGATGCTGCTGGAGTCGGGGCAGGCCGGGTCGGAGCTTTAGGAGCCGCTGTCTCGCGGAGAGGCGGACAGCATGGAGAGAGAGAGAGCTCGGACGGAGTGCCCCTTCGCCCTTGTTCTTCTTTTCAAGCCGAAGAAACCAGCGCACGGCTTCTAAACGACTCAGTTTCCCGCCGCAGAGCCACGTGGGCAGCCCAGCAGCCCGAAAAGTTTAACCTTTCGTTGTGAGCAGATGGATTTTCCTAAACATCATCTTTCTCCGGAAGAAGAACAGTTATAGCGAAGGAACTATGGAAAGACACGGCATGAAGCTACAGTCGGTAAGGGAAGAGTGAAAAGGACTTTAAGGCAAAAAGGACAAGGAGTGGCCTAATTTTGGCTGGACATTTCTGGTAAACTATAAAGACTGAACTGGTTTTGTTTCCTGTAACATATAAATGCTTTTGGGGGGATGTAAGGTTCTAGTTAAAAGTGATATGAAGCTTTTTTGCTCCTAAAGAAAGAGGAGATTTGTTTTTGGGTCTGGAGATGATTTTGGAAATAGAAAAAGAGAATCTTTGTGTCATACTAGAGAAGGCATCCTTAAACAGTACCCCAGTAAGCAAATATGGCCTATGTGCAGTGTTGAGAGAACTGCTAATGGGTATGGTATGTCTATATAGAACCCAGAGAGACTCCTTTCCTAAAAGAACTGATAAAAGATTATTTTTAAAATGGTAAAACTGGCTGAAGTTGCAAGTCATGTCTTTTTATGTTGAGTGAAGAAAGGTAAAAAAACTTAGAAAGAGAAAGAAAGATGTTTTAGAAGTTTCATTTGTTGTTGTTGTTGTCTTTTTTCCCCTTTTTTTGTTGTTTTTGTGTGTATTAATAAACTATCTTTGTAATTTAAAGATGGGCCTGGTTTGCTTTATATTCTTCCAGTCAAATAAAATATAGAACGTGATTAAACCATCACAACAAGGAGGTGCTTTTGAAGAAGAGGTGCCCTGAACAAACTCAGTTGCCAGAAGTGGTGTAGTTGTTACCTGTTATCAGTTGTGAGATAGATCTATCCTAAATGCATGAGTCAGGACCTTTCTGCTGAACTGAGATTTGCATCAAATCCTTTTTCTGTACAGCAGGTACAGCAAAGATGATTGAGATTCCATCTGAACAAAAGTGAGAAACAATAGACAAAGAAAAATACCCAAATGTGTGAATGGGAAGAGGGGTACGGTTGGGAGGACCAGGATCATTAGGTATCTGCATGAAGTCCAAATACAATTTTAGTTCCCTATTGCCAGTGAAGCACTCAAAGTCAGACAGGATGACAAGGACAATTATGTTCCTGCAGCTCTCACTGAAGTGAGACATTCAGCTGCAGGAACAGACAGAGCTGATAGCAGGTATTGGATGAGGAAACATGATTGAAACATTAGGACTGAGACATAATTAGAAGTATCACTTTGTATTGGTCCTGAAGAAAAATGCAGTGGTATAAAATTCTCCCTATTCTTCTGCAGTCAGTAGAAAAATAGAAAATCAGCAGGAAAAGAAAAATACGGGAGCATCGTAAGGGGAAAGCCTTAGGAGAGATATAGCAGTGCAAAGAATTGCTTGACAGCATCCAAGAAATAAATGTACTATAAAACAGGAGTAGGTTTATCTGAGGGGTTCATTTGCACAGAGAGTTACTTTTTAAACTTGTGCTCCTTTTAGCCAAATCAGACTCTCGTTAGTTCAAGATGGAAGGGAAGGGGCAGGGAAGGAAGGGAAAGAATCTATCAGAAAAAGAGAAAAGAAAGAACAAAACCAAAGCTGTAAAGTCAAACCAAAATCCAAAATTCAGGTTGAAAGGTTAATGAATGCAAATTGCTCAACTGGGGTGCTGCATATTGAAAACTAGTAATCATGTTGAACAAGGGAATAATCAAGAAAGGATGAAAAAGAAACACACTGGGCCATGGCAAAGGCACAATTAAACTCACTTGATGTAAGACCAATGTGTTTTCATTGGTCTCAGTGCAAATGAGGTCCATAATTGGAAAGTATGATTTGCCACCTCCTTCTTTCCCTATTGAAAACATTTCTGCTGTTTTCTTTTTTGTATAATCAACTGTTAGTATAAATATTTCTAGTTTTATACGGCCAGATTTAATCCATTAGCTTCCCTCCAAGTGCTCTCAAAGCCCAAGGTGAAATCAGCAATGCTGCACAAAGTGCCATTCCTAATTGCCACAGCTCAAGGGTTGGGGTGTCAGTGGGCACAGGACCAAGCACTGCTCCCAGACAGGTTTGTGAATGGACACCAGCAGAACTGGGGGCCTACAAACCAACCTTCAAATGGTACAGGAAAAAAACAGTGAGAAGTTTGCAGTGTTTAACCAGCTTGTTCAGCAGGTCTGCCCAAATGCTCTGCATTGCAGAGAGAGCACTGCAGAGCAAGGAAAGTTTTGAATTTATGCTGAATGTGGGATCCAGGCATGTTGTACCTGAATGCAAGTATCTGGCCATATCTGGCATTCTGTGGCTTACACAAGTTGCATCTGGTCTCTATGTGAAGTTTCATTTCCATAAACCACAAAGAGAATGGGTTGACAGAAGTGTGCAAGGAAGTTCAGCCTTCCCTACTGGCACCACCTGGGGCACACACTCTGCAACACATGGTGGAGAGGGTAAAGCCTTCCCTCTTCCCAGCTCCTGGTTAAAATACTTTGGATGCTTCCAGCCTGGAAGTTGCCTTTGGACTTCCCTTAGACATGAAGTATGACATTCAATGAACCTTAAACTATATTTTTATTTTAGCAATCACACTAAAAGAACTTAAGCATAGGTCAAGACAAGGTAAACAGACTTAATGGTCTCATTCTTTTCCAGTAAGAGTTATGCTGTATCTCAATATCTTTACTTTCAGTGCTTCATTCATTCTGGTTTTTAATAGTATCAAAAAAGATCAAACAAATAATTAGAGGACCAATCCATATGTCTGCTATAACTGGAGATTTCTGAACCTAATATAATCAGGAGTTTTTGTTCGTTTGCCCCGTAGACCCTGGCTGCTTCTTAGCTGTGGATTATGGTCTGTCATAGCAAAAACAGCTTTTATCAGTTTTAAACTGAAGGAACTTTCTCAGGTGAGTATTTTTAATCTGAAAAAAAAAATCTGGACACCAGTAAAAGTGTTTGGCTTGAAGGAGATGAGTTGGAATGTGTTTTGGTGCAAAAAACAGTTGGAGACTTCATTAAATTCTCTGGGAGACAGAGACTGGCAGGGCTCACATGTTCTGCAAGAGGTCTGGATTTTATTAGACTACATGCTGTGGACCTGTCATATTCAATAAAATGAGACTTTGGTTTCTATTTGTTTCTTAATTAAAGTGTTTCTTAGGAAAATCTGCTACCTAAAAGAAGATTTGAGTAAAATAAAATAAAAAAGACTATCTAACCATAAGTGGTCAGTGTCAAATTACTTATTTAATGCAATGGTAAATCCCAAAAGCAAAAATGCATTTCACTCCTTCAGAGCTCAATATTCCTGTTTTGTATTTTTTTTTCTTGTGGGTTTGGGTTTTTTTGGTGTTTTGTTTTGGTTTTTTTTGGTCTTGGTTTTGGTGGTTTTTTTTTTTTTGGTGGTTTGGTTTGGTTTGGTTTTTTGTTTTGGTTTTTTTTTAATCTACCTTGTTGTAGCATATTTTCAACATCCAATTCCTGCCTTGGGTACTGGTCAGGGTCTCAGTGCCATAAGATTTCCAATATAAGAGGGTGTCATTTAGTCATACAAGAGAAAGGAAAGTGAAGAAACAAGTAACGTGTTTCCTTTATTTTTTTAAACCAAAAAAAAAAAAAGAGTCAAGACAAACATCTGATGACTCTGCATGAGTTTTAAAAAAATCCAGAAAAATGAAAGAGAAAGGTCACCTTCACAGCTCGGGGTGTGCTTTGTAGTAAGCATTTTGCCCTGGGATTTTCTCCCTAAGAGAAAGTCAAAGAAAGCAAAGAAAACAAAGAAAACAAAGAAAACAATCTTCAGTGTGAAGCTGGCAAACATATCCATAAATGTGCACATGGCATCCAAATCAAAGGAGATAAGGAAAAAAAAATTGGGATTTTTGTTGAAAACAGATTAAAGGCTGCCCTCGGGGAAGTCAAGTACAAGGACTGGACAAACCTGACAGGCAGAGGGACCTTTACTCATTTCCAGAGAGAATATACAGTTTCCTCCTAACAAGACATTAAGTTACACTGCTGAAATTATGTGGTTTCAGGATCTGAAAGATGCTATAAGTCTTTTCCCAGTAAGCCCAGTAGTAAGTAGATAAATTCAAAGACACTTGCCTGAAATAAAGTGTTATTTAACACATTACACAGAGCATCTTTAAAGAGTTAGCTTTTTAAAATGGGGAAAAGGTGGTGGAATCATCATCCACATAAGCAAAAGAAAACCCAACAAAACAAAAAGCCCAACATGATGTACAAAGTATCCAAGAGTAAACAGCAAAAAGCAATTTTTTTTTTTTTGATTGGTTGGTAGGTGGTTTTTTGGGGTTTTTTGTTTTGTTTTGTTTTGTTGGGTTTTTTTGTTTGGTTTTTGTTTGTTTGTTTTTGTTTTGTTTGGTTTTGTTTTGGTTTGGTTTGGTTTGGGTTGGGTTTTTTGTGTGTGTGTTTTTTTGTTTGGTTTTTTTGGGTTTTTTTGTTTGTTTATTTCTTCTTTTATAAGTCCCACACCAGTAAAACAGCCGTGAAAATGAATCAGCAGTATTAACTCTCTTGGCAATGATGTGCTGTGCAGGGCAGGTTCTCCTTTCTCATGTATAGTTAAGAAATGCATTTGTTTTTCTTTCTTTTATGCTGAACATACTGCTCTTTGTTCTCACTAGGAGGAAAACAATCAAACAAACAAATCCAACCGATAAACCAAAAATAAAACCCCAAAACTGAAAGCCCCCGTGAAGTCAGAATTTAATTCTCTATTAATAAATGAGGGCATTGGAGTCTGTTAAGAGACTGGGGAGTTTGTGTATGGAGAAAAAGTCCCTTAAGTGCCAACCTAACAATTCCATAGAGCTTTTCTCATGCAACTTCTGGAAAGAAGCTTTATTAAATGATTTACTCTTACTTTAGACACAGCACTTATCTTAGGAGATTCTGGCTGGAAGCTGTCTCCAGCCTGCTGTTAAAAACACTGCCTTGTGCCAAAACAGGAGTGCAGGAAGAAGAGATGAGTAGATCCAGAGATTCAGTTTTGCCTGGGCATTTTGAGGTGGTTTGCTTTGCTCAGAATGGGCTTTCATCAGCAGTGCAGTTACTGCAAACACTGCACTGGGGCTCAGTCAGGCACTGCTGGGTCTGGTGGCACCAGTGTGAAGATCTTTGTGAGTGGGGAGCTGTGTGTGGCTGACAATTTGCTGTGGACCTGCGTCTTTTTATCCAGACCTGATGATATCTCCAGTATTGCCTAAAGCATAACTAATGCTGCAACTACCATCCTGTTTTGCTGCTCTGGGTCTGCCAATTCTTCTCACATCCTCCTTCCCTAGAGCATTGTCCCAGTTTGCCTTCCCAATTTTCAAAGATCTCCAGTCACTTCTGCCCTACCTGTCCTTCTTATCAGTTAGCAGCTAGGTTGGTTTCTTCGTTTACTCTTTAGGTGGCTGCGTTGTT
>JADMLD010001575.1:0-129037 GCA_017589585.1 Phylloscopus whistleri | reverse complement strand
CCCGAGGCCGGGCTGCCAGCTGGGCTGGGCCTTCCCCAGGCGGCACAGACCCGGAGGGTGTCACTGTCTGCACTGATTCCCCCCCCCCCGCGCGCAGTCAGCTGGTGTTTTTCACCCAGCTCGGATACATTTTTTTTTAGGATGTGGCAGGAGCGTGTTTTTTCCGCCTGCGCCATCAATAGCGCGGGGAGGGGGCTGGATGGAGCTGTGCCCCCGTGTGAGTGATGCTCGTGCCACGGGCTGCGCGGGGGGGAAGGCAGCGCTTTGGCACCTCGCTGCCGGCAGCCGAGTCACCGGGGCCGGGCTCCCCTCCCCGGGGGAGGTGTTGGGCAGCCCGGCCCACGGAGACAACTGGGAGCACTGGGGGAGAGGCTGACGTCAGCCCGAGCCTGCTGCGGGAATGCTCCAGCTCTGCATCTCCCTGAGCCGGCCCTGCCTGTGCCAGCCACGGGGGAACACCAGGGTGTGGATGGGCACCCCAGCTCTGCAGGGAAACCACAGCTGAGCTGGGTCCAGCAGGGCTGAGCTGGGTCCAGCAGGGCTGAGCTGGGTCATTCAGAGCTGATCTGGGTCCAGAAGGGCTGATCTGAGTCCCAGCAGGGCTGGTCTGGGTCTATCAGAGGTGATTTGGGTCCAGCAGATCTGAGCTGGGTCCAACAGGGCTGATTTGGGTCCAGCAGAGCTGATCTGGGTCCCAGCAGAGCTGAGCTGGGTCCAGCAGGGCTGATCTGGGTCCCAGCAGGGCTGATCTGGGTCCATCAGAGCTGATCTGGGTCCGTCTGAGCTGATCTGGGTCCATCAGAGCTGATCTGGGTCCAGCAGGGCTGATCTGGGTCCATCAGAGCTGATCTGGGTCCATCAGAGCTGATCTGGGTCCGTCTGAGCTGATCTGGGTCCAGCAGGGCTGTTCTGGGTCCAGCAGGGCTGTTCTGGGTCCAGCAGAGCTGATTTGGGTCCAGCAGGGCTGATCTGGGTCCCAGCAGAGCTGAGCTGGGTCCAGCAGGGCTGATCTGGGTCCAGCAGGGCTGATCTGGGTCCCAGCAGAGCTGAGCTGGGTCCAGCAGGGCTGATCTGGGTCCCAGCAGAGCTGAGCTGGGTCCAGCAGGGCTGATCTGGGTCCCAGCAGGGCTGATCTGGGTCCAGCAGGGCTGATCTGGGTCCCAGCAGGGCTGAGCTGGGTCCAGCAGGGCTGATCTGGGTCCAGCAGGGCTGAGCTGGGTCCAGCAGGGCTGATCTGGGTCCATCCGAGCTGCTCTGTGTCCCAGCCCCAGCCCCTGCAGTCCCAGCCCCGGGGAGCTGGAGCAGCTCAGCTCTGGGGCCGGGTTCACAGCCCTGCCTCAGTTTCCCCCCCTCCCAGCTCCTCTCAGTCGTTCCTGTCCTCACAGCCCCTGTGGAAGCCAGGCTGTTCCCTGTTCCCTCCTGTGCTCCAGAGCAGTGGCTCGGGAGGGCAAACTGGGCACTGGCCCTCCTGTGGGGCTGGGAACCCTCCTGTGGGGCTGGGAACCCTCCGGGGCTGGGAACCCTCCTGTGGGGCTGGGAACCCCCCTGTGGGGCTGGGAACCTCCTGTGGGGCTGGGAACTCCTGTGGGGCTGGGAACCCTCCTGTGGGGCTGGGAACCCCCCTGTGGGGGTGGGAACCCTCCTGTGGGGCTGGGAACCCTCCTGGGGCTGGGACCCCCCTGTGGGGCTGGGAACCCTCCTGTGGGCTGGGAACCCTCCCGGGCTGGGAAACCCCCTGTGGGGCTGGGAAACCTCCTGTGGGGCTGGGAACCTCCCGGGGCTGGGAACCCTCCTGTGGGGCTGGGAACCCCCCTGTGGGGCTGGGAACCTCCTGTGGGGCTGGGAACCCTCTGTGGGGCTGGGAACCTCCCGGGGCTGGGAACCCCCCTGTGGGGCTGGGAACCCCCCTGTGGGGCTGGGAACCCTCCTGTGGGGCTGGGAACCCTCCCTGTGGGGCTGGGAACCCTCCCGGGGCTGGGAACCCCCCTGTGGGGCTGGGAACCCCCCTGTGGGGCTGGGAACCCTCCTGTGGGGCTGGGAACCCTCCCGGGGCTGGGAACCCTCCTGTGGGGCTGGGAACCCTCCTGTGGGGCTGGGAACCCTCCCGGGGCTGGGAACCCTCCTGTGGGGCTGGGAACCCTCCTGTGGGGCTGGGAACCCTCCCGGGGCTGGGAACCCTCCTGTGGGGCTGGGAACCCTCCTGGGGCTGGGAACCCTCCTGTGGGGCTGGGAACCTCCTGTGGGGCTGGGAACCCTCCTGTGGGGCTGGGAACCCTCCCGTGGGGCTGGGAACCCTCCTGTGGGGCTGGGAACCTCCTGTGGGGCTGGGAACCCTCCTGGGGCTGGGAACCCTCCCTGTGGGGCTGGGAACCCTCCCAGGGCTGGGAACCCTCCTGTGGGGCTGGGAACCCTCCTGTGGGGCTGGGAACCCTCCTGTGGGGCTGGGAATGCCCCTGTGGGGCTGGGAACCCCCCTGTGGGGCTGGGAACCCTCCCTGCTCCCTCCCCTCAGGTCAGCAGCAGCTGCAGACCCGGAGGATGGGGCACACAGGGAATGGGGCAGCAGAGGTGCTGCAGGGACAGACAGGGTGCCCTAATTGGGTAATTAGTGGCAGAGCAGCGCTGGCACTCCCTGCCAGGTGCGTGCTGTGCTCCCCTCCTGCAGGGCAGCATCCCCATGGGACACGGGGTGGGCAGAGCTGGGGGCCTGGCCAGGCTGCTGCCCTGGGGGATTTCTGTCGCTGCAGGACATGAAGTCAGCACACAGACTCTCAGAAGGCTGAGGATTCAAAATCCTGGTTTATTAGCAAAGCACCTGTCTTTTATCCCTTTTTACAATGAGCCCACCTGAGAGCTGGGACCCTTGGGCCCATTGGTCACACCAAGGGGCCATCAAGCAAATCCCCTCCTCTGGGAAAGAATGTAGAAAAATATGACAATTTACAATAACGTGTCCTTGTTTACCACAAGTGTCCCTGGGAAAGAGTTTTCTGAAATCAAAACATGGCAGGCACAAACCGTGGGTACAGATTTCCCCCCAAACCCCAGGGGAGGGATCCCAGGGTGCCCCTGAGCCCCTCCCTGTGCCAGCCAGGCCTGACCCCGTGCCCACGCTGCACCCAAAGTGCACCAGGCATCCAGGTAAAGCCCCTGTGTTATCAATTATCAATTATCAATTATCAATTATCAATTATCAATTATCAATTATCAATTATCAATTATCAACTATCAACTATAAAGTATCAATTTTGAATTTTGAATTTCGAATTTTGAATTATCAATTATCAATTATCAATTATAAAGTATCAATTATAAAGAATCAATTATAAAGAATCAATTATAAAGTATCAATTTTGAATTTTGAATTTTGAATTTTGAATTTTGAATTATCAATTAGCAATTAGCAATTAGCAATCATCAATTTTGAATTTTGAATTTTGAATTTTGAATTATCAATTTTGAATTTTGAATTATCAATTATCAATTATCAATCATCAATCATCAATTATCCATTATCAATCATGAAACATGAATCATGAATTAGGAATTTTCAATTATCAATTATCAATTTTGAATTTTGAATTTTGAATTATCAATTATCAATTATCAATTATCAATCATCCATTATCCATTATCCATTATCAATTATCAATTATGAAACATGAATCATTAATTACGAATTTTCAATTATCAATTATCAATTATCAGTTATCAATCATCAATCACGGCCATCACAGCCATTGTCTCTTTGGCTGTTTCTCTGTCCCCCGGGCCCTGTGCACAATCCCCTTGCTGGCAGTGTTTGATGGTGCTGCTGGCCCTGCTGCCTGTGCTCTCGGTGCTGCTGCCTCTTCGCTGGGAATTAGATATCACTGAGATATACAGGTGCTGCTCCAGCCAGCCCTGCCTCTGACAGAGGAACAGCAATGGAATGGAGGGGTTTTTCAGTGTTCTATTATAACTCCACCATATATTACTTATACAGTACCTAGCTGGGGGTAATATATTTATTTTATTCCCTGGCAATTCCAAATTGCCTGGGGGAAAAAATAAAAAAAAAAATAAATAAAAAAGCTTTGTTAAAAGCAAAAATGATAAAAAATTGTTATTTCATCCCAGAATCAACAAAGTAGCCAGCGTGACCTCACCTTAGATATTTCATTTCAGTTGCTAAGTGATTTGCTATTTTTTAACATAGTATAACATTCCAAATGAAATATTTGTCACCAAGTATTTTGATGGGAGAGAAATGTTACTTCAGCACTAAGCAATTAAAGACAACTTGTGGCAATTGATGGAAGCCGTGCAGGATTTGTCAGCCTGCAATGGGTTTGGGTTTTGGTTTTTGTTTTTTTCCAAAAGGAGAAGTTTGTTAAAAAACTTTTCCCCAGCTCAAGGTCAGCCCAGGCACACACATATACCATGCTGAGCGTTCAGTCAGACCTGCAGAGATTTATGGGCTTAAGAGAGGAAATTTATCCTCAGTGCCTGCACTCCCTAAAATGTAGTAAATAGTAACCCCTGAGGGAGAGCTGCTGGGGGAAGCTCCAGAGGTGTGGGGACGTGATTTCCATCCCACCACCACCCCCAGCCACGGCTGCTCTTTATTTCATTTGTCATCAAAGCATTGCTTGTGTTTCCTTGGGGTTTTTTTATGATCACAGAATCCCAGAATAGCTCAGACCTCAAATCCCACCCAGTGCCACCCCTGCCATGGCAGGGACACCTCCCACTGTCCCAGGCTGTCCCCAGTGTCCAGCCTGGCCTGGGGCACTGCCAGGGATCCAGGGCAGCCCCAGCTGCTCTGTGCTCCTTGGCTGTCTCCCCAGGTAGGTTTGCTCCCCTTTTCCTCCCTTCCCAGCCCTGCCCTCTCCCCACAAACACCTTTGGGTGAGCTCACCCCGAGCAGAGCGCTGACGTTGCCTCTGGGCTGCCCCAAATGAAAACAATCCCATTTTCGTGGCTGTGAATCCTCACCCAGCGTGCCAGGGAGGGCAGCTTGGGGGGGAGGGACACCCCACCCCCTGAATGGGGTATTTTGAGAGAGCCATCATTAAAACTGCAGCAAGTTGTGTTTCTCTCCTGGCTGGGAGCTGGGACGTGGTGACACCTTTAAAAGGAATTATTTTGCAGTGCGTGGGTATTTTAATCCTTTCTTTACATTTCCTTTTAGAACCATATTTATCATTTAAAGCCCACCTCTGCGTGCCTTCAGCTGAGCCTCTCGTTTGATTTTATTTTATATCTGTGATATAAATCTTTGATCCTTATTTTAGCTTTGTCTGCAATTCAACCACTGAGGAACATGCTAAAGATGTCTCTGATTTTCTGTCAGGATTAGGATTTTCACAGAACTCACTGTAAGGTAATGCTTCTTCAGTCTAGTTCTCACATTTTAAGAATAAAAGTCAATGAAATGCCACTACAGATATATTTTTTTTGGTGCTGTAAATTGCATGTTGATGAATCTTCACTCCTGAACCAGCCCTCCTCCAGCACTGCCAGGAAGCCTCTCTTGTTGCTTCTAGCAAGAATTGTCATGGTGATGCATTCTGTTGACCACATTTTTGAAACACAGATTGTTTCTAATTTTATTTCTCCAATTTACTCTGGGCACCGCACCATCTCTGTTTCAGTCCTGGCTCTCTGTTCTTTGGGGGATTTTTGTCACGACAAACCATGGAAATGCAGGCGGGGGGGTTCTGCCAAACGTGCTGCTGGGGAAGGCTCTGCACACACCCCTGTGGGGAGCCCTGAGCAGCTGGGGAAGGGCTCAGCCTGCAGGAAAAGGGGCTGGGGGCTTCTCCTGGCTCTGCACAGCTCCCTGCCAGGAGGGGATGGCTGGGGGGAGTCCTGTTCTCCCAGAAAACAGGGACAGGGTGGGAGGAAATGGCCTCAAAATGGACCAGAGAGGCCCAGGGTGGGCAGCAGCAGGAAATTCCCCATGGAAAGGGTGCTCAGGTTAGAGAAAAAATGGAGAATATTTTACTAAAGAAGGCAGAACGCTGTTTTTAGGGATTCTGGTCTGACTTCACCTTCCTGTGTTGGCAGGGAGGAGCATTCCTGCCACCAGGAGTGAGAGGGAACGGCCCCAGGCTGGGCCAGGGGAGGCTCAGGGTGGGCAGCAGCAGGAATTTCCCCATGGAAAGGGAGCTCAGGCCTGGGAACTGCCCAGGGAGGTTTGGATCCCCATCCCTGGAGGGGTCCCAGGAATCCCTGGAGGTGGCACTCAGTGCCCTGGGCTGGGACAAGGTGGACATCAGGCACCAAGTGGACTCCCTGGGCTGGGAGGAATTTCCACCTCAGGGGTTCTGGGGTTGCAGAGGGTCCCCGTGTGCTCCCCTTGCAGGAGGTGACTCTGCAGCCCCTGCAGGAGAGGCACTGGGGGTGCAGAACTGCCCTGTGCAGGCAGAAGGGGAAGGGGAGAGCCCAGCAGGGCTCCAGGGCTGCCTGTGCCCCAGGGGAGAGGCCAGGCCGTGCCCTCAGGAGCTCCCGGCCCTCAGAGAGGCTGGCAAGCTTTTAAGTGAGCTGAGAGCTCCGCGAAGAAATTAAATTTGGCAGTGAAAGTGCAGTACTTAGGTTCCTCTCAAGTAGTCTTGAGATATAAAAGCGTTTCTGTGGGAGTTCTTGGCTGAGTGTGAGGGCTGAGAGAGGAGGCCAGCAGCCTGTGGAGAGCTGCTGCCTGCTTTGCTGCACGGGGCTGTCCATGGCTCCGGGAGGAAGGGCTGGCCTGAATCTGAGTATGGGGATCTCTCCTGCACCCACGCCAGGGCAGAGGTTCTGCTGAGGGGCTGGGAAGGAGCCTGGAGCTGCCAACAAAGCCCTGAAAGCAGGCTGGGTGCACTGGGGGCTAAAGCAGCAGCAGCAGCACTTCTCCTGGTGCTTCTGCTGCCTCCTGCACCAGGCCTTGGGGGTGCAGGGCCATCATCAAACATCCCAAAGCACCTGAGAGCCCAGCTTCTCCCTCCCCCATCCTGCCCTGGAGTGCTGGGCACTGTGCCCTGGGATCCTGGGGTGGGCTGGCCTGGGAGGGCCCTCAGAGGGCAGTGCCAGGGGCAGGGACACCCAGCAGCTCTGCAGGAACGGCTCAGCCAGCCCAAATCACATCCCCCAGGCTGCAGGGGAGAGCTGCTGCAGCTCCCTGGGGATGGCAGCAAGGTGACATCCTTCCCCAGGGGCTGCTGCCACCCTCCGTGCTGCAGGGAGCAGCCTGTCGCTGTGCCCAGCCACGGACAGACACACGGACAGACACCTGGGACAGCACAGTGGCTGCTGCTGAGGGAAACAGCTCTGTTCCTGCACAGGGAATGGCATTTCTGCTCTGCCTCATCTCCAGGGGCAAAGCTCTCCTGAGTTTTTCAAGGAACAGACCCAAGGATGTGGTGTTGTCTTGTTCAAGAAATAAAAAGTTGAGCTTGAAGAATGCTCTTGGGTTTGGCACAGATTCGGAGAGAAGATCCTGAAGGAAAGGAAATCCTTCAAGGAGAAGTGGGAGAGGATGGAAGCTGCTGGGCCCTTCTCCCCATTCCCACATCCAGCGGTGTCCCTGCTCAGGGAGCTGCAGGAACAGCCCCAGGGGTGGGGAAGGCTGAGCTCCACCTGCAGCAGGGAATGCCAGGCTGGTGCAAACCCAAATATTTTCCATATAAACAGAGGATTTGAAGGGAAATCTAAGAACATGTGGGAGCAAAGGCTTGAAAGATGTCTCAGTGGAAACTCAGCTGGTGCCAAGGCTGAGGAACAAGCACAGGACATGAGGATCAAGGTCCCAGGATATGGAAGAAAATGTGTTTGTTTTCAACAAAAACCTTGATTTACAAGAGGTGGCAATTCCCTACAGTTTATACAAATGTCACCCAGATTTGTTGGTTTTTTTTTAAAGTTACAAGGACATTTTGGCATCAGCTTGAGAGAAATGCAAATGATTCCATCATTAATGCACAGCCTGGTTTGGCAGCGAGGAGCAGTCTGGAGGAGCTCCCTGTCCCCTGAGCTGGAGCGGTGACACAAAGTTCTGGGATTTGATTGCAGGAACCACAAATTGCAGGATCCACCTCGGTGGGGGTCCTGTGGCTGCATTCCCTCTTTTCTCCATCGTGTTCTCCAGGAGCAATGAAAATTCCCAAAGCCGAGGAGAGGAGAGGAGAGGAGAGGAGAGGAGAGGAGAGGAGAGGAGAGGAGAGGAGAGGAGAGGAGAGGAGAGGAGAGGAGAGGAGAGGAGAGGAGAGGAGAGGAGGCAGCCCCGGTGTTTCGCTGTCATGGCAACGAGGCCGGGAACGCCGGGGACCGCTGGCTGCTCGCATCCCAGCGCTCACTCACTCTCTGCCGGGATGCGCTGCCCGCAGCTTCGCAGGGAGGACGTTCCCGGCAGAGCTTTGGGCAGGGTCGATCCAGGGCTGGGCTCATCAACCAGGAGAAGGGACAGAGGCGCGCACGGGTCTCTGCTGCTGCTGTGCCCTGCAGGGCCATCCCCGAGCACTCCAAACCGCCTGGAAGGAGATGCTCAGTGCTGGCTGCCCCAGAGCCCCTGCCCGGATCCCGCTGCAGCTGTGCCCAGCTGTGCCCAGCTGTGCCCGGGCACCCCTCCCCATCCCGCTGGCATCACCCAGGGGGCTGCGGGGGTGGCACAGGGACCGGGGTGCCGCAGGGGACACCTGGCCCAGCCCCGCGCCTGCCCGCAAATCCCCCAAAAGGAGAATTCCCTGCGGTTCAGCCCCCGGCAGCGCTGGGTTCTGCACCTCAGTGCTCTTCTCTCTGCTGAGCTCCCCCAGATAAATTAGGTACTGTTTCAAAACCTGCTTTGGCAACATTTGTTGTGGTTAAAATAATTCTGAGGGACGATTTTTTTTTTATATATGGCATTGGTCAGCTTGTGGATGGGACAGCTTTTTTTTTTTTTTTTTTTTTTTTTTTTTTTTTTTTTTTTCAAGAATGACTTTTCAATTGAAAATATTGAGATATCTGAGCAGCTGGATTATGCTTGTTGTTTTCCACACCTGGTTTTTGCTCCGATCTCACGTTCTCTCCTTAGTAAAGGGTTTAACGTATTTTATTTTCTTTCTAAGCAAAGCCTGGCTGCCTCAGGACAAATGGCTTTTCCTCTCTCCGAGCCCTCCAAACCCCGTTTCTGGAGCTGTTTTTCACTTTAGTTTGAAGCTGTTTTCCAAAAGGAAGAGATGTTTTAGGAAACTCCTGTAGCTATTGGCAAAGGAAGATTTTCACATTGTTGGATTTTAGGTCTGGATTGGATTTTACTGGATAGCCACTGTTTTCCCTAGAAAACATCCCTGCCCTCTGCCTGGTCCTTGCTTCCTGGTTTGGATTCTCCCACCTGTTGAGAAAGGAATTGATGGGGAAAAAAAAGTCAATATTTTAATTGTTAGAAGAAGCCGAGGTTTGTCGGGAGGCATTCAGCTCTCGCTGGGATGGTTTTTATTTGCTGGATGTTTCTGTTGCTCTGTACAGGAATTCCTGTTGGGGAGGTAATCGTGCAGGAGCGTGAGGAGCTGATTCACACGGTGAAAAAACAGCTCTGGAGAGGGGATGGGGAGGGCAAAATGATCTGAAAGAGACTCAGGAACAGCATCAATGCCCAGCACGGGGTAACCAAACCCTCCTGGAAATGCATGTGGCCCCTCATACCTGAGCACAGAGGAGGGGATTTACCAGCCTCGGGGGGATTTTACAGATGGCACCAAGATTATTCTGCAGTTAGCTTGGCCTTTGTGCAGCAGGGGCAAATGATTGGGTTTGCTGGCAAAGCTCGGTGCTCTGGAAAGGTCAGGATGACAACAACAGCAAAAAAAAACAAACCAGAAATGTTGCACTTAATTAAAAATAATTACAGATAAGTAGTATTGAGATTTATTTAAGATTGATTATTATTTTGTATTTATTTTTATAAAAATATATTCTATAAATATGTGTATATATAATACATCTATTATATAAAAATCACATATATTACAATTATATTATATTATATTATATTATATTAATAGCAAACATTAAATATTTATATATTATAACACAATGCATTTATAATATAAATAATGTAATTATAATATATAATATATAATATATAATATATAATATATAATATATTATAATATACAATATATTATAATATTATTATAATGAAATATAATATAAATATTACATATTAAAATATAAAAATGCTATAAATATAATATATTCTGTTGTTATGAATATATATTATTATATAAATTACATTAAATTTATTGTATCTTGTTTATATATTATATATAAACAAATATATATATATAAGTATATAAATATAAATATATATATATATATATATATAAATATATATATATATATTTGAGATTTAACACATTGAGATGAATTTAAGATTGAATGTACCATGTGTAATGTGCAGTGAGTAAATGAGGAACTCTGAGACATAAAGAGCACAGAATCCCAGAATGGTTTGGGTGGGAAAGGACCTTAAAGATCCAAGAAAGCAAACCCTGCTGCAGCCCTGCCCTGCCCAGGACACAACCCTGAGCTGGACGTGGGGCCAGCAGAGCTTTTCTTTGGGGTGGGGAGGGCTCCAGCCATGGGGCTGTGCTCCTCCATCCCCCTGAGCACAGGGGTGGATCCTCTGCTGGGGAAACACTGAGCTCTGGGTGCAGGGAGGGTCCTGCTGTGCCTGCAGAGCCTGGGAACACCAAACTCAACAGAACTCCCCTGGAAAAAACACCCATGGGGAGGGTTAGATGGGACATGGGGCAGGAATTGTTCCTGGGAGGGTGGGCAGGGCTGGCACAGGGTGCCCAGAGCAGCTGGGGCTGCCCCTGGATCCCAAGGCCAGGTTGGACACTGGGGCTGGGAGCACCTGGGACAGTGGGAGGTGTCTCTGCCAGGGCAGGGGTGGCACTGGGTGGGATTGAAGGTCCTTCCCACCCAAACCATCTGGGATTCTGTCTGCCAGGTCCATGAACACCAAGGGGTGGGCCACGGACCCCACCAAACCTGTCAGGAGCGATGGGGTGTGCAGGGCAGCCCCAGCTGATGCACAGGGGTCGATTCAGTCAGTCAGCAAACATCTGCCCCAGAGCAGCTCTGCAGTACTCCCTCCCTGCAGCTGACACACCAGATTAGCTCAGACTGCCTCTAGTATTTTTAAGCAAAAATAAAAAAACCCCTTTAATTTCATATTGTCACAGCAAAATAATTGGCTTAATTGGTTAAACCTTGGCAGCTGCAGAGAGAAGGAGACGTGTGACTCCTGGGATGGCAGGCCGTGCTCTCAGGACACTGTGAGCTCTGAGGAGAGGCTCCTGAGAGGTTGTTCCTTTGATTTGAGTGCCCAGCTCCCTGCTCACGTCAGCGGGGAGCAAACCTCCCCAGCCAGGAGCTGAGCTGGCTCGCAGCCCCTCTGCAGACGGCCCCGGGTGCACTGCGAGGCAGATGATCCAAATTGGAGCTAATAGGCAGGGCTGTGGGATGCAAGAAGATTGCAGATGCACCCTGAACCTGCAAGATTAATGAGGTTGTGCATCTGCAGGAGCCTGCCTGGGAGAGCTGCTGAACCCTCAGGCAACAACAAGCACAGGTGCTCGGCCTCTAGGACCCCCTGTTGGGCTGTAGCATGGCCAAGGAGAGGGTTAAAAATGTTCATTTGTGGGGTGGGGGAATCTTGGCCTGAGATCTGAGAGCCTTTTCCTGGGAGGGCTGTGACAGCCTTTCCTGGGAGGGCTGTGAGAGCCTTCCCTTCCCCACTCTGCACAGAATCCTCACTGAAGCTGGTACATCACAGGCAGCCGTTCCTTCCTCCTCAGCCCTTTCTTTTCAAGGCAGGTGAAGTTTAAAAATTAAGCTTTTATCTTGCAAAATTTCAGACTTTTCTTTCTTTTTTTTTTTTTTTTTTAATTTTTTTGAGGCAGGGGAATCCCAGCATCCCAGAGTGTGTGTGGCCATCAAGCAAACGGAGGCAGTGTCCTGCTGAAATCCCAGATCCCCCTGCCCAGCCCCGGGCTCTGGTGCCTCCTGCTCGGGCTGGGAGCCTCTCCCCGTGCTGGGTGAGGTGGGAATTGTCCCTCTCAGCCCCTGGAGGCACCTGGCTGTCTCAGGCCGTTATTTGTGGCAGCTCTGCTGCAGAGGCAGACACGGACGCTGCCACGCCGCTCTGACGGTTTGCAAACCCCGATGAGGTAAGAAAAGCCATAAAAGCTTCTGAGGCCTCTTAATTTCTCCCCCCTGAGTCATCTGTCATAAAAGCTGGCTGGAGACGGGGTGTGCTCACTCCCAGGTAGAGCTGATGTGCTCTGTGATGCTGCTGTTGGCGAAATCTCGGAGTTATTACAAATGAATCCTGTGCCTGGCCTGGAGGGATTTTTGCCAGCCTGTACCTTGCAGGTGGCACTTGACAAGCGCTGCCCTCGGCTTTGGGAAGTGCAGGAATGCTCTAGGAGGGGTTGGGGGCTGAGCTTGAGGAGAGGAATCCCCCAAATTCTCGGATTTTGGGAGACAGAGTCTATCAAAACAAAGTGGGGAACGCTGCTGGCGTGCAGCTCCTGCCAAGTGTGAGCTGAAACCAAACTGGCACAAACACCAGGGACATATATTTTTTTTTTTTTCAAAGAAAGCTCCACTCTTTGGGTGTAAAAGCCCAGAAAATGTGTTTTTCTTGCTGTTTCCTGCTCAGGGGACCTGCCAGGCTGCTGCTCCAGGCGTGGGACACTTTGGCAGCCCTGGAGGTGTGATCCCAGCTCACCTCGGGCTGGGCAGGGCAAGCAGGGCCACAGGAGTTCCTCCCACACAAATCCCTTTGGCTTTTGCTGTCTCTGAGTTTTCCCCAGCAGGATTTGACAACTGTGCAACACCCCTGAGACTGCAGGGGCTGGGATCCTAAATGTGGGGACAGTCTTTGGGGGAGGGATGGAAGGGCTGGGGATCCTGTGCTCTGAGACAGCTCAGGAGAAGCAAATGCAGGATTTTCCTCACCTTGTGCCATCCAGGCAGATTTGGGCAGCTCTCAGCCTCCCCTGGGAGCAGGGCAGGGGGGGAGGCTGTCCTGCCCCAGCTCCTCCTTGTGCAAAATCCGGGAGAATTGACATCAGAACATCATGCCTGACATTAAAGGGACACTCATGCTACACTGACTGTGTCCCTGGAGGTCTCATCTGGGAGTAAAAAGTTTAAATTGGCTGATAAATAGTGACTCATTCTCAAAAAAATAATAAAAAAAAATCATACTTTTCCTAATTCAACTCTTGGAATTTTTGGTTAATATCTGACTCCATGGTCTGATCCATCTCCAACTCACCCTTTCTTGTCCAGATAGTTCTAATAATTGCAACACCCTCAGCTGTTGTTTTGTTTAGGTAATAGAGAACAATTCAGCCTGAAGAAAATTAATTTTCCCATTTCACGTGGGTTTGGGTTTCTTTTTTTTTTCCCTTTTTTTTTTTTTTTTTTTTTGTTTCCTGTAGTTTTTAAATGAACTCTGGAAAATTGCAATGAAAATATGGAAGTCTGAAGTAAACATTGATTTTTACAGTGCAATAATTTATGGTACCAACTTAATAAGTGGTGTGACACGAGCAGCTCACCCCCCATTTATCATGCATTGATAGTTTGATTCCAGAACTTTTAACACCACTGCTCGCCGTGGCATAATAAAGGACCTGCCAACATTCCCATTAGAAGCAGGAGGCTTTAGGAGCTCTGCTTCAGCTATAAATATCAGTATTTGGAATCTGTGAATTATTTTGCAGAGCAACAACCTCAGAATGACTTGTTCCAGCAGCTCTGAAGAAATAAGGCTTTGACATTTTTGAGCTTTAGGAGGACATCTCTCTGTGTCCAGAAGCTCAGGGATGCTCTCCATTCTGTCCACAGCAAAAGCTGACCAGCTCAGAGGCAGCTCCTGAGCTCCAGTAAATCACTTTAACCCTGCAGAGATGGTGAGGAGACAGCAGTGTCCATGGGAAGGTTCTGATGAGAGCTCTGGAGTGGAGCTGGCTGGCAGAGCTGCTCCAGGCTGTGACACCCTGCAGGGGCTGGGACAGACAGCAGCTCCTGCAGGGCTGCTGTGCAGGGCTCAGCCCAAGGGCTCCCCAGACCTTTGGGGTCAGCAGGGTCACACGGGAGCCTGCTGGCTGCCAGCCCTCCTGCAGATGTCAGCTCCAATTATCTCTGCTGCCCACGTCCCTTCCTGCTGCTGTGGGAATGCTGTGGAGCATGCCCTGACACTGGGGGCTTGTTGTGTTCCTCTGGGGAATGGTTTATCCCCCAGAACCCCCAAAGCCTGTGACCATGCAGTCTGACCCTCCCTTCCTATCCTGGCCCTGCTGGCTCAGGCCCAGCTCTCTCTCCTGAGCAGAGACCAGACAAAGTCCTGTTCTTCCTTGTGCTCTCTCTGCCCTGGAACCCTTGGAGAATAAAGCCTTGGGCTGACCCCAGGGGCTGAGAGCCTCTTTGGGATCTGTTACCCTGTTCCCTGAGATATTCCTGCAAAGCCTCCAAGGAACTGAGCCCCAGGAGCCCAGGGGGGGCAGGCAGGGGAGCATCTGAGGGGCTGCTGCCCTCCCCGTGCTGAGCCTGCCTGGCACTGCCAGCCCTGCTCCAGAGGGTCTGGGCCGTGCCCAGGAGCTCCACTCCTGCTTTTCCCAGGGAAACCCACCCCAGGGAAGGTGAATGTTCCAAACACGTGGCTGGGTTGGAGCCCGAGGGCTGGGAATGCTGGAATTGCTTCACCTTGTGCAGAACCCCCCTGGGACAGAGGGCTGGGAATGCTGGAATTGCTTCACCCTCTGCAGAACCCCCCTGGGACAGAGGGCTGGGAATGCTGGAGTGCTTCACCCTCTGCAGAACCCCCCTGGGACAGAGGGCTGGGAATGCTGGAATTGTTTCACCCTGTGCAGAACCCCCCTGGGACAGAGGGCTGGGAATGCTGGAATTGCTTCACCCTGTGCAGAACCCCCCTGGGACAGAGGGCTGGGAATGCTGGAGTGCTTCACCTTGTGCAGAACCCCCCTGGGACAGAGGGCTGGGAATGCTGGAGTGCTTCACCCTCTGCAGAACCCCCCTGGGACAGGTGCTGGCAGCTCAGGGCTCATTCCCATGGGATCATGGAGCTGCTCAGGCTGGAAAAGGCCTCTGAGATCAAGCCCAGCTTTGATCACTGATCCAGTAGCAGCTCTGGCCACCCTGGTACCTGTGGGTTTTGGTGGAGGGTGTCCTCACCAGGTGTGTTCCCATTAGAACAGTTTGTGTCCATGGAGGTTCCTGTGGGAGAGGATGCCCTCGTTGTCCCAGAGCCAGCCCAGCAGGACGAGGTGCCCCAGGGCCCTCCCAAGGTGAGGCTGTGCTGCTCCCCTGGCTCCTCACACTCCCAGCAGGGAGGGACCTTCCTGGGAATCCACACTGGTTCAGAGGGGAGTCTGTGCCCAAAGGGTTTTCCAGCCTGGAACCCATGTCCTCCCTTCCATCCCTCCTGGAAAACCCAGAAACTCCTCTCAGGGCTGAGGGCTCCAGCAGCTCCAGGTTTGTGTGTTCAGGAACTCCTAAAAAGAGATACCTGGGAAACAGAACCTGTGGGTAATGGGACAACACTGAAAAATAAGAGAACTGGTGAGCTAAATTCTATTTCTACCCCCAGTGCCTAAAGAGCTGTAATTAAAAGGGGGTATGATGATGTTTGTTTTAGCTCAGGTTGGAGGGATTTGGTGTACATTCTGTAAGTCATTAAATAATGTTGTTGGGGCATTTGATCTCCATGCTGATACTTCATTACCACAGATCACCTGGAAACAGGAAAGGGACCTCTGAAATTGGAAAACAATTCACAGTTTGTTGTTTTTTGCAGTAACTAGCTCATTTTAAACCCCATTTTTAGCAAGAAATAATGACTTGCTTTATTTAGAGACTATTTAAAATGCTCTCGAGGTATCTACCGAGTATCTTGACATCCCAGATAAATCAGGAGCAGACTCAAAATTAGCCCTGCACTGCTCTATATTACAATATGTTCCATATTACAGTTACATTATCCAGCCCTTGTACAATGCACCTCAGAGATGGGAGAAGAGACAGAGCCTGTTCCCAAAGCTGTTCCTAAAACACGATTGTTCTTACCCCTGAGGAGCTGCCAGGCTTTGTCTCTGAGGCACAGGGCTGGGTATTTGTGGATATTTGTGGGTATTTGTGGGTATTTATGGGTATTTGTGGGTATTTGTGGGTATTTGTGTGTGGGGAGGGTCTCCAGCCCGAGGCTGCTGGGGTTCACGGTGTTCCCTGCTTTGGTGTTGCCAGTGCCTCATTTACAGCTCCAAAAGCAGCCAGCAGAGAGGTGGATGCTCGCCTGAAGGTTAAGGTAATTAAAGTGACCTAATTCCTGTCCCAAATAATGGGGATAAGATCTGCCCTGTTCCCAGATGGAAAGCTGGGCACCGGGGTCTGGCTGTCGGAGCTGCCCCGGGGATGCTGCTGCGACCCGGGGGGACAGGATTTGCTTTGTGAGCCACAACCGCTGAGCTGCCTCCTGGGTTAATTGAAATAGGCCTCATTAACAGTTCACTTGGTGCCTTCCCAGGCTTGGCAGGCCCTGGCTGGGATGAACAGGAGCTCTCCATCCCGAGCAGCTGCCGCTGGTCCCTTTCCCTGCCCGCGATCCCTGCTCTCCTCCGGGCTCTGCTGGGGCTCCTCAGCCCGAAGGACTCCACAGCCTTTGGGATGGCAGAACATTCCAGGGTGCGTGTTTTTCCCCCTCCTCATTAACACAGCGACGAGCATCCGCTGAAACTCCCCAGAGCATCCGCTGAAACTCCCCAGAGCATCCGCTGAAACTCCCCAGGGCATCCGCTGAAACTCCCCAGGGCAGCGCTGGCCAGAGAGTCCCGGCTTCCCGAGCGGTGGGATTTGGAGCTGGAGTGAGGCTGGAGTGAGGCTGGAATGAGGCTGGAATGAGGCTGGAGTGAGGCTGGAGTGAGGCTGGAATGAGGCTGGAGTGAGGCTGGAGTGAGGCTGGAATGAGGCTGGAATGAGGCTGGAGTGAGGCTGGAATGAGGCTGGAATGAGGCTGGAATGAGGCTGGAATGAGGCTGGAGTGAGGCTGGAATGAGGCTGGAATGAGCCTGGAATGAGGCTGGAGTGAGGCTGGAATGAGGCTGGAATGAGGCTGGAGTGAGCCTGGAATGAGGCTGGAGTGAGGCTGGAATGAGGCTGGAATGAGCCTGGAATGAGGCTGGAGTGAGGCTGGAATGAGGCTGGGATGAGGCTGGAGTGAGGCTGGAATGAGGCTGGAGTGAGGCTGGAATGAGGCTGGAATGAGCCTGGAATGAGGAGCTGGAATGAGGAGCTGGAATGAGGAGCTGGAGTGAGGAGCTGGAGGCGGCTGCTGTGCGAGCAGCCCTGCAGGGCTCACCGGAGCTCTCCAGTGCTCCCCGTGTTCGCTGCAGGAGAGGCGGGCAGGGCGATGCTGGACACGCAGGGAGCAGGAGCGGAGCGGGAGCAGCCCCTGGCACCCCCAGCCGGACAGTAACCCCAGCCCCACGGAACATCTCCTCTCCCGTGGCCCCGGACCCCGGCACCCCCAGCCAGGCAGTAACCCCAGCCCCACGGAACATCTCCTCTCCTGTGGCCCCGGACCCCGGCACACCCCGGCTCTCCTGCCGGCATCCACCCCAGCCCCACGGAACGTTTCCTCTCCTTTGGCCCCGGACCGTGTCGTTCAGGAGAACACAGAATAACAAAGGCACATTCCGAGTGATTTCGTTAGAAATCCATCAGGCTGTCAGACAGTCTGGTGGCATCAATAATTCCCTATTAAGCCCTCTACACCCATTATGGTTTGTGCTTTTCCTTTTCCATTTTTTTTTTCCCCCAAGTTAGTTTCCAGGCAACCAGTAAGAACCGAATTGCATTAAGCTATTAATTCAGCCTTGCACGCCAGCCCCAGCTTCTGCAGCCCAGTTCCTCCTCTCCTGTACAAGTTTCCTCCTGAACCCCCGTTCCTTGGTTTAATCCTGGGCAGTGCCCAGCCCAGAGAGCTGCTGTGGGAAGGAGGGGCTGGGCTGGGCTCTGCTCCCCGTTTGGGTTCCAGGCTGGCTGGTGGGGGTGCTTTGGGCAGGGTGCTGAGGAGGGTTGGTGCTGGTCCCCAGAAAATCACCCTGATCCCCTGGTGGCACCTTCATCACCACCGCAGGGATGGCCTCAGTCAGGTCTGCACTGAGGAGATTCCTGGGCTTTGAGGGTGGTGGGGTTGGTGACTGAGGGTGGGCAGGGTGGCACAGGGTGCCCAGAGGATCCCTGGCAGTGCCCCAGGCCAGGCTGGACACTGGGGACAGCCCAGGACAGGGGGAGGTGTCCCTGCCAGGGCAGGGTGGGATGGGATGAGCAGAAGCAGTCTCTCACGACTGTAATTTGTAATTTGAGCACAGGCAGATGCTGTGGCAGAGATCCCTTCCTTTCAGGGGAGCACAGGGATTTAGGAACGTGCCTTGTTAATGACTCCTTGCACGGGCAGGGCCTGTGCATCAATAATGGAGGAGTAAAGCAGCAGCAGTAATGAGGTGGAACCACCCCGAGCATGACACCAAAAGCTTTGCAGAAGCTAAAAAGGAGTAATTTGGGTGTTGTGCTGCAGAGTTAATGAACGTGGTGCTGGAGAAGGGAGCTGCACTGGCAGCTTGGGAATGAAGTTCCCTGCTGGTTCCCTGGGGCAGGGCAGGGAGGCTGAGCTGGGCAGGTTTTCCTTCAGGCTCAGCTGTAGAAGTGGGACAGAGATCTGGGCTGCAGGCACAGCTGGGGCTGGCAGTCACAGTCAGGAGTTAGGAAATCCAGCCTGGACTGAGCTGTGCTCTATCCCAGCACTCAGAAAGGTCACTCAGCACTCCCCAGGCTGTGCTGGTCTTTACAATCTATTGTACACACACCTGTACACAGTATTTTGTTGTTTTATTGGGGAAGGTGAGGGTGCTGGCACTGCCAGGCTCCCCAGGGAGTGGGCACTGCCAGAGCTCCAGGAGCCTTTGGATGCTGCTCCCAGGGGTGCCCAGGGTGGGATTGGGGGGCTCTGTGCAGGGACAGGATGATCCTGTGGGTCCCTTCCATCCCAAGACATCCCATGATATTCCCTAAGGCCTCCTCCACGCAGGCACCAGGATGAGCTTTGTCTCAGGCTTTGTGCTGCAGTCAGTTGTGGAAGTCACTGGAGAAGCTCTGCTGGGGATTTTTGGTGAGGCTAAATTAGAAAAAAAATCAGTCTTAAGCAAAAGAATTTGTCTTTATCCACTGCCAAAAAATAACAAAAGATTACAGTGGGTAAATGTAATACTCAAAAAAGCTGAAAGTGAAGCACCAAAATAAAGCCATTTCAGATCAAGCTGCCACAGCTTTTGTAAAACAGCTGACTTGGGACAGAATTTTCAAAAGTGATTAAAAAAAAAATAAACTCCAGTTTTGAGCTCTTTCCAATTTCTCTGATTAGAGATCCATGATACAAGTCTGAATCACAGAGGTGACAAATCCAGGCCCCAAAAGGAAACCAAATCTTCATCAAACTTCGCTGGAGAAACAAAATTAATGAAGGTCTGCTGATTCCCAGCAGGGCCCATCAGAAAAGCTCCTCCCTGCAGCAGCCAGGAGAACCTGGCTGGGTGAGAAGGGGTTTTGTGCCACTGCTTGCTCAGGTTCCTTGGGACAATTGCCAGCACCCCTGTCACTGGTCAGGGATGTGCTGCATCCCCGGGGGCTGTGGCTCTGCCAGCACACCCAGAACCCCTCGTGGCCAAGCTGCTGAATCTCCTCACGTTCCCCGTTGCTGGGCCATATTTTATTAAACATTTTCATCACTCTCAGCAGCGCATTCACACCTCCCCGGATTTATCTCTGCAATTAGGGGATCGTTATTTACCAGCTGCTAAAAAGACACCTTTCAGCAACATAATTCAAACGTCAGGAGTTACTGCCAGCTCCAGATGAATGGTGCAGTTATTTCTTTGGCTACAGGTTAGGAGCGTGGCTGCTGTCAGGAACCTTTGGAAAGCGTTCAGAAACGCTGGGAAACGACTGCTTGTGTTTTTCCAGCTGAAGGGAATCAGTTGCATGTGAAAGAGAGCGATCCTTCTCCCAGCTCTGAGCTGGGTAATGAGTTGTTTGTGTTTAACACAATCCCTAACAGACGGCGCTGCTAAATTCTGAATATTAGGGCTGGGTTTGCAGGAGGCCTCCACGCAGGCTGCTGGAGCTCAGAGGAGGTTTCACATTCCAGCTCAGGGCTGAGGCTGAACTGTCTGCACCCACAGACACTGCAGGGGCCCCTGGAAATGGCCCCAGGGAGATGGGAGTGCTCCAAAAAATGATTTGTTGTGTGTGCTCTCCAGGGGGAATCACAGGAGGGGCTGGGTTGGGAGGGACCCTAAAAGCTGCCAGGGCAGGGACACCTCCCACTGCCCCAGGCTGTCCCCAGTGCCCAGCCTGGCCTGACACTGCCAGGGATCCAGGGGCAGCCACAGCTGCTCTGGGAATTCCAGGCCAGGCCCTCTCCACCCCCACGGTGGATGATCCTTGAGGATCTCAGCAATGTCTCGGTGATCTGAGATTATTTTGCAGTTGGTTCCTGGGAGGTCTGTGCTCAGCACCACCTTTGTGGTCAATTCTCTCATCCCACCAAAACCCCCAGCAAACTGGAAGCTGTGTTTGCCATAAATCCACCTTTCCTGGGCAATGAGGAGCAGATAACCAAGGGTAACCAACATCCTTTGTGTTCCCTAGGGCTGAAACCCTGGAGACAACCCTGGAAACAACCCTGGGAACAACCCAAGTCTCACCAAATCCTTCAGCAGCAGAGCCACCCCAGCACAGCCACTTCACAGGTGTCACCTCTTTGGTCACCTGCCTGTGCCCTTGGTGCTGCAGCAGGAAGGTTTGGGCTGAGACACTCCCACACCCCTTCAAACCCAATTCAAACCCTTTTTTTTAATTGCTGCCACTGCTCAAACTCTTTGTTGTGCTTCTATAAACACTCAGATCCTTCTGCAATGGGGGCCAGACATTTCCCTGGTGTCATTCCTGCAAAGCTCTCCCAGTTTCAGGGGCATCCCTGGCTGTTCAGGCATTCCAGGCACCCACCTGGGCAAAACCCTCATCAGTTAAATGATTTTCCCCACAAGCCACAGCAGGTGGTGGGGTTTTCCCAAGGTGGGAATGCAGCTGATGGAAACCAAGGGTGACTCTGCACATGGAATTCCAGGGAGCAGCTTTGGGGAAACATCAGCCAGGGGGAAGGAGGAAAAGAAATTTGAACTCAATTGGATTTTAGTGACTCCAGCTCGGGTTTGAATCATATTTACATGCTTCTCTCCCTCTCCCCTGTTTGCAAGCTTTATTGCTCTGCTTGCTGTGTCTCGGAGCGAGGTGAATTAGTGGGTTTGTTATTGCTGGGAGGGAGGGGAGCTGCAGCAGCCAGGAACCAGATCGTTCCCTGGAGCCCCACACAGGAAAAGGGTGGAAAACCTGGAGCTGAACCCAGCTCCCAGGAGAGCCCAGAAGTGATGATGTGCTGGGCCAGGAGCTGCCAGCAGGAAGCTGGAGCCGAGGCTGAGGGCTCAATCAGCATCAGGGACGTGATGGAAACGGGGACACTCAGGGCAAAACCCTCCCTGCCCCAGGGGCTTTGCATTTTCCCTGCCTCTGCTTCCAGCAGGGCCCAAATGTGAGGATTTTGTGCAGTTTCAGAGCGAGCAGGGAAGTGAGAAATCCTTTAACAGCCCCAGCTCCGAGGGGAGCACCGGCAGGGGAAGGATGGATGGAGATGCCCCAAATTGAGGGTGCTTTCAGGGAGATTGTTTTTATTGTTGGTTGCAGGCTCTCTGTGAAAGCTTTTCTGAGTGAGTGTTTTGGGACGAGGCAAAGGCTCCTCGCAGGGTGAAGCAGAGATGGAATTACAGGTCTTTAACAAGAGCTGCGCTCGTAAATGAAAAATACGATGTGGCACAGTAAAAATACAGACCATTGTCCTGGAGTCTTTGGCTGTGTCCTTTGAAGTGTACTTTGGGGATTAATCAGCAGATTATTGTGCCACAGCAACTCGGCTCCAGTGGGGATTTTTGCTTCTATTGCAGCCTTGGGTTACACACCCATTGTCAAGTAAATAATTTTAAATAATGCAGCTGTTAGACCTGCCTGGCCTGGCTCTTGGCTGCCCAGGGTGCTGCTCCTGCAGCACAGCCACCTTCCCTGGAGGCCTCTCTCTTTGTAAATACACAAATTTCCATCTTCTGCAGGCTGCAGCCCCACACCCCCACGGTCTCTGGGTCTGGAGCACCCCCAGCACAGAGCAAAATGAGCAGGGAAGGCACTGACTGCAGAGAGAGCTGGGGTGGGTCTGCCTCCCTCAGGGAATGCACTCACTGCCTTTTGCTCCTTCTGATTCCTCAGGCTGCGCTCACAGGATGATCACAGCTGAAAAAGACCTCCAAGAACATCAAGTCCAACCTTGAATGTTCCTTAGATTTGAAGGAATCCACAATTTCATTGGTGTAGAAATGGAAAATGAACTCCAAAACACTCCAAGTCCAGCCTAGTTCTGGTGGGAATTGAGCAGAAGTTTCAGGTGATTCACGTTTGAAATGCCCTCCTGCCTTTTGCCTCATAAAAACAGAAGAGGACACGAAGTAATGGTAAAAATCCCCACTTTGGAAGGGAAGGTTCTCCTCCCTGGCAGTGAGGATGAAGGAAATGTGCTGTGCTTCCAGAGGATTGTCAGTGTTACTCTGATTTCAGACGTTGGCACACCTCAATCCTGCCCACCCTGCGTTGCTTTGATGGGGGGTTGGTGCTTTATGGGATGGAATTTGAATTCCTGTTCAGCATTCACGCCTTGGCCAGCGGCACTAAAAGCTCCTGCACACCCCTGTGGTTCCCCAGAGCCCAGGCTGGGCAGGCTCTGCCCTCTGCAAGTGCTGCAGCTGCCTCGTGTGACCCCTGCTCTGGAGTTCTGGGGTGTAAATGGAAAAGTTGAGCAGGAGACACCAGGAGCACGAGAGGGCTTTTTCCTCCCTAAGTGCTCTCATGGGTTTCTCTGTCTTTCACTTGTTCCTCTCTTCTCCAAAATGCCTTTTTTTCTTTTTTTTTCTTTTTTTTTTTCCCCTCAAAGAGCACGAAAAGGAAAGTTGCCAATGAGTCAAACCACCAGGAAAGTTTGGGGATGCCTTGAGGATAGGGATTTTTCTCCATGGCTGAGCTGGAGCCCACACAGAGTCTCCAGCCAGCACTGCCCCGCACTCATCAGCCACCCCTAATTAAATTAACTCCCTGCAATTAACACACAGCCCACCATCGCTCTCTTAATTCATCTTCTGGCTCCCCAAACCGAATTGCTTTTAATAAAAATCTTATAAAAAGCAAATTTATTCCTGTCTACTCACGCCAACCCTGAGCCACCACTGGGGTGTCTGAAATATTGAGTTTGGCTCAGAGCTGGACCCTGAGCTGAGGGAGGGAGCAGGGTGGGAACATGAGGCACCTTCTCAACCTGGAGAGAATGCAGAGCCCCACCGAGGTGGGGGATTAAAGAGGAGGGAGAGCAGCTCTCCCAATTCAACACAAAAATAAGTGATGGGTTCAGCCCTGCTGCAGGAACGCTGCATTTCCCAGTAGGAAAAGCTTGTTTGTAACTGGGTCAAGAGAAAAAAAAAAAAAAAGAAAAGCTGCTAAAATTAAGAAACACTTCTAAGTTTTGGGTTATTAGAAGTGAGGGGGGTTCAGTGAGGAATTCTGGATTGTCAGTGGTGCAAATGAGGTTTCCCTGACGGGCTGGTGAGTTCGTGTTTGACTTTTGTTTCTTCAATATTTGCAAGAGAATTAAGGGCAGCGCTGTGGTTCTGCAAATATCGACACCAGGCTCTCCCCTTTCCCTTGGCAGCACCAATATTTGCTGAGCTGAACCTGTGACCCCAGGGAATGCCCAGAGAGATGGGCCAGGGATCCTGAGGGTTCAAACTGGGGGGAGCAGGAGCTCTGCTGCTTTTAACAGAGCTAAGTGGGGAAAATTGTTCAATTCTGGGCCTCTTCTGTGAAAATCCAGCAGTGTTTGAGGGAGAGATGTGCTGTTCACCCAGGGATCCTCTGACTGTGGCTTTCTGGCTGACCTGGCTCTGGTTTCTCCTCCTGCCTGCCTTTGCTGCTCAGTCTGGTGCTGTGGCCCTTGCTGGCATTCCTCAGCTTTGTATTTGGGATTTGATATCCGTGGAAATCAGTGAAAATCCTTCCAGGTTCCCCAGGCCCTTATGTAAATGAACAGGCAATTAATTCCCCACGGTGGCAAGGCTCAGCCTCCCCTCCTGAAGGTGTTGCCTGTGCCCCACAGATCCCTGAGGAAGCACTGCACCTGCCTCTGGGAGCTGGGTTTGGTTGCTCCAGGAGCTGTAAATCCCCCAGCAGCATCCCCATGGACAGCACGAGGCACAGGCCTGGCTTTTCCAAGGAATTCCATGTTTCCCACCTGCTGGAAAGCAGGGAGAACAATGCAGAGAGGTTTTCAAGGGCCCCTACGTGGAGCAGTTCCCTGGCTTTGGGATGGTTCTCTGTGATTTATCAGTCACAAATCCCATCATATTTTGTGCCATCCCTCACAAATCTCAGCTCCAATTTTTCCCCTTCTCAGAGCTGTCTGGTGAATAACAAACCCCACATTTTTCTTGTGTGTGTTCTTCTGAATTTATTTCGTGTCATCGTCTTACAGGAGAGGAAGAAAAAAAAAATAAAAATTGCAGCTCCTCTCACTTAGCCCCCTTTGGGACAGCAGGCACAGCTGAAGAGCGAGCAATCAACATGTCAGGATAAAATTAGATTGCCACGGAGTACAAGGTTTGATCCAATATCTGGATCAGATTTGGGTTTCAGCTCTGCATATCACAGTGACACCATCCCTGCTGAGGGTGCTGGGCACCAGGCAGCTCCTGCCACCTCTGGGAGCAGCTGGGCTGGGCTGGGCTGAGCTGGGCTGGGCACTCACACTGAGCTGGGCTGGGCTGGGCTGAGCTGGGCTGGGCACTCACACTGGGCTGGGCTGGGCTGGGCTGAGCTGGGCACTCACACTGGGCTGGGCTGGGCTGGGCTGGGCTGGGCTGGGCACTCACACTGGGCTGGGCTGGGCTGGGTTGGGCTGGGCACTCACACTGGGCTGAGCTGGGCTGGGTTGGGCTGGGCACTCACACTGGGCTGGGCTGGGCTGGGCTGAGCTGGGCACTCACACTGGGCTGGGCTGGGCTGGGCTGGGCTGGGCTGGGCTGGGCTGGGCACTCACACTGGGCTGAGCTGGGCTGGGCTGGGCTGGGCACTCACACTGGGCTGGGCTGGGCTGGGCTGAGCTGGGCACTCACACTGGGCTGAGCTGGGCTGGGTTGGGCTGGGCACTCACACTGGGCTGGGCTGGGCTGAGCTGGGCACTCACACTGGGCTGGGCTGGGCTGGGCTGGGCTGGGCTGGGCTGGGCACTCACACTGGGCTGGGCTGGGCTGGGCTGAGCTGGGCAGGGCTGGGATGAGCTGGGCTGGGCTGAGCTGAGCTGGGCTGGGCTGAGCTGAGCTGTGTGATGCAGCTTGGCACAGCATGATCAGTGCTGCCTCCCCCAGAGATGATCCAGAGCCCCAGCAGGTGAGTACAGCGAGGTGAGGCCAGGGGGAAATCCATCTCCTGGAGCATGAGAGGGCATGAAAGGAAGCCATGGCTAAGTACCAGGAAATTGGGAAAGGCTGGATTGTCTGATAGGCAGCCCATCAGAGCAGGAGAATAAAGGGAAAAATCCATCCCCTGAGCCCACAGCTGCAGACAGGAGCTCTGAGCAGGGCCTGGGGAGGCCGGGCTGTCGATGGGTTTTGCCTGAGCTGCCTGTTGCTGTGCTCAGGGTAAAACCTTGCACAGACCAGGCTGGCTCCAACATGAACGAGGAAGGGCATCGAGGGAATAAATAAAAGAGATGAGAGAAAGATCTCCACTTGTACAAAACCTGCACAGCCACGGAGAGCCCTTAAAGACAAAAAGTGAAACCTTCATTTACAAAGAGCTCTCCTGGCTTGTGTCATAAAATGTTCCAACACAATCTCATGACTCAATTCCTGCAGCCATTGAAGTAGGAAGAATTACATAAGATCCTTGCTGTTTGCTTTAATTCGTGCTTAACTCACATTCTCAATGATTCATTATCAGGGTTTGTCAGGACTAATTAAGCAGAGTGCCAGCTGTGGTAGGATTGGGCACCACAGCACCTTCCTGGCTGGGGACTCCACTGGGGTCACTGCTCCTGGAAAAGGAGGGGATAGCAGCCAGGACTCAGTGCCTGGGGGCTGCCTGGGCTGGGCTGCTCCAACTGGGAATGCACTTGGTGCCCAAATGCATGAACTGGAGCATTTGGTGCCCAAATGCATGAACTGGAGCACTTGGTGCCCAAATGCATGAACTGGAGGATTTGGTGCCCAAATACATGAACTGGAGCATTGGTGCCCAAATGCATGAACTGGAGCATTTGGTGCCCAAATGCATGAACTGGAGCACTTGGTGCCCAAATACATGAACTGGAGCATGTGGTGCCCAAATGCATGAACTGGAGCACTTGGTGCCCAAATGCATGAACTGGAGCATCTGGTGCCCAAATACATGAACTGGAGCATCTGGTGCCCAAATGCATGAACTGGAGCATTTGGTGCCCAAATGCATGAACTGGAGCACTTGGTGCCCAAATACATGAACTGGAGCACTTGGTGCCCAAATACATGAACTGGAGCGTTTGGTGCCCAAATACATGAACTGGAGCACTTGGTGCCCAAATGCATGAACTGGAGCACTTGGTGCCCAAATGCATGAACTGGAGTTGTCTGTAACTCTCTCACAGCAAACAGCAAAACCTCTGGAGCTCCCAGGAGGATTTTCTTGTCTCTGCTAAAAGCGACCTCTCTTCAGTTCAGAAACCAGGAAATTCCCCAAGGGCACAGTTTGGAAGTCAGGAAGGTGTGAGTGTGAAAATACGTGGTTGTGGAAGGTGTGCTGTGGAAGGTGTCCCTGTGAAGGTGTCCCTGCCACGGCAGAGGGTTTGGAGCTCAGGGATGGTCTCTAAGGTCCTTCTGATGCCTTGGGAAGGCTGACCTGAAACAGAGGCTGGACAGAGCTAAGTAGAGATTTATTAAAGTAGATATTTATTAAAGTAGAGATTTATTAAAGTAGATATTTATTAAAGTAGAGATTTATTAAAGTAGATATTTATTAAAAGGCTTCCAGGACCCACCCTGGGCATTACAGGAGCCTGACCCAGGCTGCACCCAGGGTGGGTCAGGAATGGCCACACAAAATGGCTCCCCCATCACGAGATTTTACATTTTCATCAGTTTTGGTCCATTTGCACGTTGGGGTTTAATTGTCCAATTACAGCTGCAGGTTGTGAGGTCCCATCCTTCTTGTTCCTCCCTCCAGCCACCCTTGTTTGTGCTTTGGGGCTGAAAGTTGTCCTTGGTGTGCAGCAGGAGCAGGATTTGTTTTGTCTGCTTGTTCTGTGGAGAGCTGATGGCACTGAATGTGAGGCTCAGAACTGCATCCTTAGGTGGCACAGAACCTGAAACTATGAAAGCCAAAATCTAAGGCATCACCTCCCATCCCAAACCAGGCTGGGATTCCGTGCTTCTGTGTCCCAGCTTTTCCTGCTGCTAGGGAATGAGCTCTCAGCTGTGGGAGCAGTTTCCCAACAAAGCCTTTCCGACCTGTACTGGACACAGGCAGAGCCCCCCTCAGAGGATCCCTGTGCTCTGTGCACACCCTGCCACTAAAACCAGAGTCATCAGGAGTCATTAATTTCTGGGCAGCAATGGCTGATTATCAGGGGCTGATTTACAGGGGTGGGAGCCAGATGAGCTCTGCCCATCCCAGCAGGACCCTGCTGGGCAGTGCCCAGGGGTGTGGGGAGTGCAGCAGGAGCAATCCCAGCTGGGTGCTGGCAGTGCTGGGCTCTGCAGGGTGGGTGGTGCTTTGAGGGGGGCCCTGGGGCTGCTCCAGGGCACCCTCACCCACAGGCTGCCTGGAGCTTCACAGGGGTGAGGTGTGTGTCCATTCCTCTGAAGGGGACCAAGGGCCATGCCCTAACCAGGGGCTGGGACAGATGTCACCTGCTAAAGGTATTTTCCACAAATACATAAAGCATTTGCTATTGGCATTCTTTGTCAAGTGTTTTTAAAGTGTTTTGCTTAAAATTGGGCGAAGCCACAAAGGACAGAAAAGGGGCACTGCTGGCTGGGAGGGAAAAGCCTCTGCAGAGCATCCTGAGTGATGCCATCAGCTTCAATGCCACTTTGTCCCTTGGAAAAGTGCAGGCAGCACAGCCAGAAGGGGAGGAGGAGACCTGCCTGCGCTGGCTGGGCCCCTTCATTGTCTGACATTACAACACTATTATTATTTGGAGAAAGCTGTCTTATTTAATTATCCTGAGTGTGCAATCCCATCATTTCTAATTCAGCGGCGGAGGAAGACGTTCCAAGCATTAAGCGAATCAAAATATTCTTGGTAAATAAGTAACTGAGAGAATAATAAGTGTTTGGAGAGAAGAAGTTATTGTTCCCCGTGACTGGCAGCCAGTTTAATGATTTGGCTGGAGTGCCCATCTAATAGAGCTGCCTGCTTGAAGGATTTGTGATCTCCAGGGAGCGCTCGGGAAGTGTCTCCTGTGGGATTGATTGATCCATTCCTCTGCAGGGCTTGGCTGCCTCTCAGAGCCGGGACAGGGATGGATGGGGCTGCGGGGGGGAGCCTCCCTGCGCCCTGGGAACGCCTGTCCCTGAGGCGGGGGTGACAAATTCCTGTCCCAGGCAGGGGTGACAAATGCCTGTCCCCAGGCAGGGGTGACCCAAACGCCTGTCCCCAGGCAGAGGTGACCCAAACACCTGTCCCCAGGCAGAGGTGACCCAAACGCCTGTCCCCAGGCAGAGGTGACCCAAACACCTGTCCCCAGGCAGAGGTGACCCAAGTGCCTGTCCCAGGCAGGGGTGACAAACACCTGTCCCCAGGCAGAGGTGACCCCAAGTGACAAACGCCTGTCCCCAGGCAGAGGTGACCCAAGTGCCTGTCCCCAGGCAGGGGTGACAAACGCCTGTCCCCAGGCAGAGGTGACAAATGCCTGTCCTCAGGCAGAGGTGACCCGAGGGAGCTGAGCTCCTCCTCAGAAAGGGGAATTGCTGCCAGCTCACCCAAACCTTGGGAAGGGGAAGGGCCTTCCTCCCCTGCCCTTCTGGAGCGGGAATGGTGGGAGCTGATCTGCACCAGGACTGCTTTAACCACAGAGTCACAAAATCATTGAGATCCAGGCTCAGAGCAGCAGCCACTGCTGAGCCCAGCACTGGGGGTCACCAGCTTGGCCCCAGCTCACGGCCAGGGGCTCCTCCTCCTCCTCCTGAGCTTCCCAAAGCAGTGACAGCAGGCGGGGCACAGGAGGCAGCACCCAGGAGTGCCTGGAAATGGAAAATCACTCCGTGTGTGGTGCTGTGCCTTGAGAGCACCAGAGGAGGGGAAATGGTTCTCTCCATGGGATACCTGAGGTGGCCCTCAGAGCTGCTCTGCTCTTCCACGTGCTCACACCAGTGTTCAGCACAGAGTGAGGCCCAGATACTTCATTTAGCACAAGGTGTTCACTGCAGTTGGTTTTTTTTGTTGGAAACGATCCATAATGTCTTGTAGATTTAATAACTTCAGATATTTTATACATGACAATCTATTCATAATTTTAACATCTTTTAATATTTTATAGTTCAATGAGCTACAATTGTGGAAATAATGTTTCTCTTACATAAATAAGGATCTAGCAAGGTATCCAAGCGACCATGTCCTTGAAGGGAATCTGCTGTCCCCTGTCCTCCCTGGAAACCAGAGCCTCACTGACACCTTCCCTTTCTAAACAGCAACAACAAAGCCCCGAGTTAAGGATCTGAGCTTTTCACTGGCCTCTGCTCCAAAAATCCATTATTTTCTGAGCAGCAGATAAGCAGCAGCTCTGGCTGCTTTCCCGAGCCTGACTTCACCCAACAAATTAATTGCTTGTACCACGTCCATTACAGTTGTCCAAGCTGACCTCTGCCTGCACGGCAGCCTCTGCCACAGCACCAATATTTGAAAGATTGTTTTATTCCTCCTCCCTGCCGCTCCAGCACTCTTTGGGCAGCTTCCACTGGCTGCCTGGAAGGGAGGGTTTGTGTTTGCCGTGCCAGCTGCCCAGATGAAGGCGATGTTTAATTACACAGCAGCTCTGACAGCCCGTTCTCCTGGGATGGAGATCACGCCACACCCCCAAGGATGCCAGCCATGAGGCCCCTTCCTATCTGACAAAGTCTTTGCTCATCCAGCAGCAGTTTGGCTGAATCTTATTTGACAAGCAGGTTAAGAAATGGTTTTGAGTATTCTCTTGGATGTCTTTAACCAGCACTTACCTCTAAACAAATTCTCTTGCTAAAAAGATCAGGCTTGGGTTGGGTTGGATTGGTTTGGTTTGGTTTGGTTTGGTGGTGAAATTTTGGTTTGCTCTGTGCTTTTGGGGTTGTTTTGGGTGGGTTTTTTTGTGAATCAAATCTCCCTGGGGGAGCTGGAGTGTGTCCCCAGCACTGCAGGTGCTGTGTGTGGAGAGGGACAGGTGGGGCTTTGGCTCTGGGTGCCTGGCCTGCCTGGAGTGGTCCCAGCACATCAAACCCGGTGCTGAGCTCCCTTTCCTTGGGTGAGAAATGCAGAATCGCTTCCCTCCTGCCCCAGGAGCTCTCCAGCCTGTGCAGGACCACGGACAGAGCGTGTGTTCAGTGTCTGGGAGCTCCGAGTGACTCGGCAGCTGGCTGAGCACAGAGTGACTCACTGGGAAGTGACACACAAACGTCACAGAGCAATGATTTCCCCGTCCCCACACGCTTCTGTCCGTGTCCCATTCAAGACAGAAAGTGCTGCCTTCCTGCACCACCAGCCCCTCCTGAGCTGGCCGGGATTACGGTGCGGCTTTCCTGGGGCTGAGCGGGAGGGGAGACACTGCTGGCTCTGGGAGTGGGGGAACGGGCGTGACTCAGATTGATTGCCTCAGGGACTGCTGCCTGAGTGCTGAGTGTGGCTGTGAGTGTGGAATGCTCTGGGTCTGGAATGCTCGGAGTGTGGAATGTTCTAAGTGTGGAATGCTCTGAGTGTGGAATGCTCTGAGTGTGGAATGTTCTAAGTGTGGAATGTTCTGAGTGTTCAATGCTCTGCATATGGAATGCTCTGAGTGTGTCTCTGAGTGTGGAATGCTCTGTGTGGAAGGCTCTGAGTGTGGAATGTTCTGAGTGGGGAATGCTCTGAGTGTGGCTGTGAGTGTTCAACCCTCTGAGTGTGGTTCTGAGTGTGCAATGCTCTGAGTGTTCAATGCTCTGAGTGTTCAATGCTCTGAGTGTGGTTCTGAGTGTGCAATGTTCTGAGTGTGCAATGCTCTGAGTGTGGCTCTGAGTGTTGGATGCTCTGAGTGTGCAATGCTGTGAGTGTGGAATGCTCTGAGTGTGCAATGCTCTGAGTGTGCAATGCTCTGAGTGTTCAATGCTGTGAGTGTTGGATGCTCTGAGTGTGCAATGCTCTGAGTGTGGGATGTTCTGAGTGTGCAATGCTCTCAGTGTGCAATGCTCTGAGTGTGCAATGCTCTGAGTGTTCAATGCTGTGAGTGTGCAATGCTGTGAGTGTACAATGCCCTGAGTGTTCAATGCCCTGAGTGTGCATGCTGTGAGTGTGCAATGCTGAGTGTGCAATGCCCTGAGTGTGGAATGCTCTGAGTGTGCAATGCTCTGAGTGTGCAATGCTGTGAGTGTGCAATGCTGAGTGTCTCTGGAGGCGGGCTGGCAGGGATCCTTTATGTGCAGTGGCGCAGCTGTTGCTCAGCACAGGTGTGACACACTCACTGCTGGGTTGGTTAGTCACTGCTGCCTCACTCCAGGTACTCAGCATTCCCAAGGATCACGGAATGACAGCACGGTTTGGGTTGGAAAAGGCCTCCCAGATCACCCAGTGTGATATTTCTCCCAAGGAAAGCACAGCAGTGAGCAATGCACAGGCTGCAATCATATTTGGTTTCCTGTCTGAGGGCCAGGTTGGGTGTAGGAGCTCAGAGCACAGAGTGGATGGAGCTCAGGTACAGTGACAAGGACAGTGCTGACAATTGGAAGAGTTCAGCTTAAGGGCAGGAAACTGCAAACTGCCCAAGAGGATTTCTCAGGTGCCCAGTGCTCCTGGCTAGCACAGCAGCCAAGCTCTCAGGGCTGGGCACTCCTGTGGATAGCAGGGGCACCCAGAGTAATGACTGCTGTATCCATTTTTGTAATGCAATTAGAGTAATCTTTCAATGAGATCAGGAAGACAATAACGATACCTGCACACTGCAAAACTCTGTCCTTTTCTTCTGCTACCTCTGCTGCCAACCCACAGTGAGCTGCAGGGCAGGGCTGGGGCCTGGCTCTGCCTCGACCAGCTGTGGCAGTCCCTGTGCTCCTTAGGGAACCCGTGTGGGATCTGGACACTGATTCTTTGGATAAGAATCTGGATAAGATTCTTATTCTTAAATAAGAATTTGGATAAGATTCTTTGGATAAGAACCTTTGGACAGGGTGTGAGGAAGAGGAGGATGAAGGGGAGAGCAGATGGGTTTTCTGTGAGAGGACAGAAGTTTATGTGATTATATACAAATAACTGCAGATTTGCCCAGAGGGAAAAAACCAATGCAAACCAGGAAGCTTTCAGAATCACGAGGGGCTTCCAGCAAAACAAGGAGATTTATCAGAACAAGTGATTTCTCTCCACATCCTTTCTGAACTGGAGCACTCGAGGCAAACTTGAGGCCTCAATCACAAGAGCCAGAATCTGTAATAATAATAATAATAATAATAATAATAATAATAATAATAATAATAATAATAATGAACCAGAGGTAAGATGCTGACTGAGGAGCTCTCAGTGGGCAAGAGGTAAATAATCACCCAAGAGCTCTCGCAGGTTGTGCACATGGAGCTGGAAAAGGGGATAGAGCTGGTGTTTACAAGGGAGAACTGGGAAGGAAATGCCCCTGAGCAGCACAGCAGTGATGTGAGCAGCTGGGATGTGTGTGCAAGGGATGGGGACGGGGCTGCTTCAGCTCCACCGCCCTGGCAGAGCCTGGGACAGGGGTGGGAGCCTGGCAGCACCATGGAAAATCTCTGAGGAACTGAGTGGTCCTTCAGGTCCCTTCCAGCCCCACCCACTCTGTGGCTGGCAGTGTAAAGGGAATCGCCTTTTTAAGAGGTGTGGGTGAATTGAGGGAGCTGAGGCCCTGGGATGGAACTCCCAGAGCAGCTGTGGCTGCCCCTGGATCCCTGGCAGTGCCCCAGGCCAGGCTGGACACTGGGGCTGGGAGCAGCCTGGGACAGGGGGAGGTGTCCCTGCCAGGGCAGGGGTGGGATGAGACATCATCCAGGTCCCTCCCAGTGCACCCTGAGATGCTGTGACTGGGCAGGTGAGGTTCTGCTGGGCCAGAGTGTGTCAGGGCCAGGGGATGAACAGCAGCTACGCCTGCTCTGCTGTTTATGGGCGAGGAATTAAAGGTTGTCTCCAAAAAACTGTGCTTGGTCTGGTGGGAACATCTGAGAGAGGCATTGTGCATCAGCCCGGGCCTGGGAACGTGGCAGGGCAGGGATTTGCTGGTCAGAAGGGAACGGCAACAGGTGGTGTCCCTTTGGATGTCCGAGTTTGGGGGTGAGGGAAACAAAACCAGGATGTTCCAGCACCCTCGAGATCTGGGTGTGCAGCAGAAAAATGGGTCTGGAGATCTTAAAATAGCACGAGATCAGCTGCGTTAGCTGGGGTTTGCGAGTGCGGGGTTACATCCAAACCCCTCCTCCTCCTCCTCCTCCCCGCTCCACCGGCACCCACCTCGGCGGGCGGGGGATCTCGCTCCCATGTCACAATCCGGATTGATGCTCCGGATGCCCTGGGCTGGCTGGATGCTCCCGCTGTCCCCGGCTGTCCCCGAGCCCCGCGGTGGCACCGCCGGGCCCCGCGAGCGGGGGAGCCCGCGGCGCTCCGCTCCCCGCCGGGAGAGCGAGGCGGAGGATGCTGCTGCTGCTGCTGCTGCTGCTGCTGCTGCTGCTGCTGCTGCTGCTGCTGCTCCAGCGGGGCTGGGCGAGCATCCCTGCGGGGCTGAGCGAGCATCCCTGCGGGGCTGGGCGAGCATCCTCCCCGGGGCTGAGCGAGCATCCCCCCGGGGCTGGGCGAGCATCCCCCCGGGGCTGGGCGAGCATCCCCCCGGGGCTGGGCGAGCATCCCTCACGGGGCTGAGCGAGCATCCGTGCGGGGCTGGGCGAGCATCCCTCACGGGCTGAGCGAGCATCCCCCCGGGGCTGGGCGAGCATCCCCCCGGGGCTGGGCGAGCATCCCCACGGGGCTGGGCGAGCATCCCCCCGGGGCTGGGCGAGCATCCCCACGGGGCTGGGCGAGCATCCCCCACGGGGCTGGGCGAGCATCCCCCCGGGGCTGGGCGAGCATCCCTGCGGGGCTGGGCGAGCATCCCCCACGGGGCTGGGCGAGCATCCCCACGGGGCTGAGCGAGCATCCCTGCGGGGCTGAGCGAGCATCCCCACGGGGCTGAGCGAGCATCCCCACGGGGCTGAGCGAGCATCCCCCACGGGGCTGGGCGAGCATCCCCATGGGTCTGGGCGAGCATCCCCCCGGGGCTGGGCGAGCATCCCCCGCGGGGCTGGGCGAGCATCCCCCACGGGCTGAGCGAGCATCCCCCGCGGGGCTGGGCGAGCATCCCCCCGGGGCTGGGCGAGCATCCCCCACGGGGCTGAGCGAGCATCCCCACGGGGCTGGGCGAGCATCCCCACGGGGCTGGGCGAGCATCCCCCACGGGGCTGAGCGAGCATCCCCACGGGGCTGGGCGAGCATCCCCACGGGGCTGGGCGAGCATCCCCACGGGGCTGGGCGAGCATCCCCCACGGGGCTGAGCGAGCATCCCCCCGGGGCTGGGCGAGCATCCCTGCGGGGCTGAGCGAGCATCCCCACGGGGCTGAGCGAGCATCCCCACGGGGCTGAGCGAGCATCCCCACGGGGCTGAGCGAGCATCCCCGCGGGGCTGAGCGAGCATCCCCGCGGGGCTGGGCGAGCATCCCCCACGGGGCTGGGCGAGCATCCCCCACGGGGCTGGGCGAGCATCCCCCACGGGGCTGGGCGAGCATCCCTGCGGGGCTGGGCGAGCATCCCTGCGGGGCTGGGCGAGCATCCCTCACGGGGCTGAGCGAGCATCCCCCACGGGGCTGGGCGAGCATCCCCCACGGGCTGGGCGAGCATCCCCCACGGGGCTGGGCGAGCATCCCCACGGGCTGGGCGAGCATCCCTCACGGGCTGGGCGAGCATCCCCACAGGGCTGGGCGAGCATCCCTCACGGGGCTGGGCGAGCATCCCTCACGGGCTGGGCGAGCATCCCCCACGCTGCGCCTTTGGCGGGCGCTCCCGAGCTGCGCTGCCCGGCTCCGGCTGCGGCCGCGGGGAGCGGGGCCTTCCCGGTCCTCCCCGATCTCCCCGGATCCCCCGCATCCCCCCGATCTCCCCCCGCATCCCCCGGTCCCCCCATCCCCAGCGCTGCACCTGCGAGCGCCCATCCCCGGCGCGGGGCCGGGCCCGCGCGTTCCGTGCCCGTCTCGGCGGCCGTGCCCATCCTCCCGGCCGTGCCCATCCGTGCCCATCCGTGCCGGCCCGGGGCGGTGCGGCGGGCGCTGCGCAGCGGCGGCGGGCGGGGCGGGGGGCGGGCGGGGGGCGGGCGGGGGGCGGGCGGCCCCGGCCGTTTAAAGCGGCAGCGGCGCCCGGCGCTCCCCAGTGCCGGTGCCGGAGCGCGGCGGGCAGGGGCAGGGGCAGGGCGCGGCGGGGCGGGGTGGCAGCGGCCGAACCCGCAGCCCTCCCCCGGCCATCCCGGCCCGGCCATCCCGCCCGGCCCGGCCCCCGGGGAGCCGCCGGGGCGGCGGCGGCGGCGGCGGCGGCATCACCATGGGCCGGGCGGGCAGGGTGCTGCGGCTGCTGGCGCTGCTGGAGCTGCCCTGCTGCCTGCTGGAGCTGCTGCTCGGGGAGGCGGCCCGCGGGCAGGAGATGTACGCGCCCCACTCCATCCGCCTGGAGGGGGACATCACCCTGGGCGGCCTCTTCCCCGTGCACGCCAAGGGCCCCCCGGGCTCCCCCTGCGGGGACATCAAGAAGGAGAACGGCATCCACAGGCTGGAGGCGATGCTCTACGCCCTGGACCAGATCAACAGCGACCCGGAGCTGCTGCCCAACGTCACGCTGGGCGCCCGCATCCTGGACACCTGCTCGCGGGACACCTACGCGCTGGAGCAGTCGCTCACCTTCGTGCAGGCGCTCATCCAGAAGGACACCTCCGACGTGAGGTGCACCAACGGCGAGCCGCCCGTCTTCGTCAAGCCGGAGAAAGTAGTCGGAGTGATCGGGGCGTCGGGAAGTTCCGTGTCCATTATGGTGGCCAACATCCTCCGCCTGTTCCAGGTAGGGCCGTGCCGCGGGGCTCCGCCGCTCCCGGCTCCCCCTCTGCCTCTCCAGGTGCTCCATCCGCCTCCCTCCGGAGCGGCTGCTCCCCCTCCCCGCCGCCCTCCCCGGCTCCCTTCTCCACGGAGCGCGGCGCTTTCTGGATTTATCGCCCCGTTTGCACGAAGCAATGCCTGAGGGGAAAGAGGAAAAAAAATAAAAAATAAATAAAAAAGGAAGAGAAGAGGCGCTGCTTGCGCTGGGTTTGCGTTCGAGCGAGCCATGGCTCGGCGGGGATGGATGCGGGCGCACGGCATCCCCGCGGGGCACCGCTCCGCGCACGGAATCCCGGCAGGGCTGGCGGGGCCGCGGCCCGGGGGTCGGGACAGGGTCGGGACGGGGTCAGGAGGGGCTTTGTCCGGCGGAGCCGCGGCTGTGCGGGGCAGCCCCAGCCCCCAGCGCCCGGCAGGGTCCGATCCCGGCTCCCTCCCCAGCCCGGCCGGCCGGAGCGGGGGCACCGGGGGCGGCTGCAGCCCGGGAGCTCCGCTCCGCGCCGCCCCAGCGGCTCCGGGAGGAGCGAGGGATGAGCAGAGCCGGAGGATTAGACAGCCGTGCGTGTGCGTGTGTGTGTGTGTGTGTGTGCGGGGGAGATGCTCTGCAGCGCCTGCCCGTTCTCCCCCTCCTCGCCTCTCCCCCGTCTGCGCTGCCATCGCGCCCCCCTCGCCCCCGGCGCGGCCCCTCGGGGGGTGTCGGGGCACGGGGACCTGGCACCCCCCTCATCCTCCTGCCCCAGGGCCGTGCGAGCCCATCTGGCCGGGTCTGGCCGGGGTTTGATCCCCGGGTGCGGGGCTGTCCCCCCCGGGGCTGGGCTGTCCCCCCCGGGCTGGGCTGTCCCCCCTGGGTGCGGGGCTGTCCCCCCCGGGGCTGGGCTGTCCCCCCCGGGCTGGGCTGTCCCCCCCGGGTGCGGGGCTGTCCCCCCCGGGGTGCGGGGCTGTCCCCCCCGGGGTGCGGGGCTGTCCCCCCCGGGGCTGGGCTGTCCCCCCGGGCTGGGCTGTCCCCCCCGGGGCTGGGGCTGTCCCCCCCGGGGCTGGGCTGTCCCCCCCGGGGCTGGGCTGTCCCCCCGGGGCTGGGCTGTCCCCCCGGGGCTGGGCTGTCCCCCCGGGCTGGGCTGTCCCCCCGGGGCGCTGCTGCAGCCGCCGGGCCCCGCAGCGAGCGCCGGCTGCTCCTCGGCAGCGATCGCGGGTGCGGTGACAGTGACAGAAGCGCCACCAGATGCATCGTGAGCAGCGGAGTTCTTCGCTCCCTGTCCTACGCCTTCGCATGCGGAAGGTGGTGGAGGGATTTTTTTTTTTTTTTTATTTTTGTGCAGCGGGCGGAGAGATCCCCCGCTTTTCCCAGCTGGAAACTTGCGAGGTTTTCACGGCAGATCCCCTCGGTGCTGTCAGCAGCCGCCGAGCCTCCCTCACTCCCATCTGGCTGCCGGTGCCATCTCCGGCCGCCGCATCCGAGGCCGGCGGGGCGATGCCGCCCTCGCTGCCCGCTGCCCTCTGCTCTGCCCTGGCCATTTTCCTGAAACACCAACGAGCTGCTCCTCCGCCTTGCTCGCCTCCCCTCCTGGCAGATTGGAGCGCATCGCTGCCGGATTCAGCGCTGTGCTGAACCTCCCACAATCTGTGCGGCTTCAGCGTGCAGCTCCTGCTTTGGCAGCGCCGGCGTCTCTCGGTGCCCGGCGTCTCTCGGTGCCCGGCGTTGCTCGGTGCCCGGCATCGCTCCGAGCCCGGCATCTCTCGGTGCCCGGCGTCTCTCCGAGCCCGGCGTTTCTCCGAGCCCGGCATCACCCGGTGCCCGGTTATTTCTCCGAGCCTGGCATCGCTCCGAGCCCGGCGTTTCTCCAAGCCCGGCGCCCTCCTGCTCCCGTGCCCGGGCTGCAGAGCAGAGCAGAGCAGCTCCCGTTCTCCCGAGCCCAGCAGCTCGGAGGGACGCGAGCGGTGCTGAAGTTGTGCTCAAGTCCGGGCTCAGCAGCCCGGAGGGTGGGGATGAGGCGGCTCTTCCACTCCGCTGCTCATCCCACAGCGAGTCCGGGGCTCTCCCTGCCCAGAGCCAGTTCAGAGGCACCAGGAGCCTTTGGAGGATGTGTCACGTAGTGGAGCTTGCAGAAAATAAGATATTCGGGCAGTTTCTCCATGTAGAGATATTTGTGTAAGCTAAATATTTGAATGTATTGTGACCAGGCATCTGTTCAATATTGCAATTTAACCAAATCACCCGGGCAGCAGGAACTGGCCCCTACTGAGGGATTTTAGTATCTATTTTGCAGCTCGGATGAGCCACCTGGAAGCAGATCTTCCATGCCTAAAACTGTTCCCTATTGTCCTCTCCTCCTTCAGAACGTGTTCAGCCAAAGAGAAATAGAAAAGAACTATTTTAGGAGAACTGGACCCGTTCAACAGCTCAGTGTCATTGTGTGTGGGTGGATGAGAGGTTCTCAGTTAGTGGAAAGAAGAAAACCAAGTACCAATCACAAAAAAACCTTGTTAACCTCAGAACTCCCTGCAATTCCTGCGTGTGGCAGCCAGCTCCTTTCTCAGGGCTCGCTGTGGGTTTTGCTGCCCAGGGCAGGGGGTGAGGGGTGGGTGGAGGGCTCTTGACCTCTTGCTTGCATGCCCAGCCTGGCTTCTCCCTCCCACCTGCGAGGTAAAAGCTCTGTGGAGGCCCTGCAAAGAGACCTCACTGGAGCTCCTGCTTCTCCAACAATATCTTGGAAGAGAAGTATTTGTGCTGTGCCTCAGTGTGGGGAGCAGATCTGCGTAAATCTCCCTCTGCAGAGATCCAGAGCCCATCCCGAGCACAGCAGGCCTTCCCCAGGCAGCTCCTGCTGCTCCAGGCGCTTCCTCCCCAGGAGGGCAGAGCCATGCAGGCTGTTCATCTTCCTCTCTGCATGGGAGGCTCTGCTATCTGTGCCTGCAGCTCCCCGTTCCAGCACAGCGCTCAGGGCTGGCAGCACGGGCAGCTCAATCCAACAGGTGGATCAGCAGGGACAGGCAGGGCCGGGCTCCTCTGCCCGGGGCTCAGCTGTGCAGTCACTGCTGGGATTCATCCATGGAATTCCTGCTGGGATCCATCCATGCAGTCCCTGCTGGGGTTCATCCATGGAATTCCTGCTGGGATCCATCCATGCAATTCCTGCTGGGGTTCATCCGTGCAGTCACTGCTGGGATCCATCCATGGAATTCCAGGGGTTCATCCATGCAGTCACTGCTGGGATCCATCCATGGAATTCCAGGGCTTCATCCATGCAGTCACTGCTGGGATCCATCCATGGAATTCCAGGGCTTCATCCATGCAGTCACTGCTGGGATCCATCCATGGAATTCCAGGGCTTCATCCATGCAGTCACTGCTGGGATCCATCCATGCAGTCACTGCTGGGATCCATCCATGCAGTCACTGCTGGGATCCATCCATGCAGTCACTGCTGGGATCCATCCATGGAGTTCCTGCTGGGGTTCATCCATGCAGTCACTGCTGGGATCCATCCATGGAGTTCCTGCTGGGATGCATCCATGCAATTCCTGCTGGGGTTCATCCATGCAATTCCTGCTGGGGTTCATCCATGCAGTTCCTGCTGGGATTCAGTGTGTGCCCAGCCCAGACAGGGATTGGAGAAGCAGTGCAGTGTGTGCCCAGCCCAGGCAGGGATTGGAGAAGCAGGGCAGTGTGTGCCCAGCCCAGGGCAGGGATTGGGGCAGCAGGGCAGTGTGTGCCCAGCCCAGGGCAGGGCTGGGGCAGCAGGGCAGTGTGTGCCCAGCCCAGGCAGGGATTGGGGCAGCAGGGCAGTGTGTGCCCAGCCCAGGCAGGGCTGGGGCAGCAGGGCAGTGTGTGCCCAGCCCAGGCCCTGCTGTGCCCAGCACTCAGATTAACTCCAGGAGGGATCAGCCTGGGGCTCTGGAGCGTGGAGGTGGCCCTGCACCAACATCCAAGTGTGTCTAAGGCAGGGCCTTGTGCACAGCACAATCCTATCAGTGCACACCAGTAAAGAGCAGCCCGGTCATAAATTAAATATCTCTCCTAAAAATAACACCAAAATAATTTGGAAAGCTGCTTCCAAATGCACCGGGGAGTTCAGGCAGGATGTTTTTAGCCTGCTGGTTTTGCTGTGGAGAAAATGCTGTTCCTTTGCAGGGTCCCAGCTTTCCTACAAATGGAACTCCACGATAAAACCATTGCCAGGGTGTTTCATATTTCCTGGCAGTAGAACCATGCAGTGTAGGGAACAGCAGCACCCTGATTTCTTTTTTAATGCTGATAAACTTATTTTTGTGCTCCCTTTGAACTACAGACTTCTCATGGCAGGCTTCAATGAGAAACAAATCACTGCTTCAGGTTTGTGTCCTCGGTGGATGCAATCTGAGAGAGTCAACCAAGAATGATTTTGTTCTTGTCTAAATCCCTGTGGGATTTTATCAGGGGTGGCTCCTGTGGCCCAGAGTGGGCTGCTCCTGGGCCCCTCCAGGGAACTTTGCAGCTGAGTGGGCTAAGGGAGTGCGGGGGGATTGGGAACTGGAACATCCCTGATCTCCCTGGGGGTGTTGGCTGCCTTTCCTTCCTGCCGAAGGAGGAGGATGACAGTTGCAGTCCTGCCTTCTGCTCCAGACACAGTAATCACAAAAATGAGATTATTTGGAAAGGAAGGGAGCTTAAAAGTGCAGCTCTGAGTTGGGTGCTGCTCTTTTCTTGCCAAGTGCACACGCTTCTCCCAGGCTCTCTGGGGGAGGCTGTCGGGCTGGGGATGGGGATGGGGATTGGGATTGGGGATTGGGATGGGGCTCAGCTGCTCCAGGGAGTGAGGGGAGCACTGGAGCCTGCTCCTGCCAGGAATGCCCCTCGGGCACAGGGAGGAAGGGCAGGGCTGTGTGAGGATGTACAGAACCACGTGAGATCCCATGGTTCCAACAGATCCCTTGGAAGTGTTTGCTTTCTGATGAATTTCTGAGCAGCTTCTAGAAACTCCTTTCAATTCCCAGGAAAACACGAGCTGGTTGTTCCTCCCTCTCTTAGTTGGAGCTTCTTGCAGGAATGTGGGACACAGGCCCATTCCCTGGGGTGTAATTTCCATTCCAAATCCACGTGTTGAGCCCCTCTGCTGACCTTGCCCTGAGGAGATGCTGGGGAAGTTTAATTGATGGAATTTACCTGGGCTCTCACTGGGGCTTGGGAAGAAAACTCCCACATTTCAGCAGGATTCTTCTCTGGATGCTAATTCATTGTGAACCCCTGGCCTGATGGTTGCATTTCCTCTCCTCCCTTCAAACAGGACAATGCTTTTTGGGCAATGGAGTAATGATTCATTTTAGAAAATGAAATATCTCTTAGAAAAGATATTCCAGGAAACTCCACATTTTCCAGTTTCTCGCATAGAGAATGGAACAAAAAGCTGAAAATAGGAAACAGCCACCTTTAATCCTTTGCCTCTTCTCAAAATAAAACGGGGATTTTGTGTTCCTTGCTGAGCTTTCATTTCAGCAGCCCCTCGATATTTGTCCTTGTTGTTGGTGAGGCCCTGGTGTGTGTCAGCACCCTGGGCCATGCAGGGCTGAAGTGCTGTGCCTCGGCTCTGAGGCTGCACCAGAGAGATGTGCAATCTGACTTTCCCTGGATAAATAAAAGGCCAGGAAAATCCTCACTTCAAGAATTCCACACGGGGAGTCACTAATGAGAGGTTGGAGGTGCTGCGAATGTATTTTTCTGGAACGCCGCGTTTCGGAGGTAAAATTCATTTTCTTGACAAGGCAAAATTCAATTTGAGCAATAATCTTGGCTCTTAATCTGTTTTCAAGTGTCTCTCTTGAGGCAGAAGGGACTGCAAAGGGTCATTTGGAAGGAGAGTGGCTCTGCCAGGAGAGGAACGCTCATCCATGGAGAGGGGCAGGGAGGGATGATGGGCAGAGCACTCAGGGATGATTGGGGCTGGCACGAGGGGGGCAGGAACAGGGAGAGCAGATTTTCAGCAGCTTCACTTGTGCAGTTCCCAATTTACTCTTCGAAACAAAATAAGGTGACCTCTCTGGAATGACAAATGGAGGGATCATTTCGAGGCATTAATTTTTATGAAAGAATTATTGATCTGCTTTGGAATCTCATAACAGTCATACTACAAAACTGCACGTACTCCCTTCCATATTTTATTCTATTAAATAAGTTTTGCTCGGAGGCATTAAGACCATCCAGCACAATGCTCTGTTTCATAAGATCAGATGTTATTATTTCTATTTATAGTTGTATTCAAATGAATCCCAGTGAGTGACAATGCTGACTGTCCCAGACGCTGGGCTGTGATGGATTTTATCATCATATTGGGAGACACCAAGCATGTAATTAAGGCTGTTTGGAGAGCATGGAATCCAATCTAGCCAGGTCATTAGCTGGGGAGAGGGTACCCAGGCAGAGAGGAATCCAGAGGAGAACAAGGATTTCCAGAGCTTTGCTCCTTCCTGATGATTCACGAGCTCCTCCCGAGCCCTCCTGCCGAAGGCAGTGTGGTTGTTGTGAACCCTCAGCAGCGTGATGGCAAGAGAGCTGCTGCTGTTCTGGAGCAGGGAAAGCTGCTGGCCCTGCCCCACCTGAGGGGCAGCTCCTCCTGGGCACTGCCTTTGTGCTCCCCCGGGATGGAGTGAGGCAGCCCCCAGAGCCTGCAGAGCACCAGGAGCACAGACTGACCGTTCTTGGTGCCAGTCTTGATGTCCCCGTGTCCCCAGGGCCACCATGGGCTGTGTGTGCCCTGTTCCATGGGCTGTGTGTGCCCTGTTCCTTGGCAGCTCAGGGGTGCAGGGGGTGCCCAGTGGGTGCTCAGGGGTGCCCAGCTCCATGGGCTGTGTTTGTATCCTGTTCTTTGGCAGCTCAGGGGTGCAGGGTGGGTGCTCAGTGGGTGCTCAGGGGTGCCCAGCTCCATGGGCTGTGTGTGCCCTGTTCCTTGGCAGCTCAGGGGTGCAGGGGGTGCCCAGTGGGTGCTCAGGGGTGCCCAGCTCCATGGGCTGTGTGTGCCCTGTTCCTTGGCAGCTCAGGGGTGCAGGGTGTGTGCACTGGGTGCTCAGTGGGTGCTCAGGGGTGCCCAGCTCCATGGGCTGTGTTTGTGCCCTGTTCCTTGGCAGCTCAGGGGTGCAGGGTGGGTGCAGTGGGTGCCCAGTGGGTGCTCAGGGGTGCCCAGCTCCATGGGCTGTGTTTTGGAGCAAAGCCTTTTGCAGCAGAGCTGGTGTCAGGTGCAGGATGGGGCACCTCAGGCACACCTAAGCTCCCCACCCCTTCTGTGGGGACAAAGCACCCCTGGGTGCCAGAGGGCAGCCCCAGGCCCCTGTGGCTGAGGCCGTGGTGCTGAGGACACTTCTGCTGCGCCATTTGGGACCTGGAGAGCATTAAGATGCTGTGTGAGTGCTGGGCTTTCTCTTCTCCCTCAGCTGTCGGGTGATGCTGGCCAGTGCCTCCCTTCCCAGGCCTTCCAAATGAGCTTGGCAAACGTTCCCCAAGCCCTGGGACGTGCTCCTGGCTGGAGATCACCTCTCTGTGCCTTGGGATCCGTGAAGCACTTGGGCTGCCTGGCCTCTGATTGACACTGGGAAGAGGAGGAAGCCTGGAGGCCTCCCCTTCCCAGGGCCCTGCGCTGCCGGAGCTGGTGCAGGCCCAACGTTTGCACATTCAGGGCACATCCAACAGCTCTGGTTTGGTCTGGGCTTTGGGGAAAAGGAGGCCCTGAGCTGTGGGGGTGGAGGGGAGGCTTTGGAGCAGTCACAGGTCACAGGGTTTCATCCTGGTGAAGGTCCTGCTTAATGCCTCTGAGCACGGTTGTGTACGTGGGTGTTTATGTATAGATATATAGATAGGGATACAATAATCAATTAATAATATAATAAAAATGTTATTGTTGTAAATACTTCTGCTGTAAATGGGAGCTGTTTCTTTAAGGTCTTGCTCAGGGCTTGGGCTGGGAAGGGCAGAGCTGTGCTGGGCTGTGCTGGGTGAGGAGGGGATGGAGCAGCTCTGTGTCCCTGTCACCTGCCTGTTTGGCTCTTTGATCCTGCCTGTCTGGCATGAGGATGATGTTGGGGCTCAGAACAATCAGTCATGGGTGATAAACAGAGGGAGGATGTGCTTCAGGAATGCTGAGCCACCTCAGGGGTTTTAGCAGCACCAGCAACAGGCTGGGCTTGGCTGCTCCTGTGTGGGGATGGAGGGAAGGGAGGAGAGGCTGAAGCTGTGAGGGGAAGAACCAGGGAAGAAGGTGGAGAGGCTGGAGTGTGCAGGGGGGAGGACGCTGTGCAGGGACAGCTCTCCTGTCCCGGCAGCAGAGGCTGTGCAGCCACGGCCAGGGGTGCCAGCAGGGCCAGGGGTGGCAGCAGGGCCAGGGGTGGCAGCAGGGCCAGGTCAGTGCCAGCAGGGCCAGGGGTGCCAGCAGGGCCAGGGGTGGCAGCAGGGCCAGGGGTGGCAGCAGGGCCAGGTCAGTGCCAGCAGGGCCAGGGTGCCAGCAGGGCCAGGGAGGGCAGCAGGGCCAGGGAGGGCAGCAGGGCCAGGGGTGGCAGCAGGGCCAGGTCAGTGCCAGCAGGGCCAGGGTGCCAGCAGGGCAGGGAGGGCAGCAGGGCCAGGTCGGTGCCAGCAGGGCCAGGGAGGGCAGCAGGGCCAGGGGTGCCAGCAGGGCCAGGGTGCCAGCAGGGCAGGGAGGGCACGGCCCGGCAGCTGGCACGCTGCCTCAGCCCGGGGCAGTGCCTGCTGGAGCCGCGGTGCGCTGCCAGCTCACAGGCTGGGGGATGTGGAGCTGGCTGGGTGTGACCCCGCAGCTCCCGTGCGGCCGCGGCTCTGGCTCAGATCCCGCTCTCACGCTTTTCCAGCTGCTGTAGCTGCTCACCCGTGGGTAAAGCAGCTGCTGACACCGGCAGGACCTCGGGCTGAGCTGGCCTGGGACAGGACAGGGTGCAGTTCCCCGCAGGGGCTGACACCAGCCCGGCTCCTCTGGCAGAGCTGTCCCGTTCCCCTGGCTGCCAGGGGGATGCAGCAGCAGCCCAGCCCTGCCCCAGAGCCTGGGCTGGTGGTACAGGGACCCTCTGACACCCCCTGGGGCTGTGGCAATGGGGCCTTTCACCCTTCCCAGCTGCCCAGCCCCGTGCCAGCCACAGTGCTGGTGTGACAGTGGCTGCTGCTCCCTGTGCTCCCTGTGATCTCTGTGCTCCCTGTGCTCCCTGTGATCCCTGTGCTCCCTGTGCTCCCTGTGCTCCCTGTGATCCCTGTCATCCCTGTCATCCCTGTGCTCCCTGTGATCCCTGTGCTCCCTGTGCTCCCTGTGATCCCTGTGCTCCCTGTGCTCCCTGTGATCCCTGTGATCCCTGTGATCCCTGTGATCCCTGTGCTCCCTGTGATCCCTGTGATCCCTGTGCTCCCTGTGATCCCTGTGCTCCCTGTGCTCCCTGTGCTCCCTGTGCTCCCTGTGATCCCTGTGATCCCTGTGCTCCCTGTGCTCCCTGTGATCCCTGTGATCACTGTGATCCCTGTGCTCCCTGTGATCCCTGTGCTCCCTGTGCTCCCTGTGATCCCTGTGATCCCTGTGATCCCTGTGCTCCCTGTGATCCCTGTGCTCCCTGTGATCCCTGTGATCCCTGTGCTCCCTGTGCTCCCTGTGATCCCTGTGCTCCCTGTGATCCCTGTGATCCCTGTGCTCCCTGTGCTCCCTGTGATCCCTGTGATCACTGTGATCCCTGTGCTCCCTGTGATCCCTGTGCTCCCTGTGATCCCTGTGATCCCTGTGCTCCCTGTGATCCCTGTGATCCCTGTGCTCCCTGTGCTCCCTGTGCTCCCTGTGATCCCTGTGCTCCCTGTGCTCCCTGTGATCCCTGTGATCCCTGTGCTCCCTGTGCTCCCTGTGCTCCCTGTGATCCCTGTGCTCCCTGTGATCCCTGTGCTCCCTGTGATCACTGTGATCCCTGTGCTCCCTGTGATCCCTGTGATCCCTGTGATCCCTGTGCTCCCTGTGCTCCCTGTGCTCCCTGTGATCCCTGTGATCCCTGTGATCCCTGTGCTCCCTGTGATCCCTGTGATCACTGTGCTCCCTGTGATCACTGTGATCCCTGTGCTCCCTGTGCTCCCTGTGATCACTGTGATCCCTGTGATCCCTGTGCTCCCTGTGCTCCCTGTGATCCCTGTGATCCCTGTGCTCCCTGTGCTCCCTGTGATCCCTGTGATCCCTGTGATCCCTGTGCTCCCTGCGATCCCTGTGATCCCTGTGCTCCCTGTGATCCCTGTGATCCCTGTGCTCCCTGTGCTCCCTGTGCTCCCTGTGCCCCCTGTGCTCCCTGTGCTCCCTGTGCTCCCTGTGCTCCCTGTGATCCCTGCGATCCCTGTGATCCCTGTGATCCCTGTGCTCCCTGCGATCCCTGTGATCCCTGTGATCCCTGTGCTCCCTGTGCTCCCTGTGATCCCTGTGATCCCTGTGCTCCCTGTGATCCCTGTGCTCCCTGTGATCCCTGTGCTCCCTGTGCTCCCTGTGATCCCTGTGCTCCCTGTGCTCCCTGTCATCCCTGTGATCCCTGTGCTCCCTGTGATCCCTGTGATCCCTGTGATCCCTGTGATCCCTGTGCTCCCTGTGCTCCCTGTGCTCCCTGTGATCCCTGCGATCCCTGTGCTCCCTGTGATCCCTGTGCTCCCTGTGCTCCCTGTGCCCCCTGTGCTCCCTGTGCTCCCTGTGCTCCCTGTGCTCCCTGTGATCCCTGCGATCCCTGTGATCCCTGTGATCCCTGTGCTCCCTGCGATCCCTGTGATCCCTGTGATCCCTGTGCTCCCTGTGCTCCCTGTGCTCCCTGTGATCCCTGTGCTCCCTGTGCTCCCTGTGCCCCCTGTGCTCCCTGTGCTCCCTGTGCTCCCTGTGCTCCCTGTGATCCCTGCGATCCCTGTGATCCCTGTGATCCCTGTGCTCCCTGTGCTCCCTGTGATCCCTGTGATCCCTGTGCTCCCTGTGCTCCCTGTCATCCCTGTGATCCCTGTGCTCCCTGTGATCCCTGTGATCCCTGTGATCCCTGTGCTCCCTGTGCTCCCTGTGCTCCCTGTGCTCCCTGTGATCCCTGCGATCCCTGTGATCCCTGTGATCCCTGTGCTCCCTGTGCTCCCTGTGATCCCTGTGCTCCCTGTGCTCCCTGTGATCCCTGTGCTCCCTGTGCTCCCTGTGCTCCCTGTGCTCCCTGTGCTCCCTGTGCTCCCTGTGCTCCCTGTGATCCCTGCGATCCCTGTGATCCCTGTGCTCCCTGTGATCCCTGCGATCCCTGTGATCCCTGTGATCCCTGTGCTCCCTGCGATCCCTGCGATCCCTGTGATCCCTGTGCTCCCTGCGATCCCTGTGATCCCTGTGCTCCCTGTGCTCCCTGTGATCCCTGTGCTCCCTGTGCTCCCTGTCATCCCTGTGATCCCTGTGCTCCCTGTGATCCCTGTGCTCCCTGTGCTCCCTGTGCTCCCTGTGCTCCCTGTGATCCCTGGGATCCCTGTGCTCCCTGTGCTCCCTGTGCTCCCTGTGATCCCTGTGATCCCTGTGTTCCCTGTGCTCCCTGTGCTCCCTGTGCTCCCTGTGATCCCTGTGACCCCTGTGCTCCCTGTGATCCCTGTGCTCCCTGTGATCCCTGTGCTCCCTGTGATCCCTGTGATCCCTGTGCTCCCTGTGCTCCCTGTGCTCCCTGTGATCCCTGTGATCCCTGTGTTCCCTGTGCTCCCTGTGATCACTGTGCTCCCTGTGATCACTGTGATCCCTGTGCTCCCTGTGCTCCCTGTGCTCCCTGTGCTCCCTGTGATCCCTGTGATCCCTGTGATCCCTGTGTTCCCTGTGCTCCCTGTGATCCCTGTGATCCCTGTGTTCCCTGTGCTCCCTGTGCTCCCTGTGCTCCCTGTGATCCCTGTGACCCCTGTGCTCCCTGTGATCCCTGTGCTCCCTGTGATCCCTGTGCTCCCTGTGATCCCTGTGATCCCTGTGTTCCCTGTGCTCCCTGTGCTCCCTGTGCTCCCTGTGATCCCTGTGCTCCCTGTGACCCCTGTGCTCCCTGTGATCCCTGTGATCCCTGTGATCCCTGTGCTCCCTGTGCTCCCTGTGATCCCTGTGTTCCCTGTGCTCCCTGTGATCCCTGTGCTCCCTGTGATCCCTGTGATCCCTGTGCTCCCTGTGATCCCTGTGATCCCTGTGCTCCCTGTGATCCCTGTGCTCCCTGTGCTCCCTGTGATCCCTGTGACCCCTGTGCTCCCTGTGATCCCTGTGATCCCTGTGATCCCTGTGCTCCCTGTGCTCCCTGTGATCCCTGTGTTCCCTGTGCTCCCTGTGATCCCTGTGCTCCCTGTGATCCCTGTGATCCCTGTGCTCCCTGTGATCCCTGTGCTCCCTGTGCTCCCTGTGATCCCTGTGCTCCCTGTGATCCCTGTGATCCCTGTGTTCCCTGTGCTCCCTGTGCTCCCTGTGCTCCCTGTGATCCCTGTGCTCCCTGTGACCCCTGTGCTCCCTGTGATCCCTGTGATCCCTGTGATCCCTGTGCTCCCTGTGCTCCCTGTGATCCCTGTGATCCCTGTGCTCCCTGTGATCCCTGTGCTCCCTGTGATCCCTGTGATCCCTGGGATCCCTGTGATCCCTGGGATCCCTGGGATCCCTGTGATCCCTGTGATCCCTGTGACCCCTGTGCTCCCTGTGCTCCCTGTGACCCCTGTGTTCCCTGTGCTCCCTGTGATCCCTGTGATCCCTGTGATCCCTGTGATCCCTGTGATCCCTGTGATCCCTGGGATCCCTGTGATCCCTGTGATCCCTGTGACCCCTGTGCTCCCTGTGCTCCCTGTGCTCCCTGTGACCCCTGTGCTCCCTGTGCTCCCTGTGTTCCCTGTGCTCCCTGTGATCCCTGTGATCCCTGTGCTCTCTGTGCTCCCTGCGATCCCTGTGCTCCCTGTGATCCCTGTGCTCCCTGTGATCCCTGTGATCCCTGTGCTCCCTGTGATCCCTGTGATCCCTGTGCTCCCTGTGATCCCTGCAGCTGCTGTGCAGAGCCACTCACTCCTGCCTGCACACAGGCCCCAGTGCCAGCTTTCCTGGGGTGGGTGTCCCTGTGGAAGCAGGGCAGTGAAGGTGAAGTTGTCCAGGATGGAAGCACACCCCTGTCCCAGCACAATTTCCTTCGGGTGCTGCAGCAGTGCCTGGGGTTGCTGGGGAGATGGAAGCACACCCCTGTCCCAGCACAATTTCCTTCGGGAGCTGCAGCAGTGCCTGGGGTTGCTGGGGAGGCAGCAGGCTGGGCAGGGGCTGCCTCATTCCCTTGGACAGTGTCAGGCATCTTTAGTGCTGGGACCATCCTCTCGGCCTCCTGGGACACTGCCAGGGATCCAGGGCAGCCACAGCTGCTCTGGGACCCTCCCAGGGAACAATTCCTTCCCGTTGGATGGCACCTGTGGAGCCAGCCTGGTCCTGGCAGATGCCTGAGCTCTCCTACAAAATTTTCTGAGGAAATGTTCTACAGCCTTCAAGAAAGACTCATTATTTTTCCTCTTAATACCCAGCTTTTATCCTCTTTGCTGGAAGTTTTCCTGGTTTGTGCTGGCTCTGTTTGCACAGCAGGCTTTGATGCTTGAGTGCAACACAAATGCAGTGCTGCTCCTACAGCAAGGCTTTTGCTCTCCCTTTGATACTCAAAGGCAGATCCAAAAGGCAGATGAATGCACCGTGGTGGGACTTGTGGAGCTCCAGCTCTGCCTGAGCCAGGCTCAAGGTGTCACCCCCATTTCCAGTGCTCTGGGCACCAGAGGTTATTTGAAATGGTGCATTACCAGCCTGGGCTGCTTGTGTTCAAAACCAACCCAACAGAAATCCCACAAGAGGTTTCCTTCCACAGCAGTCCCTCTTGAAAGAATCAAAGGTTTTCCAAATGAAGAAAATAATAAAATCCCAATTCTCCTCATTCAGTATCTTTGATGCCAAGGACAGAGGGCTCTGTGTCCCTGTGTTGTCTCAGGTGGAAATGCCCAGGTTTGCTTCTTTGCCAGTTTGTTTTGTCTCCTGCCATTTTAGGATTTGTGTACAGCGCAGCAAGCCCGTACACCATTAATTTCCTAATAAATTTATTATTTCATAAATCTTTCAATAGCAGTAATTATGCATGCAGCAGAACGGAGATTTGTTCTGTGCCATTAAATTCAGCCTCACGGTGCCACGTGTGTGGGGTCTGTGCAGCCAGAGCAGGCTGGGTGCCAGGGCTCTGAGCAGCACTGCTGCCACAGGAGGGTCTGCCCCTTGCAGGATTGTCCTGGGGAGGCACAGGAGGGGCAGCAGGAATTCTGCCCCTTTGCAGGATTGTCCTGGGGAGGCACAGGAGGGGCAGCAGGAATTCTGCCCCTTTGCAGGATTGTCCTGGGGAGGCACAGGGAGGAGTGGGGCAGCAGGAATTCTGCCCCTTTGCAGGATTGTCCTGGGGAGGCACAGGAGGGGCAGCAGGAATTCTGCCCCTTTGCAGGATTGTCCTGGGGAGGCACAGGAGGGGCAGCAGGAATTCTGCCCCTTTGCAGGATTGTCCTGGGGAGGCACAGGAGGCACAGCAGGAATTCTGCCCCTTTGCAGGATTGTCCTGGGGAGGCACAGGAGGGGCAGCAGGAATTCTGCCCCTTTGCAGGATTGTCCTGGGGAGGCACAGGAGGGGCAGCAGGAATTCTGCCCCTTTGCAGGATTGTCCTGGGGAGGCACAGGGAGGGGCAGCAGGAATTCTGCCCCTTTGCAGGATTGCCCTGGGGAGGCACAGGGAGGAGAGAGGGGCAGCAGGAATTCTGCCCCTTTGCAGGATTGTCCTGGGGAGGCACAGGGAGGAGTGGGGCAGCAGGAATTCTGCCCCCTTGCAGGATTGTCCTGGGGAGGCACAGGGAGGAGTGGGGCAGCAGGAATTCTGCCCCTTGCAGGATTGTCCTGGGGAGGCACGGGGAGGAGGAGTGGGGCAGCAGGAATTCTGCCCCTTTGCAGGATTGTCCTGGGGAGGCACAGGGAGGGGCAGCAGGAATTCCTCCTCTCTGCAAATGCAGGGTTGGAGTCTCAGGAGTGCAGCAGGCTCTGCTGGCAGTCACAACAAGCCCTGGGCTCCTCGGTGTGAGAGCTCAGATCAGCTGCAGGTGGGGGTGCAGCTCTGGGGGGCTCCAGGACCCCTCTGTGCACCCCACGGCACCCCCTGTTTATGGGCTCATCAGCATCACACCATTCCACTGCCAAAATGAATTTATAAATCTGTGTGGTGCTCCATCAGAGCTTCCCAAATACAACTTTATTTTTAACTACACTGAGAGAAACCCAGCTCAGTCAGTGGCAGAGCGTCCCATGGCCACAGCCAGCTTGGCTTGCCTGACTGCAGGTGTCAGAGCAGAGCCCTTGCCCCAGGCAGGCCCTGCTCTCCTGGGAGGCTGTTTGCTGCTTTAGGGACACCTCTTGCCACCCACAGCTTGGTGCTGAGATCATAAACTCCAGGTAAATCTCATGGGTGGCTGGAATTGCACCCTGGGATTCCTGTGGGTGCAGACAGCACCTCCCCCAGCAGACAGGCCTGAGTGCCCCGAGCTGTTTCCCGTGTGGATCCCATCAAAAGCGAGTCCTAGTGGGTAGGATGGAGGCCAAACTCCGTTTAATAAAAAATGGCAGGAATAACTACAAAAATAAAGACAAACTGTCAGCTCAAATTTGGCAGGAAGTTGTTATTTTTGCAGGGATAAAACCCAGCACTAATAGAGATGGTTTAGTGATTTTTAGAGCAGGTAATTTGGTGTCAGGGCTTGAATGCACAGAAATTATATTGACAATAAAAATTAATTAAACGACTTTTAGTGGGTTTGCAGTTTTTTTTATCTGACAGCAGTACAGAAAATCTCCGAGTAACTGGATGATCCTTAAGGTCCCTTCCATCCCAAGCCATTCCATGGATGATGATGCAAAGGAAATGATCTTTTTGAGATGTGTCTGCTACGGCTGCGGTGGAGGATTTCCAAAGGAGGAAAAGATGTTTTGATTGCCCAGCAAACCTTGGCCAACTGCAATGGACAACTGGAAGGAGCTGCCCAGGGAGGGCTGGAGTGCCCATCCCTGGAGGTGTCACCCTCAGGGATCCTGGGATTCTCTGCACTGGGAGCTCACTGCCTGCTTCATCTCCTGCAGCACAACGCTGGTGTCCCATGAAGGGATTTTGGACTTCCCAGGATTTTGGACTTCCCAGGATTTTGGAAGCTGACACAAAAAGATGAATTTTCCATCTGCCTTGGGTGGCAGCAGCCCTGAGGGAGTGGCTGTTTGTTTGCTCTTGTTTGGCTAAACTGGGAATGTGGAAATGAGGACTGGCCTGGGGTTTTTCCAGCCCCGTGGAGGGTCCCAGGGCAGCTGCACAAGTCCTTCTCTGACACACCAGGATCTCAACACCTCCGTGTGAAACAGGAGCAGAGCAGAGGTAATGCAGTCCCTGGAAAAGCCACTTCCCTTCTTCAGGAATATTCCAGTGACGTGGTAAACTGTGAAGAGCATTAAATCCATGAAGGAATGAAATAAATCCCAACTACAATTTTTTTCCCACCTGTGAAAAATGTATTTTGCTGAGGAATTGAAATGTTGTTAAAAAAAAGCCTCCCACTCCGTACTTGTTTTCTCAGGAAGAATCTCCTTGCATTTCAGCAGAGAATAAAATCACTGTGAGCACACAGCCCCGGGGGGATGGCTCTGTGAAATGTCCTGCTCGAGCCCGTGCTGCTCCATCTGGCAGGGAGGCGCTGGTGGTGCCTCCTCAGCTGTGCCTGCCTGGCTCTGCTCCGACAGATGTGGCCATGGAAACACCGCCCGGGGCTGATGCTGGCTGTGCACCTCAGCCTCAGCTGTACCTGGGGAACGGCTCTTTCCTGGTTAGCAGCACCCAGGAGCTCAGCCTGGCTCCAAACTCCGCCCAGCAGCAGCACGGGAGTGGGGCCGTTCCTTGGGATCAGGGAATCAGTGAGGTTGGGAAAGACTTCCAGGATGGAGTCCAGCCTTTGGAGCGGCTCTGGGGCTCCCAGCACAGCAGCTGTGTGTCAGCAAGGACAGACTGCAGCAGGAGCTGAGGGGCTGCACCCCTGGGAAGCAGCTCTGGCAGTTCATTAAAAATGCCAGCAGTTCCTGGGGCAGCCTGGCTGCTTTGTGGCACCTGTGCAGGTGATGGCACAGAGTGCAGGTGATGGCACAGAGTGCAGGTGATGGCACAGACTGCAGGTGATGGCACAGAGTGCAGGTGATGGCACCTGTGCAGGTGATGGCACAGAGTGCAGGTGATGGCACGGAGTGCAGGTGATGGCACGGAGGGCAGGTGATGGCACAGAGGGCAGGTGATGGTACAGAGTGCAGGTGATGGCACAGAGTGCAGGTGATGGCACAGACTGCAGGTGATGGTACAGAGTGCAGGTGATGGCACAGAGTGCAGGTGATGGTACAGAGTGCAGGTGATGGCACAGAGGGCAGGTGATGGCACAGAGTGCAGGTGATGGCACGGAGTGCAGGTGATGGCACAGAGTGCAGGTGATGGTACAGAGTGCAGGTGATGGCACAGAGGGCAGGTGATGGCACAGAGTGCAGGTGATGGCACAGAGTGCAGGTGATGGCACAGAGGGCAGGTGATGGCACAGAGTGCAGGTGATGGCACCTGTGCAGGTGATGGCACAGAGTGCAGGTGATGGCACAGAGTGCAGGTGAAGGCACAGAGTGCAGGTGATGGCACAGAGGGCAGGTGATGGCACAGAGTGCAGGTGAAGGCACAGATTTCAGGTGATGGCACAGAGTGCAGGTGATGGCACAGAGTGCAGGCACTGCCTCACTGACAGACACTGCTTTGCTTTGCCCTTTGTGCTTTGTGGCACCTGTGCAGGTGATGGCACCTGTGCAGGTGATGGCACCTGTGCAGGTGATGGCACAGAGTGCAGGTGATGGCACAGAGTGCAGGCACTGCCTCACTGACAGACACTGCTTTGCTTTGCCCTTTGCTGCCTCCCCACAGTGAACCTTCTAGCAATGAACGTGTGTGCTGTGTGTGCTTCCCCCTCTGCCCAGAGCAGCTGGGGCTGCCCCTGGATCCCTGGCAGTGCCCCAGGACAGGATGGACACTGGGGACAGCCTGGGGCAGTGGGAGGTGTCCCTGCCAGGGCAGGGGTGGCACTGGGTGGGATTTGGGGTCCCTTCCCACCCAGCCCATTCCAGGACCCCGTGGCCCAGCAGCCAGTGCTGCAGTGCAGAGCTCCCTCCTGCCCTGCAGGGAGCCTGGAAGGGAAGTGTCCAAGTGCTGGGTGAATTCCCTGGGATGCTGAGCACAGGGAAGGGGCATGTTCGGGTAAGTGACAGCCTGTCACTGCACTGAACAAAACACTCTCAGGAGCTGGAGCAATTTTAAAAATAGCAAGCAGGGAGCAAATGGCCTGGCAGGGAGAGGCAGCACTGGGAGAGATGGAATTGGCTCTAATGGGCTCAGGCTGTGCTGGGGATGGAGGGCTGCGAGCTGCAGGGGGGAGCACAGGGACTGCTCCTTTGGCCCCTTTAGCAAAGTTATTTTTATTCCTAATTTGGCCAGAGAACTTCCCCAGACTTGTTTGGGTGCCATGAGGGGCTGCTGGTGCTGGGCTGGATGCTGCTTCTCCTGGGGGGTGGTGGGGAGCAACAGCAAACCCAGGCTGCTCTGGGACCTGCTTTTCCATCTTGTCTTGGATCCTGGGAAATCTGCCAGGCCTGGGGCAGACAATACCTGATTTCAAAAAGCAGTGCATGACCTGACTCCTGCCTGCAGCAGCTGAGTGCTTGCTGGAAGCCCAGGGAAGCAGGGATGTGGGTTTCAGCTGATTTTTATCCCACTCCTTGTTCTCGGTCCCGTGAGCATCCCCAATGAGCCCAAACAGCCCCACAGACCCCGCTGGTACCCAGGGACAGCCCAGTGTCCTCCCAGTGCCCAGGGATGTGTGGCAGACCCACAGGAGCAGGGTCTGGCTGTGCCCAGCAGTGGGGGAGCTCCTGCAGCCTCTCAAACTTGGCAGGTTCACAGTCAGAACGGCAAAACAAGGTGAATTTTTTTTTTTCCCTGCTTTGCAGGTTATTTTTTCCCCCTCATCTTTCTCCCAGCGCTCACATCAATCAAGCAAAATGTGGTACAACTGGAATCTGTTTTCCTTAACAGTTGGCAAAGTGGTGTCTGTGCTGTTGAACCTGAATCCTTTGGCAGATGCCAAACCCACAAAGCCCTTCCCGTTTTATTTTAAAGCCATGCTGCTCATCCCCGTTGCAGGCGTCACAGATAGAACAGATATATTTGGAAGACATTGTTTGGGGGGGGTTTTGATCTATAAAATACAGCCTGTCATAGAAATGGGTGTGTAACTCAGCAGAACTCGTGTGTGATGTATTAATCCTTCACAGGGAGGATGTGCTAAGGATTTGTCTTGGGAAAGATGACCAGGAAGGGTTTGACCTCAACCAGGGTTTCTCCCTGCCCATGTGACAGTAAAAATGCACAAATGATTGCAGTGACAGTGCATAAAGAGCTGGGTTTGCCTGGAGTGGATTTGTCAGCACCACGGTAGGGCCATTACCTCGGGGTTTGGCTCGGGCTCTTTCAGGGACAAACACGAAATCTGCCTGGAAATCACCAGCCCCACATTTCCTCCCAGAGCTCTGGGGAGAGAAATTCTCTTGGATTTCTGGCAGTGCTGATAAAGTGTCTCCTCGTGCAGAGGAGAATGCTGTCCACTTGTCACAGGGGGTGATCTCTGGCTGCCAGCATCGCTGACTCCCAGCCCCACCCCTGGCTGGGGAATCCCAGTGCATGGGGAGGAGGTTCCGGGATTTTGGCACTCGGGTGCTGGGGTGCAGCCCTGGTTGGTGCCTGAGATGTTTTGGTCTCTCTGAAACTCTTTTCCCAGAGAGTTTTCTGCCCATTACAGACACGTTTTCCTGACTGTGACCTTTGTTTGCATTCCTTTCCCTGGGAGGGACTTCTCCTTGCTGTCCCTCTGCTCTGACCAATGTGACTGAAGGAGTTTGGCTTTGTGTCACCCATTGGGTTGTTCTCTGTAGAACAGAGAAAGGGAAGACATTCCGGGAGATAAAGGGAGTCATTGTCACCTTCTGAGTGGGAGTCTGTGTCGCTGTGATCTTTAACAGGATCACGGTTGGGTTTGCTCAGGTGGAGGTGCTGGTGCTGCCGGCAGCATCGAGGGACGGGGATCTGGGAGTGTCTGAGGTGAAATCGGGTTTGTGCCCTGGGCAGGAGCCGGAGGAGGCTGAGCAGAGCCGTGAGAATCCCGCAGCTGCCTGAGGATCCCTTTCCCCGGCAGTACAGAGGGATCAGTGGGATCTCTAATGCCTGCCTGCCAAACCCCATCCCGTGCGGCAGCGGGAGAGCCCCGCACAGCGCCTTGTGCTGATCCTCGGGCCCAGCTCACTGATGGCAGCTTGAGCTGCTGAGCCAAACCCCACCCGCCGGGATTGTCCCGGAGCGGACAGACACATCCCAGCGTTATTGGTTTGTCTTTGTGCTGATCCTCGGGCCCAGCTCACCGATGGCAGCTTGAGCTGCTGAGCCAAACCCAGCCCGCCGGGATTGTCCCGGAGCGGGCAGACACGTCCCAGCGTTATTGGTTTGTCTTTGTGCTGGAACGAGGTTAGGGTAGCTTAGGAGCGCAGGTTAATGAGCTGATTTTTTTTTCCCCCCACTTTGCGTCTCTCCAAACGGGATTTTAAATTCGCACCTCGCTGACAGGAACGCGGCTGTGGGGATTAGAGATCACAGCCTGGCTGGTGCCTGTGACCAGCAGCACCTCCGAGCTCCTGTGGCACAGCAGCCGAAAGGCACAAATAGAGAGATCCGGGTGAAAGGAGGAGCCGGACCGCGTGCTTGATTTAAGATGTGATCACACTCTTTGTTCATGAACTGGTAAAAATTCCCCCTCCCCCAACAGAAAAATACTTCAAAATACAAATTCCTTAAAACCTTGCAGAGACAGAGCCGCCTCAGAGCCCCAAACTCAAATCCGTGGTTGAAGGGTTATTTTAATGGCAGTGGGGGTTCTCATGGTAACTCCTGGCTGCAGGAGCTGGGATATTGAAAGTCACACCAATACAATGGCTGCAGCAGTAAAGTGTGCTCTGAGGTGCTCAGGACATTTCCCACCCCTTTCTCCAGTCCAGGAAAGACCCTAAGCTTGTGACCCGTGTATTTTCTAGGCAATTTAAACGTTTTCATTCATTGAGAAGTCAAGGGAGACACGTTAAAAGTAAAGAGATCTCCTGCTCTCCACGTAAAAATACTCATTGGTACAAAAAGCTGATGAATAAAACCTCAAGCAGTGAAAAGTGCTACTCGTGTGCTGTGTGAAGTGTGGAAGGATCATTCCCTGCGCTGGAGACCATCCCTGATCCCCCTGTGCCCCCATCCCCTGGGGGTTTGGCGCTTCCCAGCCCTCTCCTGTGTTTATTCTCTAACCCGGGGAATTACTGGCTGCTTATCTGAGCATCCCGAGTGCCTGCTCCTCTTCCCAGAGCCTGCCAGCCCGGCCGAGCACGAACCCCTCCCTGGGATGGGGGATGCGGTGCTGATGGGAGAGCTCGGGGATGTGCGGGAGGAGCAGCCGGGGTGAAGGCGCCGCTGTGCTGTGCCAGTGTTATCTGCTCGGAATGAATCGCTCAGGGACACCGGGGACAGGCCATCCTGGGCTTGTCCGAGGAGCAGGGAGTGCCCCACGGCTCGGGGCTGCAGCAGTGCCAGAGGGATCCGCACCCCGGCATGGCCCGGGGGGCACCGATCTACCCACGGGGTGAAACCCGTGGGATCCGGGGAGGATGGTGATGAGAGATCTCTGGAGTCAGGTCTGGACTTGGAGAATGTGATTTATTGCACAGGGCCTGGGTGAAGGGGCCCTGCTGAGAGCTGCAGCTGCAGCTCAGAGCAGAGAGAGAGAGAGAAGAGCAAGAGAGCCAAGTAAGAGCAGTAAGAGCAGTAAGAGAAGTAAGAGAAGTAAGAGAAGTTCCCGTTACAATACCTGAAATCTTCTTCTATACTGAATATTCTAACTTACACCAACCAATCTAATACAAGATACAAATCCTACAGCATTTACATACAGCCTATAGGAATCATTCCATGACCATGCTGTGTTATATTTTAAACCCTAAAAACGACTCTTTGGACCCCTCCTGCCAAGCTAGCAGGGTCTGCTCTGACCCTTGGGCTCTTGGTGAGGAGAAGGGCATTGTTTAATCAAAAGGGGATTAATTACCTTCAGCAGCCACACTATTGTTCTCCAGTTGTCCAGTAACTGAGGCTCTAAACATCCAAACTTGCTTTCAATTCTATTTCACTGACAGGTTTCATATTCTCAAAACCTGAGCAGTCATATTTATAAGGCTTTCCTTTTTCATCTTCCCCAACAAAACCCAACCTGAGCCCAGCCTGGGGACCCTTCCGACTTGTCCCATGTTAATGACCCTAATTGCCCTAATGAGGCACCGCAGTTCAGTCTCCCCTGCCCGTGATTTTTTCTTTAGCTTTTCTCGAAGTTGATTTTTTTCCCCGTGTGCCGTTCTCACGCGTGGTTCTGTACATGAACAACTGGGAGACGACAGTTCTTCTGTATCTTTTTTCAAATGTTCCCCCGGGGAATTGTGCTTCAGCCAGGGAAACTGTATGTTTCATTATCAAAAAGGTTTCAGGCTTTATCAGAGTCTTTTTGTTACAGTTGTCATGGAGGTTTTTATTATTATTGTTAAATTGAATAATGGGGAGGAACCTGTTCTTAAGCCTTTGCACAAGAACTAAAATTTAAATCCAGATAAATCTGCTCTGTTTGTAAAAGTGACTTTTTAAGGTTAACTGCATTTAGTTCCAATCACTGGAAGTGCAGCTTTGTTACTTTATCTGAATTAGATAGCGAGGGGGTTTGCAGCTGTAATAAGGGAAGGTTGAACTTGACTTTTCAATGCAGATGGAATGTCTGGGGGTTATTTTTCGGGGCCTGATTTCTTGGTAATCACAAGAAACCCTCCATGAGGCCTCACAGCGCTGCTGCAGGAGCCCAGCAGGGCTGGAGCCTTCTGGAAGTGACAGGGAAAGAGATCTCAGGGGATGGGTTGGGAGGGACCTGAAATCCCACCCAGTGCCACCCCTGCCCTGGCAGGGACACCTCCCACTGCCCCAGGGTGTCCAGCCTGGCTTTGGGCACTGCCAGGGATCCAGGGGCAGCCACAGCTGCTCCGAGCTGCTTCCAGCAGGGCTGCAGGTGGATTTTGTTCATAGTCAGCACCAAAATCTCTCATTTAGGTGGGACTGAGGTGCTCCCAGCAGCCAGGCTGGAGACAGCCCTGCCCTGGGGACAGCCCTGCTCCGGGGTCAGTCCTGGGGACAGCCCTGCCCTTCCCTGGGCACAGCCCTGCTCTGGGGTCAGTCCTGGGGACAGCCCTGCCCTGCCCTGGGGACAGCCCTGCCCTGGGGACAGCCCTGCCCTGGGGACAGCTCTGCCTTGTCCTGGGGACAGCCCTGCCCTGTCCTGGGGACAGCTCTGCCCTGCCCTGGGGACAGCCCTGTTCTGCCCTGGGGACAGCCCCGCCCTGCCCTGGGCACAACCCTGCCCTGGGGACAGCCCCGCCCTGCCCTGCCCTGCCCTGGGGACAGCCCTGTCCTGCCCTGGGGACAGCCCTGCCCTGTCCTGCCCTGGGGACAGCCCTGCCCTGGGGACAGCCCTGCTCTGGGGACAGCCCTGTCCTGCCCTGGGGACAGCCCTGCCCTGTCCTGCCCTGGGGACAGCCCTGCCCTGGGGACAGCCCTGCCCTGCCCTGGGGACAGCCCTGCCCTGCCCTGCCCTGGGGACAGCCCTGCCCTGCCCTGGGGACAGCCCTGCCCTGCCCTGCCCTGCCCTGCCCCGCCCCGGGGCCAGGGGCTGATGTGATTCTGCATTAAAGCAGCGCTACCCGGAGCCATCAAAGATCCCTGCCCTGCAGCAGCTCCCGGATCCTCGGGGCTGGGATGGCAGCCGAATGAGCAATAAGGAGATGAAAAGCTTGGCTGTGAGCAGAGCTCCTGCAGCTGGGAGTCACCGCAGCAAGGAGTGGAACCTCTTTGAAATGTGGGTCGGATCCGGCAAAGGGCTTTCAAACACTTTTGTCTAAAGGGGAAAAAAGAAAATAAAAGTAGCTTGAAAATGTCAATAAAATAATAATTCATCTCAGCATATTCAGGCTGCCAGACTTCAGGGAGCACCCAGTTCAGAGAAAGCATGAAATGTAAATACCTTATGTAATGTTGGCTGTGACCATCGGCCTCATTATGCCTCTGAAATTCATCATTTTTGCCTTTGGATGCTGAAATTTGTTGACAATCAGGAGGAAGAAGAGTCCCCCCGGATTGTTGTGGTGTGGTGCCGTGGGAGCTTTCCCTCTAATTACAGCAGGAAGGCAAATTGCAGGAGGCTTTTTAAAATAACAAGTGAAGATAGTGACCTTTTTTACAAAGGCTTTGATGAAAGATGTGAAAAAATGGAATTCATTAGAATATTTCTAATTTCCTGACATTCAAATAGGGGAGACTTTCTCCATGTGCATCTTCTCAAACATTTATCGTTAAATGTCGTCGTTTAACAAAGGTCCCTGGACTCTTTGCATGCCAATGAACCCCACGATTGAATTTAGAAATATAAACTCTACAGAAGGAAAGAATTTCTTTCTGTGTCTACAGCGCTGTCCTACAATTCATTACCGTGGTGTAAATGCCTGAATGAGTTCAGTCCAAAGGTGCATAAATGCATTTCAATGAATTTAAAATTAGGACTATTAAAATAACTGTGCAAATCCCCTAAGAGCGTTTGGGGGCAAAATTAAATGCAGGGCACACCTAAAATGTATTAAAAAAATAAATATATATATATAAATGAGCGATTATAAATGATTGCAACATCATTAGGTCTGGGATTTTATTGAGATTCATAAGGAACCACAAAAATAATTCTGGAGGCGTTTCCCAGGAGTGCAGGGCAGGTGAACAGCAGCACCCGAGGGCTGTTTGGTCTGGTTTGGGGTTGGTGGGCGGTGTTTGGGGGTCTGGTTCGGCTGGAAAGCCCCAAGCCCACCCCGCTGGGCTTTGTTTAGGGACACAATGGGCAGAATTCCCGTGCTGGAAGGAAAAACAAAGGCATTGGGCAGGAGGCGTTATCTCCGGCTGCAGATGGGAGTCCCGAGGGAGAGCAGATGAAGGGAATCGCTGGGAGGGAACTTCCCGAGTGGGAATCCCTGCGAGAGCCACCAGCATCCCTCCCCAGCTGGATGTGCTCCCGTGGGACCTTTCCTTTCCTTTCTCCTTTCCTTTCCTTTCCTTTCCTTTTTCCTTTCCTTTCCTTTCTCCTTTCCTTTCCTTCCCTTCCCTTCCCTTTTTCCTTTCCTTTCTCCTTTCCTTTCCTTTCCTTTCCTTTCCTTTCCTTTCCTTTCCTTTCCTTTCCTTTCCTTTCCTTCCCTTTCCTTTCCTTCCTTTCCTTTTTCCTTTCCTTTTTCCTTTCCTTTCCTTTTTCCTTTCCTTTCCTTTCCCCTTTCCTTCCCTTTCTCCTTTCCTTTCCCTTTCCTTTTTCCTTTCCTTTCCTTTCTCCTTTCCTTTCCTTTCCTTCCCTTTCCCTTTCCCTTTCCTTTCCTTCCCTTTCTCCTTCCCTTCCCTTCCCTTCCCTTCCCTTCCCTTCCCTTCCCTTCCCTTTCTCCTTTCCTTCCCTTCCCTTCCCTTCCCTTTCTCCTTCCCTTCCCTTCCCTTCCCTTCCCTTCCCTTCCCTTTCCTTTCCCCTCGATGCCAAGGCTGGAGATGCTCGCCCTGGTTCCCCCGGTGGGTTGTGCCAGCAGCTCCCGCTGCTTTTCCCAGCACGTTGGGATTCCTGCTGCCTTGAGCACCCTGACAGAGCCGGGCTTCACACCGAAACCCGCGAAATACCAATATTTTGAACCAAAAAAAAGACAGGAGGAGTTCAATGTTCCCTTTAGGAGGATAAGAAGGGAAGGAGAGCACAGCAGTGTCCCCAGGTGCCATCCAGCCCAGGGAAAAGCAGCTGGGGAATGGGGCTGAGTGGGGCAGCCCTGACAGGGGTGGGATCAGTTCCCTAGTGGGGAAATTCCTCAATCAGTGGGGGCTAATGAGGGAGGGGATAAATGAGAGAGGAGCGGGGTGGGAAGGGGAGAGTGGTCTGGGGAGGAGCAGCCACGGGGAAGGAGCCCTGGTGCAGGTAAGAGTGATTCCAGCTGCTCCGGGAGGGTTGGTACTGGTGCAGGATGGGTGTGCAGCTGTTGTAATGGCTGTGCTTTTAGAGTTTGTTCTTCGAATTGAATCCCAGCACATTATCTCAGGAAAAAGCCCTTTAGCTTTCCTCTCCAGGGGTGTTTCAGTGCTTTTACGTGGTTCAGAGTTCCCGAGGAATGTTTCTCTCCTGCTGTGAAGTATCTGAGCCCTGACTTTGTCCCCGGTAATTCCCATCCTCACCCTCTGGCCCCTCAGACCCCACAAATTGCTAAACAGCCCCTTGGATTGGCAGCAGAAATTTTCAGTCATCTCCTGCTCCCTGATGAGAGGCTCTGCCAGGACCTTGCTCTGGGTCTTGGGAGCTGAGTGGAGCTTTTGCCATTTATGAATCTAAATTTGTAAGGAGCAGCAGAAATTCAGGTGCTGCTTCTTTTATTAGGGGAGTATGACGTGTGTCACGCACACATTGGGAAAGGTTTTCACTTCAGAGGAAGGCAAGGAGCACTTTGGAGTTCATGCTGTGAATTTTCTACAGAGAATGACTCTAAATGCACATTTTGTAATGCATGACTTTATTTATTTTAAAAAAAGGGCTGCATTATTAAATTTGGTTTTGTCTGTGCAAACAAATGGGAATTATTTTGCCAGCTCAAGTGTTTTCTCATTCACCCATAAATAAGAAAGTGACTTGAAAGTACAATTGATCAGCAATGATGCATCGAGTGTTTCCCTACAAGGAGAGCATTGAGTTGGGAGTGCTGTCATGTCCTGGATTCCTCCCCCACCCACAGAAAGCCTTTCTCCTTCAAATCTGCATCTCATGACAGTATCTTTGTTTTCCGTGGATGATGTGATAATTCAGATAAATCTCTGCCGGCTGAGCAAAAACAGAACTGAATTGTTGTGGCCCAGAGTGTTTGTTCTGAGGGGCTGTTCGGGGGTGCTGTGCTGGGCAGGTCACGGAGCTTTCCAGGTGGATTAAAAATCAGCTCGGGTGGTCCTGGAGAGGAGATGCCCTCGTGGGATGGCCGGGGTGCCCTCGTGGGATGGCCGGGGTGCCCTCGTGGGATGGCCGGGGTGCCCTCGTGGAATGGCCGGGGTGCCCTCGTGGAATGGCCGGGGTGCCCTCGTGGAATGGCCGGGGTGCCCTCGTGGAATGGCCGGGGTGCCCTCGTGGAATGGCTGGGGTGCCCTCGTGGAATGGCTGGGGTGCTCTTGTCCTTTTTCCCCTCTCAGCCCTCCTGAGGGTTTGGGTTGGTGCTGAGCTGCTCCCACCTCTCCAAGGGAAGGTGCTGGGCTGGATCCTCAGCTCAGCTGCTGCTTGTCCAGGCTGGGAAATGGGATGGGTGGATGGGTGGATGGGTGGATGGGCTCATGCTCAAGGACAGCCCAGCCGGGGAAGGCAGGGCTGGGCCTCCTTTGGGCCTTTCTGTCCTCAGAGTGGATTGGATGCAGATTTTGTTGTAAAGCGTTTGTGTTCGAGCAGTGCTGGGGTTGCTGTTTCCCAGAACAGAATGTATTCCCTTTCAAACAGGCCGTGCCAGGCCCAGGCCGTGCCAGGTGCCATGCCAGGCCATGTGGTTGGGCCCGTGCTGTGCCAGGCCATGCCAGGCTGCATGGCTGGGCTGGCAGGGTGCCCTGCTGCCCAGCCCTGTCCCAGCCAGGCTTTTGGCCAGGCTGCCCCAAGGAACAGCCTCAGCTGGGCTGCCCTGGGCAGTGAATGATCCCAGCATTGCTGCAGGTCTGTGCCACCCCGCCAGGGCTGCCAGGCACAGCTGGCACTGCTCCTGTGCCCTGCTGCCATCCTCTGTCCCTGCCTGTGCCTGGGGGGCCAGAGCTGGATCCCAGGGGTTCTGCTGGGGTCAGGGTGCAGCTCTGAGGAGATGCTGGCAGTGAACCCCAAGTTTGAGAAGTGTGTCGTGTCAGGAGAGCCCTGCCAGCTCCATGCCCCCAGAGGGACGGGGTCTGTGTGCCCTGCATGGTGCCCAGGGGGCAAATAATGAGCAGTAAACAACCAGATCAGCCCACATTACAGCCAGTCCCACTTCTGTCCTATTTTTTTCCCTGCCTGGAGAATATTAATGTACAAATCAAAGGAATCTACTTAAACGTGTTTTAAATAACCAGCCTTGTCAGGGCAAGGGGAGGGAAGGGTTTGTCATTATGCAGTACAAAAGATTGAGGTGATCCTGACACAGAGGAGGGGGAAATAAGGAGGAAAAGATTCCTCCCCTTTCCTGGAGGAAGGAGCAAACCCTTTGGATGGCTGCTCCAGCCCTGGAGCACCTGCACAGCAGGAAAATGGGCCTCAGGCTGGCTTTGAGTCGGCACTGAAAGATGTGCTTACCCATCTCAGCTGGGTTTCCAAATGGTGTGGAAGTGGAGTCATTATCAGCAGGGGATTGTTAAAAAAGTCAAGATAATTTGAAGTGAATCACTGTCCAGGGGTTGTTCTGCTGTGTGGGGAGATCTCACAGGCTGGAAGGACCTGCAACATCTGATTTGTCTTCCTCTGAGGGAGAAGAGAGTTTAAAATGCGATTCCAGTGTTTGCAGGTTGGTTTCTTTCTCAGCTTTCTGTGGCTGTGGGGCTCCTCGTGGCAGTCCCATGCTGGGATGTGATGAGCTCACTCCCTGCACCCCCTGGGTTTCCATTTCTCACAGGTGCTCCCTCCCTTCCCCACCTTTGTGCCACTTTCCCCCACCCCATCTCCCCATCACCCAGTGCAAGGAGGAGAAATTCCCCAAACGTTGCCTCTCAAGGATCTCTGTTCATCCACTTTGCACAAGCTCTGGCTGAATGTTTTCTAGAGGCTTCAGCATTTCTGCCTCCCCATTTCCTCTGTACAAGAGAAGCTCCACTGTAAGATCTTTCTAATCTCTCAGGTTTCAAAGCTAATGGCACCAGGCTAAAATTACCCCATTAAATATCAATTAGCATAAATCATCACAAGATGCTGCTCAGATTAAATATGCTCCTACTGGGTCTTTCTGTCTGGAAATATAACTGAGTGAAGAAATGTTAAAATGAACTGACTTGGATGCTCCAAGGGGGTTTTTTGGGTCTTGGCTGAGTTTGTGACTCTTTGCATTAAAATAAAATAAAATAACCCTCCAGTGCTGCATGTTCTTGAGCATGGCTGTGGCCTGCTCCAGGGGATGTGCTCAGACTAAAACACAATTTAAAGGTAATAATTAATCCTGGCTCAGATTATTAAACTGCTCTGGCTCTGTGTGGGAGAAGTAACAGAGGTTTGGTTGGGCTCAGCTCACTCTGGAAGTGGATTAAGCCTGATCAGCCTTATCCTGAGTGAGTGCTTATATAAAAGGCTGAATTGAGGCAGTTTCATTTCTTAATTGACTGAATTAGGATTTGAGTTTCTGCCATGTGGGCAAGGCCTGGGTGGTTTTGGTAGCTCCAGGAGCACAACAGAAGAATTGCTGTTACGTGTGTGCGTGTGTTTAATTTTGCAAAACAAGCTCTACTATCGAAAAATGTGAAAGGAACTCATGTTAGGAGGTGAAGGAGAGCAATGGAGGAAGAAATTAATATTTTTTTTTCTTCACTGGTGGCTGCTTCACTCATGGCTGGCAGCAGAAGCAAGGATGAATACGTGTCATGTTTTCCAGCTAATTTCTGGGTCACTTCTGCCATGGCTGCTGGAAGTGACTAAGCAGTATTTAATCTGGTTTAACAGATATGCAAAGCAGGGATGCTGCTCTCGCTGGAGCAGGGCTGGGCACACATCCCAGCTTCGCTGGGCTGCTCCTTCTCCACGTGTGTGACCCATGGGAGCCCAGGGCAGCCGCTGGAGCCTTGGGAAGCTCGGGGGGCAGCAGCTGTGCTGGAACCTCCAGGAACATCTGTTGGGAGTCACAGAGACTGGGGGAGGTCTGGTGCATAATCCTGTCCAAATTTATTGCCACAGTCATGGAATCATGGAATGGTTTGGGTTGGAAGGACCTTAAAGCCCCTCCAGTGCCACCCCTGCCCTGGCAGGGACACCTCCCCCTGCTCCCAGCCCCAGTGCCCAGCCTGGCCTTGGGCACTGCCAGGGATCCAGGGGCAGCCACAGCTGCTCTGGGCACCCTGTGCCACCCTGCCCACCCTCCCAGGGAACAATTCCTGCCCAGTGTCCCACCCAGCCCTGCCCTCTGTATCCGTGCCTGCTCAGGGAACGTGGGATGCCCTGCCCGTGCCACGGGCTCCTGGCACAGCCCGGGGCTCAGGCGGTCCGTGCCTTTTTGGGGTGCTCTGTGTTCAGATAACAATCCCCACCTGCAGCTGCGGTGCTGGCAGCCTCAGGCACATCTGCCCCCTTGGCCTCTGCCCAGCCCGGGCTGCACAAAGGCTGAGTGACCGCACTGCTCTGGTGTCTGACTCATCCATGAGTAATCGCTGCCAGCCCCAGGGCACTGAGAGCCCCTTGCAGCCCTTAGGGACGCTGCTGGGACAGGCAGTGAGCTGGGACAGGCCATCAGCAGGACGTGCTGCTGTTCACACCCTGCCCCGGGGCTCTGCAGCTCCTGCGGCACCTCGGCTAAAAGGCACGCCTGAGACAAATGGTACAAAACAACAGCAAGTGTATAAATAAAGGGAAGGCACGCGTTGTGTTTATTGTCCCTGCATTAATAATGCAGCAGCCTGTGCCTTTCAGATGTGGCTGCGAGGTTCAGGTGGCTCCAGTGACAGCAGCACAGAGTTGGCACTGAGCAGGATGCAGACTCAGAGCTCAGATTGCAGAAAGGAGGGGACCGGACCTCCATGGCTGGGAATTCCTTCTGCCCGACTGAGTCTGATGGTCTTTATCTTTGCATCAGGAGCTTGCTGTGACTCTGCACCAAAGCTGCCTTGGGCAAATCTGTCTGGGAGTGAGTAAGAGGTCAGATGTTCCTGGGTTGGGATCTGGATCACTGCCTGGGATCTGAGCAATCCCGGAGCAGGTACCAGGGGGAGATGCTTGTAGGGTTGGGTTTCTCCTTGCCTGGAGTCAGTGAGTTGGTGCCAGGCTGAAGGTTTGATGTAAACACAGGTGAAACCAGGAAATGTCAGAATCCTCTGCTGGCCTTGGGCTCCTTCCCCGCCTGTCTGCTCCAGTAACAGAGCAGGGACAGTGGGAACTGATCTCTGGGAGCTGGAGAGTTGCGTTTTTGGGATAAACACCTGTTCTGGGGGGTTCTGAGGCACAGAAGGGTTTGGGCTGGAATTAAATCCCACCCAGTGCCACCCCTACCCTGGCAGGGACACCTCCCACTGTCCCAGGCTGTCCCCAGTGTCCAACCTGGCCTTGGGCACTGCCAGGGATCCAGGGGCAGCCCCAGCTGCTCTGGGCACCCTGTGCCAGGGCTGTGAGACACTTCTAATAACTGCAGGCAGCTGGAAAAGAAAATACAGGGGGGAAAAAAGGCAGACCAGGTGAATGAGGACACTTTGGAGCATGATTCACTTCTCCAAGACCTGCAGTCAGAGGCCAGGGCTCATCGTGCTTTGAGCAGGTTTGATGAGAGAGAGCTGCTTTCACCTCTGTTAATCATGTGCTGATTGTTTAGGTCATGGATCAGTTGTTAGAGGATCTGTTCTTTCTGGAGGTGAGAATTCAGAAAAATGAACTGAACCTCCCTCCCCACTGGCCCCATGTCAGGCTCAGGTGGGTCCAGGCTGGAGCTGGGAGCTTTGGGAGCAGCTTGCTGTGCAGCTTTAGTGATTTTTGGCTGTGTTTGCCCATTTTCTGCTTTGCACATCAGTTCAAATAACCTCGGTTCTCACTTGGGTGTTGTTGGATGGATGTTTCTGCCTGCTCCTGCTGTGGGAGGGGGGCAGTGCAGGTGTTGGCAGGTCCAGGCAGGCAGGAGCTTCCTGGTGTGATCACACCAGAGCCCCAAGGAGCCCCACCTGCCCACGGGGAGCAGTGGGGACGGAGCATTCCTCCTGCTGTTCTCCTGGAAAAATAATTTTTGAGGCAGAACTCAGCACTCAGCTTCTGTTCAGGTCGTTTCACACTCAAACTCCTTTTATTTCAGAGAAGCTGTAACTTTTATGAACTTCTGTGGGTGATGTAGGATATGATCACAGCTCAGTTATTTTCTCTCCTCAGTTACGTGGGAGAGCAGAGTTCAGCTGCTTTGGTGATGCATCCCTGTTATTTCGTGGGGTGGTGGTTTTTTTCCCCAAATCCCATGAGATCTGTGTTAAGAGCCTTGTTTGGTGAAATCTGCTGCATCACAGGCTGGCTGCTGCTCAGCAGGTCAGGCTGGATAAGTGCAATGCCTCCTGGAGCTGAGCTCCTTTGGTTAATCCCTCCAGGCGTGCCCCCCGTGCCCTGCCAGCTGTGTGGGGGTGAGCCCATCCATGGCTGGGGCTGCTGCACTTGCTTTGTGTGTGGGGTGGGTTTGGGTGTCTGAGGAGATGTCACAGAGGCACAACTGGGCCCTTCTGCAGCCCAGCTTTCCATCACATCTGAGCAGCCCGTTTCCCAGCCTCGACACCAAGGCTGTCTCAGTAATTCCCTTTAATTCTGCCTCCTGCTCTGCCGTGCTACAGATGCTGACTAATTTGCAATATTGTCTGAAGGGGAGATGAGGCAGAACAGGATCTGCAGGCATTCAGGAGAGTGTACACACTGATTTTATTTTGGTTCCCTCTTTCACGGCGCTGGAGATGACTTAAGGAAAGGAAAAAAAAAATAAAAAATGAAGACGTGTATTTTGCTCGCTGTAAATGTAAATATAAATCCTCATCAGCAACTGTGTAATCCGGCAATGATCTCTCTTAAATTGAAACAAATAATAAATTTTGTGAATAGAGCCGAGGATTGATGGTGTCATCCTTGCAGGCAGTTTAGATGTAAAGAGTTTTATATTGACTATGCAAATCAATGTTGAAATAACACCAGAAGGGAGCCAAAGATAAAAGAGCTGTTAAACCTTCCTGTGAATTCTTGCAAATCAGCTCCTGAGCCTGCAGCAGCTCCTCGTGCTCTCCACCTTGGAGGGCTGGCTCTGCACGGTGCTGTTCCCTCTGCTGGGGCGCTTGGAGAGGCTCTGGAGCCGCTCCACGAGGATGGAATATAGGTCAGTGTTGCCCTTAACGCCGTGCTTACTTATCCAGAACGTCCTGAAGGGCCTTCCCAGCTCCCAGCAGGCAGGCAGCGAGCTCGGTGTGCAGCTGTGCTCGCTCCAGCAGCAGCTGAGCAGCCCTGGCCCTGCCCCAGCCCTGCCTGCAGAGGAGGGCTCCTCTCATCAGCACCAGGAGCAGCCAGCCCGGGCTCCTGTGCTCAGGGAGCACACGTGGCTGCACTTCAGCACAGCCTTCCCTGCCACTGTGTCCCTGAGAGCGCCCCAGGCTCTGAGAAAAGCATTTCCTCACCCCCCCGTGTGTGCAAGACAAGGACCCGAGGGTCCTGGCTGCTGCCAAGTGGAAGAGAAGCCAGCGGTGCTTGGGGACATCCCTGTCCTGGGGGATTGGGAACAGCACCCAGGGAGGGACTGGCCCGCTCTGCTCTGCACCGGGGTGGCCTCACCCCCAGCCCCGGGGGCAGTTTTGTTTAAAGACGACATTAAAGAGTAGCAAAGGAAGGGATGGAGATGGGGAGGGGTCTGGGGGGCAGATGGGGGGTGGCTGAGGGCACCTGGCTGGAGAGAGGAGACTGAGGGGAGATGCACCAGGGGCTCTGATCTCTGCTCTGTGACAGGGACAGCAGCCAGGGAGTGGCTGGGGCTGAGCCGGGGGAGTTTAGGTTGGATCTCAGGGAAAGGTTCTTCTCCAGAGGGTGCTGGCACTGCCCAGGCTCCCCAGGGAATGGGCACGGCCCCGAGGCTGCCAGAGCTCCAGGGGCCTTTGGAAAACCCTCCCAGGGGTGCCCAGGGTGGGATTTGGGGGCTCTGTGCAGAGACAGGAGCTGCACTGGGTGATCCTGTGGGTCCCTCCCAGCTCAGGATATTCCATGGTTCCAACTGGTGCAGGCTCTGCCTTGCAGATCCGTGGTTGACTTGGGATCCAGCCCTCGCCTGCTGCATCTGTTCATGTGGCTCAGCACAAAAACCCACTCAGTTTTGTTGAAAATCCTGCCTTTGGTTCAAAACCAAACGACACAGCATGAAATGCACATGTGGGTTGGTCCCCTGATGATCCTTCAAGTAAATTAATCTGAAAAATAGGGGAAAAAAAACTTGAAAAGACCCTTAAAACATCTACATCCCTAAGCACATTATAATGAGGCTTTCTCAAGCACAAACAAGAGAAACCCAACTCCACCCTCTGCTCTTTTTACAAGAAAAGCAACATCAAAGCAGAGGAGAAATTGTCACCGTAATTACCGACGGCAGTGCCGTGGTTGGGGGGGAGCGGGGATTTGGGAGCAGGAGCCCGCCGAGCTCTGGGTGCCTCCCCGAAGGGGTTGCTGTGTTCCTAAACCGGCCAGTCCTGAGATGAGTTTGAGCAGGGAAGGCACGGATTTGGAGCTGGGATTTGGAGCGAGGATCTGTCCTTCCCTTCCTTGACGGGCCCACTGCACCTGACCTGGAATTCCTGCCAGGAGCATCCTCCCCGAGTGAGCTGTTATTTTGGGCAGGGCTGGAAATGAAATCCGAGGGAATGCTGCAAATCCCAGCGCGGCCGAGTGGCAGAATCTGGGTTGCTGCTGTCCCCAGCCGTGCCCTGGGGGGTTGGATGGCCATGGACACTTCGGGATTGCTGTGTGCTGCCTCAGGGGCTGGATGTCTTCTGGGTTCTCAGAGACTGGGGTGGAGTCTGGGGCAGATCCCCAGGGCAGGGCTGGATTCCCCATCCCTGGAGGGGTTTCAGAGCCCTGTGGAGGTGGCACTTGGGGACACGGGGCAGGGGTGGCCTTGGCAGTGCTGGGGTAATAACTGTGCTCGGTGATCTTGAAGGGCTGTTCCAACCTGAAAGATTCCACGAGGCTGGAATAAAAGATGGTTTTGCCCCTGGTGTTGTGAGCTCAGTGCCAGGAGCACAGCTGCCTCCCCCACAGCCCTGGCTCTCCTTGATAAGGAGGCAGGGAAGGGATTTTGCATCCCCTGTGCTGGAGCAGCCTCTGTTTGGTGCCTGAGGTTGTTTCTGAAGAGCCAAATTCTTGTGCAATTCCCGTGGAAGCACTCGGGTACCTCCTGGTGGGAAGGCAGAGCCCAAAGCCCCGGGGCTGTGTGTGCCGGACTGCCCAGGGGCACAGGTGAGGTGACAAAGCCGCGGTGCACCAGGGTGAGATCCCACTGCCACCTCTCACCCGGCGGCGCACAAAAAATCCCGGAGCAGTTGGCAGGATTATTGTAGAGTTAGCTGCTGTTCGGAGTAAATAACTTGTGAAATCTGGCCTGATGTCATCCCAGAGGATGTTTCCGAGTGGTATTTATAGATTCCCGGAATTATCTGCGCCCTGAGCCTCTGCCCCCGCGGGCAGGAGCAGCGCGGGGCAGCGCATCCCCAGGTAAATGAGGATGTGCTAATGAAGCGCGGGCTTTAATAGGAGGTTCTTGTGCGCAGGGAATGTGCCACTAATGCTGGGATCGGAGTGACCCCCAGGGGGAAAAAGCTGGTGTTAATGGGACAGAAATGACACGGTGGAACCTTTTCGTGCCGCATTTCTGCAGCGCCCAGCAGCAGGATTCCCCTGATTTCAGCGCTCAGGGCCCTGCCCTCCTCTTCCTCGTGCCGAGAGCTCTTAACCGAGGCACAAGTGCCAGCACGGGGTGGGTCACTGTCCCCAGAGTGAGTAAATCAGGTGTTAGATCTTTGCTTCTCAGATGTTTTCGCTAAAGAAGCCTAATGAATCAGTCCGGCAGGATGACTGAGAGGCAATTTCCCAGGCTGAGCAACCGGATTGCTGTGGCACCGGCCTCCGGAGGAAAACACTGCCAAACCTGGTGACTCTAAGTGAGACTGTCACACCAAGCACGGTGATATTTTAGCCTCAGTCCCTCTCCTGCCTGCGGAATAGAGATGCTTGTGCATCCTCATCCATCAGCTGACAGCCTCCTGCTTACGGAAACGGTGATGATTTGACATCAGAGCACTTAAATTTCCTTAGTGGCTGGGCTGGGAGCCTCTCACATTTTTCACCGCTCTCCTGCATCCTTCTCGCTTTTTTTTTTTTTTTTCCCCTCGGCGAGGCTGATCGTGGCTCTCAGTGCAGTGATAAAAGTGCACCGAGCTGGACACCCCAGAAGAGAAGGCATGCACTGTTGCTGCCTAAATGGGGAGTGTGGGATGCAAGGAAAGAGGGGAGCTGCAAGGAGAAGTTGCTGTAATCACTGAATAGCTCAGGTGGGAAGGTCTGGGGATCTCTCTGCTCCAGGTTGCTCAGGGATTTATCCATCTCAGCCCCAAACCCTTCCAAGGATGGTGTCTGGAGGAAAGGTTTTCCTCCGTGGCTCTGTGGCTTTGCCCATGAGTTTCCAGCATCCAGCCCTCCTGGGGCGTGTTCTGCTCTGAAGCTGCTCCCTTTGGGGCTGTGGGAGCTGAGGGAAGGGTTATTTTTAGGCCGAGGTGGGTTTTTGAATCAAGCCTTTTGCATTAGGTGCTGGCCTCGCTGTGTGCCAGGGGACAGGAGGGTGCAGAGCCACCAGCCCACCCCGGGAGAGCTGGGGGAGGAAGGCTGGCAATTAAACACTTACTGGCAAAGGGCTGAGTGCTGGATGGCTGTGGGGAACATAAAAGTTAATGGAAAGTAATTTGGCAACTTCATCTGCAGGCTGGCAGGGATCCAAGTGGATCATAATTGGATTTCAGCTGCTTTTGTGTACTCAGCCACTGAGATACCCTGCAGAAAGTCACCCCTGGCTCACACCAAGGGAGCAGCTCCTGTCTGGGGCTGGGGGTTTGCAGGGCCTGCAGCAGTGAGCAGGGGAGCAGATGAAGGTTGGATGGGTTTACAGGGTGTGTGGGTGTGAATGCTGCTCTGCAGGGGTGGCTGCTCTCCTGTCGTGCCCCTGCTGTGGCAGGTGGGAGCTGGGGCACTTGGGGATGTGTCTCCGCCCCTGAGCTCTGTTTCTGGCAGGGTTTGGCAGAGCCCTGTGCTGGTTCCAGAGGCACAGCTCCCTCTGAGTGCTGTCCCCTTGAAGATAAAGACAGAAGGCTGAGGCAGCACTCAGCATTTCTGCACATAACACAAACTGAATCGAACTCCCAGCCATTTCCAGCCTGGGGAGCACACTGAACTCCATCACAGTGTCACTAAATTCTGAGAGTGCAATTGTTTTGCCCTTTCTTGGAGCTGGGTGCTGTGTGCCATGGCTCTGCCTCTGTGTGCTGGTACATCTTCCCCAGGGATGGAGACTGCCTGGGCCAGCACGTGCTGAGGATGTGACCATCACTGGGCACTGTGGTGTCCATCCCTTCTCTTGTCTGTTCAGAAACACCAGTGTGGGACACTGGCAGTGAAGGAGAATACTAATTTTAGATATCATTTTGTCTTTACAAGCATTTCTCAAGCACTGCTGTAATTAAGGCTCTTCCCAGGTAATTTCAAGAGGATCTTTACCTCGTGTGGGCAGTTTGTCTGGATGTATTTTCCTTATGTAATTGTTCATTTGAGTGAGTCAGCCTTTATTTAACTGCAGAATCCAGTCAAATAAATAAATGGACTGAGATCACAGTTCAGCTCCTAGCACAGGTTTTAGAAGTCAGATTTAATTTAGATATTGGGAAGGAATTTGTGGGTGAGGGTGGGCAGTGCCCAAGGCCAGGCTGGACACTGGGGCTGGGAGCAGCCTGGGACAGTTCCACAGGCACGTCCCACACGTTGCTGGAGCCACCCAGCACAGAGCTCCAGACAAACGGCTGAGACAGGCTTTGGTGCTCCTAATTGTTTATTGGATGTTTTATGGAGCCCTCTGCCTGCCCAATCTAATGTCATTGGCAAGATAGGGAGGAAGGAAATATTAAGAAATCAGCTCTCCCCGCTCCTAATGCGCCTCTTGGTGCTTTATGTGCCTCTCCCTCACTGCTGATCTCCTTGGCATCAAATTGCCCTTCACCGTGCTGAGTGATGCTGGGCACGGAGGGAAATGTGGCTGTGGAGAGGGAAAATAAAGTGTCAGGAGTGAAATAGTGCCCTCATTGTAATGTATTATCTAATTAGTGGGACTGGCTGCAAACTTCCCTGTCTGGGCTGCACGGCTCCGACGAGAGCTCTCGTCTCAGCACTGGGGATATTTAGTGTAAACCCAGCAGCACTGCCAGGTGTGAGGGGCTCAGGATGTGCAGCTCAGGCTCCCCTCAGCTCTCATCTCAGCTCTGGAATTATTTAATGTACACCCAGCAGCACTGCCAGGTGTGAGGGGCTTGGGATGTGCAGCACAGCCTCCCCTCAGCTCTCAGCACTGGAATTATTTAATGTACACCCAGCAGCACTGCCAGGTGTGAGGGGCTCAGGGTGTGCAGCACAGCCTCCCCTCAGCTCTCAGCACTGGAATTATTTAATGTACACCCAGCAGCACTGCCAGGTGTGAGGGGCTCGGGATGTGCAGCACAGCCTCCCCTCAGCTCTCATCTCAGCACTGGAGATATTTAATGTACACTCAGCAGCACTGCCAGGTGTGAGGGGCTCAGGGTGTGCAGCACAGCCTCCCCTCAGCTCTCAGCACTGGAATTATTCAATGTACACCCAGCAGCACTGCCAGGTGTGAGGGGCTCAGGATGTGCAGCTCAGGCTCCCCTCAGCTCTCATCTCAGCACTGGAATTATTCAATGTACACCCAGCAGCACAGGCAGGCTCTGAGGGGCTCAGGCTCCCCTCAGCTGTTCTCTCAGCACTGGATTTAATGCACACCCAGCAGCACGGGCAGGCTCTGAGGGGCTCAGGATGTGCAGCTCAGGCTCCCCTCAGCTCTCATCTCAGCACTGGAATTATTTAATGCACACCCAGCAGCACGGGCAGGCTCTGAGGGCTCAGGCTCCCTTTGGGGTGTGCAGCACAGCCCTGCCAGCTGTGCCACCTCACTGGAGAGGTCTGTGACTCCACTTGAGCGCCAGAGGGGAGGGGTGTGCCAGCTGAGAGGCTGATCACCGCGGCTGGGTTAATTGTGGGGCAGGAGCAGGGGGTCCCTAGGGAGCTGGCTGCCCCCGGAGCAGGGATCATGCCTCGGCAATGATCCTTTATTCACCAGGATCCCACCTCCTGCAGCAAGGCAGAGGGGCAGTGGCGCTGCTTTCTCCGTGGCCCGAAGATTAAACCTTTCTCTAAGACCTGAGGCGGCTCTGGCAGAATGCAGGGCAGGGAAAAGCTCCCGTAAGGAGCTTAGGCTGTAATTCCAGCCGGGGGCTGATAAGGGAAGCAGTGATCAAAGCACCACCACTCTTCCAGGCCTGTATTTACCAAGCTCCTCTGGCACCAGGCACAGCTTCCCCTGTACTTTGTATTTCTATGGAACGACAGAAAAAAAAGCAGGATACCCCCTTGGATTGCGAGGTTTTAATGCCCCCCACGCCCCTCCGTGGAACTGGGAATTTCAGAGAGGTGTTTGCCTCGTCCCAAAAAGGCAGCAGGGCTTTCCCTGCCACTGAATGCAGGCACAGCAGCTGTGGTGGCATCCCTGGCACACCGAGGAGGGGCCAGGGCGGCTCCCAGCACTCCCCTGGCTTGGAGCCACAACAAACAATCCAGCAACTCCTGTAAACTTCTTCAATCCATTTCTCCGGGCTACAGAGGGAGCATAATCATTCAGATTAAAGCTGCTTCCTTCTCTCCTGCAGTCATTAGTGGCAGTAGAACGTTCCCAAAGTCAGTGTAGAGGCATAGGAAATAAATTGAGTTATCACAACTCCTGCGGTGTGAGCACATTTACTTTTGCATCTTTTATAGCTAATCTTGGAATGCCTTTCGTTAAGGGAGCACTGATCATCCATGTAGGTTATCATTGCTTTGTTGGCTCTAAAGCCTCGGAAAGTTTGGAGAGAGCAATAGAAAAGAGATCTCTGATGTGCCAAAAATAAAGATGTGACAGTGTTTGACATCAGTGTTTGAGGTGTTGGTCCTGCAGCCCGAGACTGCTGGGACTCAGCTCTGGCAGGAGCACAAGTACCCTGGAGTCACAGCAATTTCTGTGAGGAAAAGCAGCCAAGAGCTCTGGTCAGATGTTGCTGCCAATATTATTTTTATAGATGGATAAAAAAAAAAATCCGTTATACTTAAAAATGAGAGAGAAGTCAGGTGGAGCAGGGGACAAAGCAAAACTGCAGCTCTTGCAGGCACAGTTTGTGAGGAAGGATGTTTGTGATCCAGAAATCAAAAAGAATAAGGAGCCATTCTTCCTTTGAACTGAGGAGCCGCATGAGAGTCAATGAACATCAAAAATCATTGTGCTCTTCCCGGCTGCTCTGGCCCCGGGAGCACTCCTGATGAATGGGAGATTATTTTCTGGCCATGCCGGGTTCCTGGCTCTGCGGAATCCATAGCGATGATGAAGTGTCACATAACTCTCCCCGCTGAGCAGCGCCTGAGGCAACAGCCGGAGATTCACCCGATCCATCATCCCCGGGACCCGCGGGGCCAGGGAGCTGCTCGGCCGGCAGGTGGGACCCGGCTCCTGCCCACCCTCCCTGGGCTTCTCATCCCAGGCCCTTGAAGCTGTTAAACATCACAAGGACACAGACTTTGATTTAGAAGGCTGACAATGACTCCGTTTATTTTGGGGAATTTCTTCCCTTTATGTTGTTTTGCAAAGAACAACCCAAGGGGTGAAAGAAAGACAAACTTCTTCACTCACATTGGTCAGAGCAGAGGGACAGCAAGGAGAAGTCCCTCCCAGGGACAGGAATGCAAACAAAGGTCACAGTCAGGAAAACGTGTCTGTTGTTGGCAGAACAGTGTCTGGGAAAAGAGTTTCAGAGAAACCCAAACAGCTCAGGCACCAACCAGGGGTACACCCCGGCAGCCCCGGGGGCTGCTGTGCTCTGCTGTGCTCAGCTGCCGTGCTTTGGAGGAGTCACTCTGTGCCCTCCGAGTCAGGACAGACCCCCCAGGGCTGGATTTGTGAGAGGTGTCTGCCCGTCCCTGTCCCCAGCTGCTCACTCCTGCACATCCCCTGCCGCTCTCCCTCTCTGGAGGCTCTGGAGCCAGGCAGCTCTCCTTGTTCTTGGTGCTTTTGTTGCCCTGTGTAGCCTTGGCTGCTGTGGATGGAGCACGGGAACGTTCACAGCTCTGGAGCTGGTGACTCCACATTTCCACGGCAAACAGAGCCAGAGAGGCTTTTAAAGCCCAGGCTGGTGCTGTAATCTCTGACAGGATCCCAGGAGTCATTCAAGGCTGCTCTCTGAGGAGTGGGTGTGCTTGCTGGAGTCTCAGCTCCAGGAGTTCCAGCTCTCTGCACAGGTTTCCCTCTGGATGCTGTGGTTTTGGATGTGTGGGGAGGGTGGGTGTTGGGATTGTTCCCTCAGCCTGAGGGGAGCTGCACTGCCTCAGTTTGGGGGAAGCAGCCTGTCCCTGGGTGCCTCCTACCCTGCAGTGTAGTTCTTTGGTGCTGGCAGAGCACTCGGAGGTGCCTCTGCTGGAGAGGCTATTAGATCTGAAATGCATTATTGCTCCCTCCCGTAACCGACACAAACCCAAAGTGCTGCCTTGGCAGGAAGAGCACTTGGAAATATTAGATTTATTGAGAATTGTGTCCTCCCAGTCAGTCAGTTGTAGCAATGAAGTCTGTTTGCATTACCCTTCCTGCAGGCTGAGTGCTAAATGGGGCCGTGCTGCCTGCACAAGCAATTCCCTGCTGGCAGGAGGCTGACTGGGGGTCCTCTGCTCTGGGGGCAGCTCTGAGGAGAGGCTCTGTTGTTGCTGAGGTTAAACCAAATCCAGGAGCTCTGTCCAGCACTGGAGTCTCTCTTCCTGTCCCTCCTCTTTCTGCCTTCTGCCTGCCTGCTGTGCCTCACTGGATAAATCTGTTTTTTCCAAAGGGGAATGACTGTCTGTGCTCAGGGTGGGCAGCTGGGATGGGTGGTTGGGTCCTCCCAGCTGCCTTTGCATCCTGGAGCAGTTTTAGCACGTGGAGCAATTTAGCTGTGATGCTGGCAGGATTTTGCGAGCAGGATTTCAGGCAGGCAATTTGAATTTCAGTCAGGAAGTTTATAATTTCCACATTGTGCTGGAGTTCCATCTCGGAGCCGTGGTATCAGATGCACAGAGCACTCGGGTGTTGTGTTCAGCAGCTCTCAGAGCAGACATCATTCAGACTATCCGGTCTGCAAAGATCATTTTGGAGAAGAACTTTATTGATTCAGAGTCATGTTACGGAAAAGTGACTCGTCTCTTTGCAGAGTGACTTACACTCTAACTGACTCCAGCACTGGCTACTCCATAACCTCCTGTTTCCCCATGAAATCAGAGACTGGGAGATCAGGAGTGCTGGGGAGTGTGCTGGGGCTGATTCCCCCAGGAGCTGTGCAAACATCAGGCCACACTGCTGGTTTGGCTCCTGTCAGTTAGGAGAGCTGGGAGGGCTGGCTGGTGAGGAGCAGGAGGGCTGGCTGCTCTGAGGAGCAGGAGGGCTGGCTGGTCTGAGGAGCAGGAGGGCTGGCTGGTGAGGAGCAGGAGGACTGGCTGGTATCCTGAGGTGCAGGAGGGCTGGCTGGTCTGAGGAGCAGGAGGGCTGGCTGCTCTCCTGAGGTGCAGGAGGGCTGGCTGGTTTGAGGAGCAGGAGGGCTGGCTGCTCTCCTGAGGTGCAGGAGGGCTGCTGGTGCTTGGCTCGCTGCTCCCCTGGCTGTGGGAGCTGCAGGGCAGGGCAGTGCTTGCCCAGCAGAGCTGACAGGAGCTGTTGTGTAACACGTCCTGAGCTCTGCCGTGTCACAACTCCGAGTGTCAGCTCCCATTATTCTCAGGGCTCCTGCTTTCCACGGGAATTAATATGCACAGGGCCTTGGCCTCCCTCAAAAGAGACTGAAATCCTCCTCCTGTGAGCTCCTGGGTGGGAGCCTTGGCCTGTTGGACCTGGGCTGGCAGTGTCTGTGTCTGCTTGGCTTCCTGCAGGGTTTCAGTGTGTGCAGCCAGGTGTTTGTGGGAGCAGAGGTGACCAGGAGCAGGCTGTGTTTTGGGCAGGGTTGCTGACACACACACCCCTCCCTGGCAGGTACCCAGGGTGTGAGGGCTGCAGAGCTGCCCCGGGGCTCCCTCAGCCCCTCCTGGCTCCTGTGCAAGTGCTGCTGCTGCTGCTCCTCGTGCCCAGGCTCCTCTGGAAGGAACTCCCCTTCTCCTCCTGGGCTGCCACCCGTGGCTGCAGCTCCAGGTGTCCCCAGGGGCACGGGGAGGGCTGTGGGACACCAGCTGAGGGCAAGATCCCCCTGTGAAACTGCAGGAGTCACTCCAAAGTGTGTCAAGGGGAGGAAGAGGGACAAGTACGTTCTGGGACAGTCACTAAAGCTCCTCCTGCTGAGGCTGCCAGTGGCTTTCACGTCAGGCCCTCTCCTGTTCCAGCTGAGTTGCTGTCCTATATTTTTGTCTGTGCCTTGTCTGGCAGTGAACTCCTCACCACCACCATCCATGGAAGGAGCTCACTGCAGGAGGCTGCTCAGGCATTGCAGCTGCCCAGGGAGCTTTGGAGAGCCCAGGGAAGGGCTGGAGGTGGCACTCGGGGCTCTGGGCTGGTGGCACTCGGGGCTCTGGGCTGGAGACGTGCTGGGGATCAGGCAGAGCCTGGGCTGGGAGGGCTTTTCCAGAGGAAATGAGCCCGTGGCTGTGCTCTGGGGTGGCCAAAGCTGTGGTCAGGCTGGCTGAGCAGGAGCAGACAGGGTGAGCAGGACTCTGAGGTGCCCCGTGAGGACTCTGGGATTCCATTCTTCATTGGCTTCAGTGGCAGCAGGGCAGAGCTGATCTGCCCACGTGTGTTTGATTTACTGATGGCATTTCCAGGCCTGCTGGAGACCTTCCACCTCGAAGCTCATCTTGCTCTGGCTCTCAGGCCTTGTGGCAGCTCCTTCTGCTGAAGTTGTGCTGAAGGAATAAAATGAAATTTACTGCACATTTAATTGGAATTTCACTGCTCCTGTCCACCTGATAATGAATTGGTTCTCAGCACAGGGACAAACTAAAATTAGAAGAGACTCCCTTGCAGAAGGCAGTTATTGCTGGGGGTAATTACAGGCTGTATATCCAGCTGATGGGAGCTGGAGCTGGGTTGGGAAGTTCACAGCTTCAGAGAAGTGTTTTGCACACTCAGGGAAATGTCTGGACTTAAAGGCTGCTGGGGTTTAGCCAGAGAATCGTGGTCAGTGCCTGGAGGTGCCACAGGGAAACACTGAGTGCCAGGGGTTGAATATTCCAGCAACACCTGGAATAAAGGCTTGGCTGATATGAATGTGAATTCTAAATGCCCTGCACGGCAGTGCCAGCCTGTCTCTGTCAGAAATGACCTGGTTGTCTCACAGCTCGTGGGGCTGCTTCTGTCTCCTTTTCCTGTGGCCACTGTCCCAGGGCCATCCTGGCCAGCACACGGAATTCATGTGCTCTGCTTGTGTTCCATGGACACAACCACACTCAGTGTAAAGCCTGGCCAGAGGAGATGCTTTTAAGCCCCTTTAAAGCCATTTTTGGGGCTGGGTGTGGGTGTTGGTGTGTTGGCACTGCTGCACGGGCTGGGGGTCCAGCAGCAGAGGGTGGTACTGGCAGCTGAATTATCTGTAAGGGTCTTCTGCTTCTGTGTGGGAGAGATTTTTCAGGCTAAGCCGGGAGCTTTCCGTCATCATTTCTGAAATTTAGATCCTCTCTAGGCAGGAAACAAGGAAAAGAGTCATTATGATCAAGTCAGGGGGTGAGTTTTGTTTATCCTTGTGTGAATTATATCAGGCAAATATCTCTTGGGAAGCAGCAGAGCAGCAATAACCCAGAGCAGGATAAAACCTCTCGGGATTATTTTGACAGAGCAGAGGATGTGAAGAGCTGGGCAGTGGCTCATGCTGAGTCCTTTCAGGTGCTCCCTGCTGGGGTCAGCCTGGGCTGGGTGAGATGCTCTCTGTGCTTTCCTGGGGTGCTCTGTGGGGCAGTTCTGTGGGGTCCCACAGCTGCACGTTGTCCCTGGAAGGTGTGACAGGCTCAGAGTGTCACTGAGGCCAGCACAGAGCCACTGGCACCTGCAGAAGGTGAATCTCTGCCTCTGCCTTGCCCTTCTCATCCATCTGAGCAAAGAGAAAAACAAGTGTCAGGGCAGGTCAGGCTCCATCTAATTAAGTCCCATTTGCTGTGGCAGCCTGAGGAGCTGGCTCCTGGATTTGCAGTGTGTCAGGGCTGGCAGAGGGATGAGCTGTGGCAGGCACAGGGCTGGGTGCTGACATCGCTCCATCCAAGGCAACGTCTGCAGCTTGAAAAAATTCACACCAATCGTGCCCTGTGACTCATCAATTTAAATCAATTTCCAGAGGAACATCCACGAGAATTAAAGGATTATAAAAGTGAATGAGTAATTTTTCCTCCACCTTTTGTTGGTGTGACTGGAAAAGGGGGATGATTTACTCCCTGGCAATCTGTAATTCTGCAGGTTAATAGGCTGGGTGAGATCCTTCATATTTATGACAAGGGATTACAGGGCTCGGCAGTGAATTAGCACAAACCCCAAATGAATCTATGGCAGCACAGATGAGGATTTATAAGGATCTGATCATGGAATTTTCTGCCGAGCTTTGCAATGACGCAGACTCGAGTTTGTGCCTCTTTCCCTGAACTTCTGTTTAAAATACTGCTGATCCCAAGGAACTGGCAGTTGTGTATTCATGGCAGGGTGTGAAATACTGGCACGGAGAATGCTGCAGTCACTTCATAAGAGCAATGTGTTAATTAGGGCCAGCTTTAACTGGTGGTGCTTGCTAGGCAGACTCAGAGAGGAGACAGAAGTTTGTGGAAGAGGGAGTTGTGAGGTAATTGTGCACCACGGCAGGGGGAGAGCCCTTCTGAGGATGAGGGGTGGCCAAGGCAGGCTTTGATTGACGCTGTTAGAGATCACAGCGACACAGACTCCCCACTCAGAAGGTGACAATGACTCCGTTTATTTCCGGGAATTTCTTCCCTTTATCCCGTTCTACAGAGAACAATCCAATGGGTGAAAGAAAGACAAACCCCTTCAGTCACATTGGTCAGAGCAGAGGGACAGCAAGGAGAAGTCCCTCCCAGGGACAGGAATGCAAACAAAGGTCACAGTCAGGAAAACGTGTCTGTGGTTGGCAGAAAACTCTCTGGGAAAAGAGTTTCAGAGAAACCCAAACATCTCAGGCACCAAGCGGGGCTGCAATAGGTGATTGACACCATAAAGGAGTTTGGGGAAGTTCGCAGGTGTCTAAGAAGGGAAATGAACAATCATCAAAAAGCAGAGGGGAGCAAAACCAGGTTGGAATTAAAGCCCACCCAGTGCCACCCCTGCCCTGGCAGGGACACCTCCCACTGTCCCAGGGTGTCCCCAGTGTCCAGCCTGGCCTTGGGCACTGCCAGGGATCCAGGGCAGCCACAGCTGCTCTGGGCACCCTGTGCCACCCTGCCCACCCTCCCAGCCAGGAATTCCTTCCCAGTGTCTCTTCAGAAATGTGCCTCTGGTTCCTGTGCACGTTGCCTGCAAAGGGTAATTTAATTTTCTGGCTGTAGGACACGGAGGATGGAGAGTCCCTTCATAAAATAACAATGGTTCTGGAAAGCAATTAGAGAATTTGCTGATGTCTTAAACTGCAGAAGCACAATTTAAGATTTTTTCTTTTTTTAATGAGTTGTAGGTAAAAGGAAAACAGATTAAATTGTACACTGCTGCTGTTTAATTTGGGACCCTTTAGCTTTAGTTACAATGCACTCAGCCTGTTTTGTAGCTTCATTGCCATCTCTGTCATTGGGGGACGAGGATGAGCAGAATGCAGACAGCTCTCCGTGAAGGGGGAGTACAACAAATGCCTGCTAAGGAATTGTTTGTGACAGTTTTCCAGGATGGGGCAATATCCTGAACAGAATCTGCAGTGTCTCTCTCACACGCTTTTTGGGGATGAAGGGAGCAGGTGGTGACACCTGCTTGGGGTTTGAACGCAGAGCAGTAAATACAGGGAGCATTTAAATACAGGGAGCATTTAAATACAGGGAAAATTTAAATACAAGGAAAATTTAGGTTGGCTAGAGGGAGGATTTGTTCCCTGAGAGGGCGGGGAGGCCCTGGCCCGGCTCTCAGTGCATTCACACCCAGCTGAGAGGAGGGAGGAGCAGGGAAGGCACCGGGGCATCCCTGCGGTGTGAGGAGCTGCAGCCCCTCGGCTTAGAAAGAAAAGCTTCTCCAAACGACAGCGGTGCTATCAGAGCCGGCAGCCACAGGGGGAAGGGTTGTGGGGGTGAGGGAAGGAATTCCTTCGGCTGGAGCAGGAGCAGGGTGGATCCCTGTCCGGGACGGGTGGGCTGGGCTTTGCTCCTTGTGTCACTTGGTACCCAGATAAAGGTGGGAAGGCAAAAAATCCAAATAAAGGTGGGAAGGCAGATCCTTGGGCCATCCCTGCACTGATGGGTGTTGGTGCAAAACCCCGCTGGATTAGGTGTGAACACTCATCCTTCTGCTGGAAAAGCATCCCATCCGCGTTTCATGTTCTTGTTTTTTATGCAGAAAGTGCAGAAATGCAATGTATTCCTGGAGCCAGCAGCACCTTCAGGCTGCCTCCCCTGGGTTTGGTTTGCTGCTAGGGGATGCTTTGGCAGCAGAGGAGCTGAGCCCTGAGGGGACGAAGCCACATCCCTGCAGTCCCCAGGGGACATCCCTGGGGCAGGGCCGGGCCAGGGAATCCCGAGCTGTGGGGGTGTGACAGGGAGAGGGTCAGCCGGGCAGGGAGGGCTCCTCACAGGGACAATCTGTGAGTGTCACCGTGTCCCCATGAGTTGTCACCGGGTTTCCCCCCTGCAGGGCACGGAGGGCTCTGCCTGTGGCTCTGGTTCTGTCCCAAACCTGCAGCAGCCCTCCCTGGAGCTGCACACTGCCTCTCCTCCCGCTGCCACGCTGGGCTCTTGTCCCTTCTAGCGCCAGTTTGGCTTTTCAGGGTTTGCTGAGCAAGAGCTCAGCTTGGAGCTTTTGTAAGGAAACTCAGATTGCTGCAGAAGCTGTGGCTGCCCCTGGATCCTGGGAGTGTCCCAGGCCAGGCTGGACAGGGCTGGAGCAGCCTGGGACAGGGGAAGGTGTCCCTGGATGAGCTTTAGGGCCTCTTCCTCTGAAATCAGTGGTGAATCCCATGGCAGGAGCTCAGGCTCCTCAGAGGGACACCAGAAACTGCACCCACAGCACCAAGTTACCTCCTCCTGTAGGATCCAGATGCTCGTGCACTTGCCGCTGCTCTCGGCAACAAAACACGTTTGTTGTTGGTTTCCTGTCAGTTCAAACACGTTTGTTGTTGGTTTCCTGTCAGTTGTTTCGGGGTTTGTGACCTGATTTGCTTGTCAGCATCTCCAGCCCGGAGCATTCCAGGCCCTTCCAAGGGTTTTAGGTTAAGTGAAGTCTGAGGCATTTCATAACCTCTGGACTCTCCCGAACTGATAGAGCATCACTTTCTGTCCTCTCGGCTGTCCCTCGAGGCTCTAGGATGATGCAGTTAATGCTTTCCCCGGGTTTGGGAGAGAGACGTGGGCTCCCATCAGCAAAGGAGCCCTCGGGGATGCAGAGGGGGCATTGCAGCAGGATGCTCAGTTTAGGGAAAGACAGAGAGCAGTTTGAGCGCACCCATTGTGTGAGCTGCGATCCATTAGCAGGATGGGAGGCGATAAAACACCAATGGTAATCACTGTGTGTAAATTCCCTGCCTTAATTTGGTGCATAATGGGCAATAGCAGGCAGTGCCAATTATCCTGTATTCTCCATTTGCAGAGGTAGCACTGCAGATAATGTGCCTCTTTGCAAACTCTGTTATCTCCAAAAAGAAACAGTTAATTAACCCCATAAAGCCATTAGCAGATCGTTCTTGGTGTTTAGGAGACATCTGGGTTCTGGGAGACAGACTCCTGCCAGTAAAGGCAGAGATGAGCTCGCTCGGAGAATGTGGATCCGTGAGGGCAAATGGTAAATAACAAATAACTAACGCTGGAATGATCAGCATTAGGTGGGGAGGGAGCTCCGGGCAGGTGCAGCTGTGACCAAGAATGTCAAAAAGTGGGACTGGTTTTACTGGTGTGGCACTGGATCTCCGCTGCAGCGTTGCTGTCAAACGGGGAATTTCCATGTGCTCCTTTGGGAAAACACATTCCTGTGGCAGGAAAGCAGCCCGGAGCCAACAGGAGTGACACCAGCTCTGAGTGCTGGGTGGTTTTCCGGCAGCCTGGAGTGGGAAGGCTCCTCGTGCTCCTGCAGGAAGCGTTTTGTGTTCAGTGTCCCGTCCGTGCTGCACGAGCAGATGCTTTGTCTCAAGGGTTAATTCGCACCAGAGAGAATTGCAGAGTTACCGCTTTTTGCTGGGGGCTGAAAGTGCCCTGGAAAGGTTTCTGTCAGACAGGGCAAGGCAAACTGTGCAGTGACCCCGGGAAAGCAGCAGCAGCAGACACCCCGTTTGTCCTGGGCTGTGCTCACAGCTCTCCCGCAGCAGTTTGAGGCTCCCAGGGCTGCGCTCTGTGCTGCTGCTCTGCTGCACAGAGAGGCTCCAGGAAACGGGCTGCAGTGGGCTTCGGTGAGAGATTTCCGGAGCCAGGGATGCTCTCAGGACACGTGGGTTATTGGTCCTGGGACAGGCAACCTGAGCAGCACCGGCTGAAGCGTGGTCCTCCAGAGGTCTGGAGGAAGGGAAGGGAAGGGAAGGGAAGGGAAGGGAAGGGAAGGGAAGGGAAGGGAAGGGAAGGGAAGGGAAGGGAAGGGAAGGGAAGGGAAGGGAAGGGAAGGGAAGGGAAGGGAAGGGAAGGGAAGGGAAGGGAAGGGAAGGGAAGGGAAGGGAAGGGAAGGGAAGGGAAGGGAAGGGAAGGGAAGGGAAGGGAAGGGAAGGGAAGGGAAGGGAAGGGAAGGGAAGGGAAGGGAAGGGAAGGGAAGGTCCGAGCGAGGGCAGAATTTCCTGTTACATCACATTTTTTCTCTTTCTATGCTGAATATTCTGGTTAGCACCAACCAACCAGTACAGGATACAAAACCTACAGAATTTACATACAGCCTATGAGAACTACTACATTACCATACTACTCTACATCCTAAAAACCTGGAAAACCACCTTTTTCCTGCTACCTGGCAGGGTCCAGCCTCCTTTTGCATCCCTTTGTCTGGGGAGGAGTATTGCTCAATTACCAGGGCCCTGGCCTTCAGCTAACTTAATCACCATCTTCCTGCTTAGCATTCTATGGCTCAAATCTTGCTTTTAACTCTATTTCTCCTGCAGGTTTGACACTCTTAGATCTTTCACCAATAAATCATCTCTGCAGGGCCTTCCTGCTTCATCCTCCCCAACTAGAGGCAGCTCTGCATTCTCACTGCATGCCCCAGGGAGCCCAGGGGGACTGGGGGATTCGCTGCAGAGGTTGGACTGGATGATCTCGGAGATCTTTTCCCACTGAAGTTATTCCATGCGAGCACCCTCAGCCCCTGCTGGGATCCCATTATGTTTCTCTCCGTGGGCAGTGAGGCTTTGAGATGTCAATTTGAAGTGATTTTTCTTTTCTCTTTACTTTCTAAAGCTGCCATCAGCTATTTATAAATGATTACAGAGATGCTGGAGGAAATTAATCTGCTAACCAGATAAAGAGAGTAATATGTGCCTCATTTACTCTGCTCTTTCCTGGCTTTCTCCAAAATCAATTGGACTCTGCCTACTGATGCCTGCTTAATTCCCAGACATTTCTGAGTGGATCAGATATGTCACTCAGAAGTTATTACAGTCCCTCCAAAAAAAAACAAACAAAAAAAAAGCTGCAACTTCTCAAGGTTAGATGATCACCAAGGCCTGACTTGGCTGAAACTTTCTGCAGCAGAAAGTGATGTTTTTCTGAGGGGTTTGAAAAGTCCCTGGGGTTAGTGCATTGTGGGCAAAGATGCTGGATTTCTGTGGAACAGGAGCTGGGGCTTTTATTGATGCTCTCAGTCTCTGAACTCCCAGGGACTGGCCGAGCTGGAGATACCATCACATCTCTATCAGCAATAATAACGTTTATTTATTGAAAAGCTGCCTGCTGGAGCCAGACTGGAGATTGCTGCCACTGCATTTTGGGGGAGTATTTTCACTTCATTTGGGCTTTAATCTATTAACTTTGTCTTTTTCTGTCTGGTGCGTCCAATTTGTGTTGAAAGAGTCCTTCAAAAATTAAAATAGTGCTTGAAAGTGAGAATCACAAGCAGTAGGGAGAAAAAAAAAATAAAATAATTTTACCAAAAAAGAAGAACCATCTGGATATTTCTGCTGTACCACCTGTGTGTGATTTTTGTGGCCTGCTCAGTAGAAAAAGGCCCTGTTTGTGTCTCTTCCCACTTCAAGGTGATGAAAAAAAAAAACCCCTGTTTACATCTAATGTTTACTTTCCTGCAGAAAGTTCAGAAATAAATGACTATTTTAGTGTTCAGTAACGTGCTCTGTTACAGCCTCAGAGCAGAAATATCCATGCAGGGAATGAGGGAGCTGTGCTGGGCACCTGTTGGAATGCCTCTGATGAGAAAAGCCTTGGCAAGGCACTGCAGAGACATTTTATTCCCCTCTCTCTTTTGTTAATCAGGAGGAAGGGCCCCAAAGGGTCATTTTTTATGGGCCAGGTCTCTGCTCCTTCCCACCCCCTGTTTGTTTGCAGCCCGTGCTGCTGGGGCTGTGATGGCCCAGGTGAAACAGCCAGCTCTGTCTGGAGCTTTACACAAAGCCAGGGGAGCCCAGGGACCTGGTTCTGTAGGACCTGGTTCTGTAGGAGGATCTGGTTCTGTAGGACCTGGTTCTGTAGGAGGATCTGGTTCTGTAGGAGAATCTGGTTCTGTAGGAGGATCTGGTTCTGTAGGACCTGGTTCTGTAGGACCTGGTTCTGTAGGACCTGGTTCTGTAGGAGGATCTGGTTCTGTAGGAGGGGAGAGTCCAGCAGTTCAGGGATCTGCCTCTTAATTTCCCAGCTCAGCAGCAGCGGTGTTCCCAAAGAGAATGGCAGCACAAAATGCATTTCAGCTGATAAGTGATGGCACTGCAGTGCCAGTGCTTTCACTGAGAAGCCTTTTTGTTCAGCAGCCTTGTACATTAGTGGCATTTAGCAGCACAAGCACTCATTTTCCTTTCATTTTCCAGCTACCAATTCAAAATAATTAAAAAATAATTCCCCTGAACGCAACTTTTCTCTGTTTTTACAATGAGATTATTAAGCAGTGTCACTTCAACAGTAGCTCCCTTCCTCATTATTCATTCAGGTCCATAGAAATCCTCCCTTCCTCTTAATTACTCTTTGACATTTGCTCTCCAGAATTTCACAGCTACCAGTCCTTGGGTTTGCTTTTTTTGCCCATTTCCTGCATTCAGCTGAAGGACTGGATTGCTGCTGTCAGAAACTCTCAGTGTTCCTGACTCTGAGAGGGGCAGAATCTCTCGTTTCTCCTGAGCTGGGCAGGGGCTCAGGGCTCCTGTGGCTCCACCAGGCTGGGAATTCCTGGTTCTCCTCAGGGGGAATTCCTGGTTCTCCTCAGGGGGAAGTTGTTTCCATCCTCTGCCAAGGGAAGGGCTGGGGAATCCTGGAATCCCAGGGTGGTTTGGGTTGGGAGGGACCCCAAAGATCACCTGTCCCACCCCTGCCCTGGCAGGGACACCTCCCACTGCCCCAGGCTGTCCCCAGTGTCCAACCTGGCCTGGGGCACTGCCAGGGATCCAGGGCAGCCACAGCTGCTCTGTGCTTTTTTGGGTATTTTGGGTATTTTGGGTATTTAGGAAGGAGCCACTTTGGTACCTGAAGACCACTGCAGTCTTGCTTTGTGTTTTAAAGCACTTTGGATTTCAGTTGAAAGGAATTTACCAAGAGCTTTCTGTTGAGCTTGCTGGTGTCAGGGAAGGATTTATGAATGTTCAGTGTTCCCTCTGCACCCTCTGTGTGAAGGTATTTCACATGCACCTTCCTCCTGCTTCCAACTGCAAACGGCATTAATTTCACCTTGAGAGCTCAATTGCAGCAGGTACTACTTAGCAGAGTTGGTTGTTTTCAAATAAATAAGGTGCATTCTCCGTTTGATCAGCAGGAGGAAGGATGTGATTTTAATCAATGAGATAATTTGAGGTTTCTTGCCCCAGCTGATGGGGATAATTTTGTCAGGCTGAGATGTGTGCCCTGTTTGGAATTGTTTCACCACTTGTTTCTTCCCAAGGCACCCAGACATCACAGGGAACATTTTTGCATGTGTGTGCTTAATATAGTCTGTGTAAGACAGCCTCAAAGTAGGGCAGCATCAAACACTGGGAGGGTGTGATGAGCCTGCTCCAGACTAGCAGCCCTATAATATCCCTAAAAGCTTATCTGAAACCATAAAATAAACCACTCTGAGGAGAAAACTGACATTCCCTGAAAAACAGAGGGGAGAAAAAGAGAATAATTGAAATGAAAGCGTGACGTCTGCTTTGAAATGCTCACCACGGTGACAGGGAGAGGGAACTTCAGAGGGAGATGACTCAGGAGGAGGTTTCAAAGCCTCTGGTGGATGGTGAGGTTCTAAAGCCCTTCCCTGGAGGATGCTGCTGAGCTCCCAGGCCCGGTCCCTGCTGCTGTGCACGGTGCCTCAGCGTGCTTCCCCGCCAGGCTTTCATCCACACCGATACTTTGGGGGCTGAATGTGGGCAGTGCAGCTGGTCTGGGATCTCTCTGCTGCTCCTCATGCATCACTCATCCACGCTGCCTGTTTCAGAGCCTTGGGGATGATTCCTGATCCCACTCGTTCCTGCACTGCTGTCCCTCTCAGGTCACCCCTGCAGCGCTCCCAGAGCAGCTCAGGGAGGCTGAGCTGGGCTGCAGTGGCCAGGCCAGGGTGGGAGATGCTCTCAGAGGTGGGAGATGCTCTCAGAGGTGTTCCCCAACCTGCTGCTCCCCCAGCAGGGCACCTGGGTGAGGAGCCAGGGCTGATTTGGCAGCCTGGGGCAGCCTGGGGCAGTGGGAGGTGTCCCTGCCAGGGCAGGGGTGGCACTGGGTGGGCTCTGAGCTCCCTGCCACCCCAGAGCAGTGTGGGGCTCTGTGCCCAGGGGCTCAGCAGGGCAGCAGGCACACCCCACAGCCCTCAGGGGCTGCTGGAGGCCGGGGGCAGCAGGAGGAGGTGAAGACACGAGCAGGGGTTAACTAATAAAAGTGTCACTTCAGAGCCTCCCACGCCTCTCCCAGGAAAAGGCAGTTAACACAATCAGGATCTGGATTAGATTCAGTCCCTGTGACTGCGATACTCCCCCTGGGAGCGTGCAGGGGGAGGGAATAAATAAATAGCTAATTTTTTACCCACTTAGCTGCCAGCCCTGGCAATGCCTGCCCAGTGAGACAGAGGAGATTGAAATATATGAACCTGTGGCAGAGCTTCTTTAATATTCCCGGAGCCCAGCTCGGGAGCTCTGCTGCTCCTGGGGTGACAGATCCATCACAGGCAGCAAAATGCAATTTAAATACTCTCGTGGCAGGGAAGTTATACGGTCTGAAACTTCAGTCTTCGAGTTACCTTTCCTTAATCACATTTTTAAAGCCGTGCAGGATATTTGTGTCATTGTCTGGAGGCTGAAGGAGGCACGGCAGGGGAAGGTGTGGGGGAGATGCCTCAGAGGGGGGAATTCCTCCCCAATATCCCATTCCCTGTGTGCTGTCCCTCCGTCTGCAGCCCTGCCCCTCCTCGGGATGGATCCATCGGTGCAAATGCTGTGATGTTCTCAGCCATCCCTCGCTGGGATGCAGCAGGGTGGGAGCGGGGCTGCGGCTCAGGGAGCCTCCCCAGCAGCAGAAATGCCCTCCCGCTCATCCCCAGCAGGGATCCTTTCCTCCCTTCCCTCTCATCTGCCAGATCTCCTCTCAGAGCTGCCCGTGGCCCGCATCCCCAAGCATGTAACCTTTCATTTTCACTTTTAAAATTCAAATTAGTCATTCTGGAGCATCTCGGAGCCGCTGATGACTCACAGCTCCTGCACTGCTGTGGCACAGAGCTGCTCTGCCGAGGCCTGAGCTGGGAGATGCATTCCTTCCCACAGAATTGCCCTGCTGGGGACATCTCCCCCTTGCCCTGGGAGCTTCTCCAAACGAATCCCCTCTCAGGTGGGAACTGCACAAACCCCCCAGAACGGGGACAAAGCCAGCCACCAAAAACCTCGGGTGTGTTCTGACCTGGAAATGCAAAACCTTGGAGCCATTCATCACCTTTGTATTGGGAAAAAAAGAATTACTGTGGGGAGTGAAGGGAGGAGAGGGTGCAGCTGGGGATGTCTTGGTCAGGCTTTTCCATACCCCTGTGTCCCATTTCTCATGGCTGGGATGTTCCCTTGCTCTGGCTGAGATTCACCCCGGGGTTAGAGCTCCCCTTTGGGAGCCTTTCCACCTCGCTGGTTTTGCCTTTGCAAGTGTAACTATTGATTTTGGACTGAATAATATTTTTAAAAAGGCTTCGAGGGGCATAATAAACCAGGCAGGAGCTTTGCTGTGATACATCAAGCCATAATCTGTAAATCAATGGAAAACTTTATTTAACGGTCCGAGAACTAAATGAATCCAGCGTAATTAGTGCTGCAAGCTGTAAAAGATATTTATGGGAATTAAATTTTAATATGCATTTCCTGAAGGCACCATGAAGCTGCTGCTCCCTCAGACAAAGGTGGCACCTCCTGCAGGAGGGAGGGGGCAGGTTTGTCAGGGCTCTGTGCTCCCTCTGCACCCCAGCACTGTTCTCACTCTGCTTCCTGCTATTCTCAACAGGAGAGCCTCAGCTTTCAGGGGAATGCACTGGGTACAGTTTCTCCCCTGGAAGGGCTGTCCCAGCTGCCCTGGGAGGTGATGGGGTCCCCATCCCTGGGGGATCTCAGAGCCAGGTGGATGTGGCTGTTGCTGTCTTGCTCTGGTGGTGCACACAGCAGTGCTGCTGGCCTGGCAGGGATCCTGGAGATCTTTTCCATCCTTATCAATTCCCTGGTTTTGTTCACAGACCAGAACCTGCTCGCTGCTCTCTGATTCTCCCCAGGAGCAGCAGCACACCCTGGGCTCTGTGTGCTGCTAACTTTGAAAAGTGCATTTCCCTCCTGCTTGGCTTTCCCACGAGGGTGTGGGAGCTGCTGCTGCTTTCTGTGACTCACTTGGGGCAGAGGAGCCAACCCCTGATGTTTGTGACTGTGGGCTGGGGCCGGCTGGGGTAATTTGTGTCACGGAATGCAGAGTGGTTGGGGTTGAAAGGGACCTCAGAGATCACCTTGTCCCAACCCTGCCATGGGCAGGCACAGGTGCCAGGGTCTGGTTGAGGTGCTGGAGCATGGGTTGGACTTGATGATCTTGAAGGTCTCTTCCAACCTAGAAATTCTGTGATTCTGTGACAGCTTCCCCTGGAAATTACCTTCAGTGGGGTTTCTGTGTCCTGGCTCCTCCAGGTGCAGGAGCACACTGGGCATTGAGCTCCTGGTACTTCGGCAATAACAGGGACTTTTGAAAGGACAATTCAGCCACCACGTGCACAGAACAAATTTGCTAATGTAATTTTGATCTATTGAATGATTTAAAATAATTTTCTTAACCCAAAGCTGGGCTGGCAGTGGGTGAGTGTGAAGCTGGTGCCTGGTGCAGCTCAAGGGGAGCCTGGGTAACAAAAGAGCTTTATTGCCTTAGGGGGCTCACGGGGCAGGGAGAATCGGGACCAGGCAGGGGTTTTTGGCAATCACCTCGCAAACTTCCCGTGTCCCTTTGTTTGCAGGAGAGCGAGCCGTGCGCTTGCAGACGCAGCAGATTTCCTGCCCGCAGGGAGAGCTTAGGGGACAGAGAGTGCTGACCCCCGGGCTGCCGAGGGATGAGGAGGAGGGGAACGCTGCCCAGTTCCAGCAGTTCGTGTATTTATTTCCCTGGAGCCGGGAGGTGCTGGGGAGCTGCGGGTCACGAACAAAGCCCTGGTGTTTGTGGGCAGCAGAAGCTGACTTGCATTTTCCTTTTATTGAACCCATAAAGCTTCATGAGGAGCCTCAGCTCAGCACTTCCAGGGCCACTCCCGGAGCCTGGGACACGCAGGGAGCCCCGGGCTGGCTTTCCCCGGGCTGTGCACGGGGAGGATCTCAGTTTGGCCAAGGTCTGTGGGGATCACCCTGCCCTGCCCTGTGCTGGGGTCAGGGCTGCAGCTGCCCCCTGTGCCACTGTCCCCATGGCACCTGGGGCACAGAGAGCCTGGAGAGCAGAGCAGCCTGCCTGAAACCTCCCCTCAGCCCGCTTGGCTGGGAGCAGCCCAGCTTTGATGGTCCCTCTAGCAAAGATACGTTTGGTTTTAAGTGGTGGTTTTGTTTAAAAAATGCAGTTTTGTGATAAGTAAATCGCTCTCATTTTCTCCTAATGATAGAGTGCAGCGATATTGTTAAATTTGCTTTTCCATTTATGCACCGTCATTTTGAAATCAGATCTGAAAACATCTTTTACCTTCAAACCTTTATTTTGCCTCCCCTTTGATTCCTGGCTCTCATTACCCATATCATTTAATTACACCTAAGGCACACGCAGAGCCCCGGGAAGGAGGGGTTCCACAGCAGCTTTGGCTGGGGCTCCCCTGCAATTGTGATTTTCTCTCACAAGCTTCATTCAGCACTGGAATGCACCAGGGCTGGCTCTCACTCCTGCACCATCTCCTGCAGCTGCAGCTGCAGCTTCTCTGGGCTCGGGCAGGAGCAGGTGCTGTGCCTGCCCAGGGAGGAGCAGCTCCCTGTGCCCTGTGCCCTGCTGGCACTGCTGGCACTGCTGGCACTGCTGGCACTGCTGGCTGCCACTGTGCCCACGCTGCTGTCCCCTCTGGGCACTGCCAGCATGTGCCAGGTGCCACATTTCCCTTGGCTTGCTGATGCCAGCCCTGTTCCTGGCCCTGCCAGAGCAGCAGGAGGCAGGAGAAATTCCCCAGGTGTCCTTGGCCAGGAGCTTTGGCTCTGTCCTGCAAGGTGTCAGGGGCTGGCATCTGCCCAGGGCCACTTGCCATGGTCACAGGGCACTTGTGAGGACAAGGGGTCAGTGGCAGTGTGGTGGGCAGGGCTGGGCTGGGCTGGGCTGGCTCCCACAGCCGCTGCCCCACGGCCCTGTGGCCGCTCAAAGCTGGCAGAGATGATGATGCTGAACTCGGTGAGAATTGCTCCAGGGCTGTAACGGCCTTGCCAGCAGCTGCCAGGGGGGGCAGGTGGTGCTGGAGGGAATGAGGCTGTGCCCTCCTGGTGCTCCAGAACACCTCCCTGGACAGCTCCTGCATCCCCCCTGGCAGCAGGAGCGTGGCTGTGCAGGGCTGGGCAAGGAGCCTCCCTGCATCCTTTGGCTGCTGCTCATCCTCCCTCCTGCTTTCCTCTCCAGCTTCCTTTGTGGCCCTCTAAGAGAGAGCAAAAGCTCTTTAATCCTCCCAGGCACCAAACCCTCGGCTGTGTGACCAGGGCACCTCTGTCCCACCAGGGCTCCCTGCTGCAGCACCATCCCAGATCCCACAGCTGTGGGGAGACCTGCAGGGCCCTGATCACCTGGGAAACCTCACCCTGCCGGGCTCCTGCCCAGCCTGATGTCCCAGCTGGCCCCAGACTGCTCCAAACTGAAGCAGTGCAGCCCCTGGGGCTGCTCCATGTGTTGGTGGAGCACTCCATGCTCCTCAGCATCTCACCTGAACCCAGCTGCAGGTTAATCCAGCCTCTGTTCCATCTCTGGGGACTCAGGGCTGGTTAATCCAGCCTCTGTCCCATCTCTGGGGACTCAGGGCTGGTTTATCCAGCCTCTGTCCCATCTGTGGGGACTCAGGGCTGGTTCACTCCAGCCTCTGTCCCATCTCTGGGGACTCAGGGCTGGTCTCTGGGTGCAGCTGGAGGCTCAGCAGCACGGGCAGCGTGGCAGGCTCAGGATGGCTCTGCCCTGGGCAGTGGGAAGGCTGAGGAGTGTGATTGATATTTCTTGCAGCACACAGGAAGGCAGATCAATGCTGCAGCACACCCTGGTGTGCCCAGGAGCCAGGCTGCCAGCCTGCCTGGAGTTACTGATGGAGCTCCCCAGGAATGATGGGCAATGATGGGGAGATGAAAGGAGAGCAGGGAGAGGAGGGAGGCAGCTCAGTAAATCCGAGGTGGATGTGCTGAGTAGGCAGTGGGGAGGTGGAGCTGCAGCCTGTGACTGATGCCTTTGATAATTAAACGTTCCTGGAGCTCTGTGAGTGTTGCCATTGATAATGAAACGTTCTGGGGTGTTTGTGCACGAGTGCTGTGCCAGCAGCCAGGAGCTGGGGAAGGATCTGCACGTCCAGGAGCTCCTCAGCACCCCTGGGGGGGGTCCAGGAGGGGCTGAGCCGTGGGCTGAGCACCCCAGGGGAGGTGAGAGCTCGGGCCCCTGAGCTCCTGCTCCTCCCCAGGGCATGGGCTGGAGGGCAGGCACTGCCTCAGCCCTGCACTGCGGGGATGCTGAGGGTGGGGAGGGGTCTCTGTGGCACCCAGGGGAGCCGTGCCAGGGATGGGGCACCCACCTGCTGCCTGGCACCTGGGCCTTCTGGCAGTGGGTGTGGGGAGGGAGGAAACAACAGAGACAGGAGAGAGCTGGTGGCAGCAGGGGATGGGAGAGCAGATGGGATTCTGTGTGTAGGGGAGGGAGGATGTGCCACGGATTGGGAGTGAGGGGGATGGGAACTGCCCAGGAGCGGTGGGTGGCTGTGCCCAGAGCCCCCCAGGGAGCTGTGCCAGCCCCAGTGCTCCATCCTCCAGCAGAGCTGGGAATGCTCCTTGGTGAGCAGGGCAGGAGGGCCTGGCAGCTCCCTCCTTCCCCACCAGTGCAGAAGGTGCAAGAGACATTGTTTAAAGCATCTGCCTCAGTATTTCTGAAGCTGTTGCTGGATTCACTCCAGATGAATCTAAATTGGAAGGTGTTGCAAGTGCCAGATGGAGCAGGGATATGTAAGGGGAGAAGTATGAAAGGCTTGGAATCACAGGCAGTGCCTTTAAAGAGAGCCAGGAGAAGAAAAGCTTGACAGGCCTTGAGGGGCAGGAACCAAAGACCTGGTCCTTGGTGGGAAGGAGGGACATGAAAGGAGCCTTGACAGAGGAGCAGGCAGCTGCAAGGCAGGTCAGAACAACTTCAGCCCTGGTTCTGGTCAGGATGTGCCTGGTTTTTTGTTCCTGAGCACTGGAGTTCCATTTTAGCCTATTAGCCCTGCTGCAGCTTGGATGAACAAGAAGAGAAACAAATTCAGTGCCTCAGCCCTGGCCTGGGGAGCTCTGCTCCTCATCCTCTCCTCTTCCTGCATCTCCCTGCTTGTTCCATTGTGGAATCCTTCAGGCTGGAAAAGCACTCCAAGATCCAGCCCAGCCATCACCCCAGCACTGAGCACATCCCCAGGAGCTCTGAGTGCTTCCAGGGATGGGCATTCCAGCACTTCCCTGGGCAGCTGTTCCAGGCTTGGCAGGCTTTAGTGAGGAAGCTTTTCCCAATGTCCAATGTGAGCATCCCCTGGCACAGGCTGTGTGCTGCTGCTCAGGCCCTGTGGGGAGCATCATCCCTGCAGTGATTCCCTGCTGCTCCCCTGGGCTGGGAGCCTGGAGCTTGGAGAGGATTCCTTGGGGAGGGCGCAGAGGAGAATTTCAGCTTCTGTGAGAGCCATCCTTGTGCTGTGAGTGGTGCTGAACTGGACCTGGGGGTGCCCACCTTACCGAGGTGCTGAGGGCACATCTCAACAGAGCCGGGCTCTAATTCTGTGTTCATCCTGCAGCAAAGCCATTAACAGCAATTATCTCAAGGAACCATTGCCACGAGCCTCGTCCAGTTTCAGTCAGTGTCCCTTCTGGAAAAAGGAATCTTCTGAAATGCAGAGAGACTGCTTTTCATCCCCCAAACTGATATTAGTGAAAATCTTCTTTGCTGGCATCACCACGGAAACGAGGGTGCTGCCACGAGGCTGCATTTCACTTTTACTTTCTGTTCCCAGAACGTGCCACAGTGTCCAGCGTTCCACAGGGATGTGTCAGCACCGCCAGCACCGGAGGAATCGGTGTGTCATTGTTCAGACAGTAACTGGAACGCTGGGGCTGCTCTCACAGACAGTCAGGAGCTCTCCGTGCCCCACCGCGCTGCTCCAGGGATGTCCCAGAGCTCCGGCCGGGGCACGGCCCCAGGCTCGGCTCACCCGCAGAGCTGGGGATGCGCTGGCCAGCAGGTGGAAGCAGAGAAAAAAAACCTCTGGCAGGCTCCTGTGCGTGCACGCTGCTCCCGGAGAGGCTGGTGTGCAAAACTCGTGTAAAATCGTGTGGCATCTCCCGAGCTTTGCATCTGCCCCAGCACAGCCTCATCTGTGTCATTGTTAACTCGATTTTTAACATCTCCAGAGGGTTTTGCTCGCTCAGCTTTCCCCAATTCTGTGTATCCGTGTACCTTGGTGAGCACCAGAACACGTTTGTGCCTGGCCCTGTGTTGGTGCTGTTACCGACCCCCTTGTGCTGCTGTTCCCCTGCAGAAGCATCAGCCCCAGGTGGGTGCAGGTGTTCAGTGTTCAGGCAGCTCCTGGGGGGCAGGGTTGGTGGTCTCAGGGTGCCCCTGACAGCTCCTTTTCACAGGCATTGGCTGCAAACTCAAACGCAGCAGCTCCACAGCCTGAGGAGGAGCTGCTGTCCTTGGAGGGGCAGAGCCCTGGGGCAGCTGCCCAGGAGCCAGGGACTCTCCCTCTCTGGGGGACACCCCAAACCCACCTGCACCGTGGTCAGGGCAGACTGGGTGGTCTCCAGAGGTCCCCCCAGCCCCAGATATTCTGGGATTCTGCTAGAAAGTGCTGTTGCCTTGTCCCTTTCAGTTCAGGAGGAGGATGAGTCTTTGCCCTGTGAGGGCTGGCAGGGGCTGTGCTCCCTGGGCTCCAGGTGCACTTTGGGGTCTGGTCAGCCAGAACTGACCATAACCACCCATAACCACCCATAACCACCCACAACCACCCATAACCACCCATAACCACCCACAACCACCCACAACCACCCATAACCACCCACAACCACCCATAACCACCCATAAGCACCCACAACCACCCACAACCACCCATAACCACCCATAACCACCCACAACCACCCACAACCACCCACAACCATCTCAGCATTTGGTTTCTGTGCTGAGAGTTCAGTTCTTGCTGCTCTGGCTGGGCTGTGAGCCCTCGGGCTGCCTCCCAGGGCTGTGGCTGTGGTCAGTCCATCTCTGGGTGCTGGTTAATTAAATCCAGGGCACGTCAGGCACTGGGCATCTCCAGCAGCAGGAGGGATGTGTTACCCTGGTTCTGAATCAGCAGAACTCAGTCGTGTACCCAAATGTAAATAATGGTTCTTCCTCCTCAGGAAAGGGTTCAATCCCTCTGTCATTGCAGAGTTTTTAGCTTTATCATTTCCAAGTATTGGCTGTGTTTGCAGAGGGGTAGAAAAGCATTGCAAGAGGAAATAAATACAGAAATGTAATGCTTTATGCATAATAAAAGTGCATTTAGGCTCTAACATGTCATATAATCGTTCAGCCATGGCACAGACTGATGAATTCCTGAGCACAGAGACTGCAGAGGGGAGCATCAATGTGAAATCTGGAGCAGAGATCCCAAAGCAGGAGCCAGCTCATTGGTTTAATGGCTCTTTCTGTCTCTCTGTGCTCACTGCTCCACGCTTGGGAGTTCAGGAGTCACAAACACTTCCCTGAGCTGGGGCTGTGCTGGGGGAGGCTCCTTCCTTCCTTCCTGTGTGGATTTTACAGCAGAATATTTACACCTGGGGGGAAAGGCTGCTTCCATTCTTAAAATATTTACAGATTTCTGTCATTTTCTACAGGGGAAGCATTAACCTTGTTAGTGTCAGCTGAGGCGTGGCAGAGCTCTCCAGCAGTTGTTCTCCCTCCCTTATTAGGGAGATCTTCACATCAGTCCCGGGTTTATGGATGGTAATGGAGCTGCTGGAACAGCAGTAATTGGGGAAATTAGTTTGGACGGTGGCATTAATATTCATGCATGCCTGCAACAGCTCCCTGCTAATTAGTGCCTCTTCCTGCTCTCTGGTGGTGGCAGAAGGGGCTGGGATAAATCTCTGGGGTTAACTGGTGCTCAGGGCGGTCACACGTGCCAGCTGCAGGGCCTGGGAGCTGGGGCATTCCCAGGGGGAGCAGGGCTGGGGCATCCCAGCCTGGTGTGGAGCCCCAGCTCCCGGGGCTGAGCCTGGGGGGGTGTGCTGGGGTCATACTGGGCTGGGCTGGAGTCATACTGGGCTGGGCTGGGGTCACCCTGGGCTGTGCTGGAGTCATACTGGGCTGTGCTGGGGTCACCCTGGGCTGTGCTGGGGTCACCCTGGGCTGTACTGGGGTCACCCTGGGCAGTGCTGGGGTCACCCTGGACTGTGCTGGGGTCACACTGGGCTGGGCTGGGAGCAGGAGTCACCCTGGACTGTGCTGGGGTCACACTGGGCTGTGCTGGGGTCACCCTGGGCTGTACTGGGGTCACCCTGGGCAGTGCTGGGTCACCCTGGGCAGTGCTGGGGTCATACTGGGCTGTGCTGGGGTCATACTGGGCTGGGCTGGGTCACACTGGGCTGTACTGGGGTCACCCTGGGCTGTACTGGGGTCATACTGGGCAGTGCTGGGGTCATACTGGCTGTGCTGGGGTCACCCTGGGCAGTGCTGGGTCACCCTGGGCAGTGCTGGGGTCATACTGGGCTGGGCTGGGGTCACACTGGGCAGTGCTGGGGTCATACTGGGCTGTGCTGGGTCACCCTGGGCTGTACTGGGGTCACCCTGGGCTGTACTGGGTCGCCCTGGGCAGTACTGGGGTCACCCTGGGCAGTACTGGGGTCACCCTGGGCTGGGCTGGGGTCACACTGGGCTGGGCTGGGGTCATACTGGGCAGTGCTGGGTCACCCTGGGCTGGCTGGGGTCACACTGGCTGGGCTGGGGTCACACTGGGCTGTGCTGGGGTCATACTGGGCAGTGCTGGGGTCACCCTGGGCAGTGCTGGGGTCGCCCTGGGCAGTACTGGGGTCACCCTGGGCAGTACTGGGGTCACCCTGGGCTGGGCTGGGTCACACTGGCTGGGCTGGGGTCATACTGGGCAGTGCTGGGGTCACCCTGGGCTGGGCTGGGGTCACACTGGGCTGGGCTGGGGTCACACTGGCAGTGCTGGGGTCATACTGGGCAGTGCTGGGGTCACCCTGGGCGGTGCTGGGTCATACTGGCTGTGCTGGGGTCACACTGGGCAGTGCTGGGGTCACCCTGGGCTGTACTGGGGTCACCCTGGGCTGGGCTGGGGTCATACTGGGCTGGCTGGGGTCACCCTGGGCTGTGCTGGGAGCAGGGTCACCCTGGGCTGTGCTGGGGTCATACTGGGCTGTGCTGGGGTCATACTGGGCTGGCTGGGGTCACACTGGGCTGTGCTGGGTCACACTGGCTGTGCTGGAGTCATACTGGGCTGGGCTGGGGTCACACTGGGCTGTGCTGGGAGCAGGAGTCACCCTGGACTGTGCTGGGTCACACTGGGCTGGGCTGGGAGCAGGAGTCACCCTGGACTGTGCTGGGGTCACCCTGGGCTGTGCTGGGGTCACCCTGGGCTGTACTGGGGTCACCCTGGCAGTGCTGGGGTCACCCTGGACTGTGCTGGGGTCACACTGGGCTGGGCTGGGAGCAGAGTCACCCTGGACTGTGCTGGGGTCACACTGGGCTGTGCTGGGGTCACCTGCTGTACTGGGGTCACCCTGGGCAGTGCTGGGTCACCCTGGGCAGTGCTGGGGTCATACTGGGCTGTGCTGGGGTCATACTGGGCTGGGCTGGGTCACACTGGGCTGTACTGGGTCACCCTGGGCTGTACTGGGGTCATACTGGGCAGTGCTGGGGTCATACTGGGCTGTGCTGGGGTCACCCTGGGCAGTGCTGGGTCACCCTGGGCAGTGCTGGGGTCATACTGGGCTGGGCTGGGGTCACACTGGGCAGTGCTGGGGTCATACTGGGCTGTGCTGGGTCACCCTGGGCTGTACTGGGGTCACCCTGGGCTGTACTGGGGTCGCCCTGGGCAGTACTGGGGTCACCCTGGGCAGTACTGGGGTCACCCTGGCTGGGCTGGGGTCACACTGGGCTGGGCTGGGGTCATACTGGGCAGTGCTGGGGTCACCCTGGGCTGGGCTGGGGTCACACTGGGCTGGGCTGGGGTCACACTGGGCTGTGCTGGGGTCATACTGGGCAGTGCTGGGGTCACCCTGGGCAGTGCTGGGTCGCCCTGGGCAGTACTCTGGGGTCACCCTGGGCAGTACTGGGGTCACCCTGGGCTGGGCTGGGGTCACACTGGGCTGGCTGGGGTCATACTGGGCAGTGCTGGGGTCACCCTGGGCTGGGCTGGGGTCACACTGGGCTGGGCTGGGTCACACTGGGCAGTGCTGGGGTCATACTGGGCAGTGCTGGGGTCACCCTGGGCGGTGCTGGGGTCATACTGGGCTGTGCTGGGTCACACTGGGCAGTGCTGGGGTCACCCTGGGCTGTACTGGGGTCACCCTGGGCTGGGCTGGGGTCATACTGGGCTGGGCTGGGGTCACCCTGGGCTGTGCTGGGAGCAGGGGTCACCCTGGGCTGTGCTGGGGTCATACTGGGCTGTGCTGGGTTCATACTGGGCTGGGCTGGGGTCACACTGGGCTGTGCTGGGGTCACACTGGGCTGTGCTGGAGTCATACTGGGCTGGGCTGGGGTCACACTGGGCTGTGCTGGGAGCAGGAGTCACCCTGGACTGTGCTGGGTCACACTGGGCTGGGCTGGGAGCAGGAGTCACCCTGGACTGTGCTGGTCCACACTGGGCTGGGCTGGGGTCACCCTGGGCAGTGCTGGTCACCCTGGGCGTGCTGGGGTCACACTGGGCAGTGCTGGGGTCACACTGGGCAGTGCTGGGGTCACCCTGGCTGTGCTGGGTCACCCTGGGCGGTGCTGGGTCACCCTGGGCTGTGCTGGGTCACCCTGGGCTGTGCTGGGTCACCCTGGGCTGTGCTGGGGTCATACTGGCTGTGCTGGGGTCACCCTGGGCAGTGCTGGGGTCATACTGGCAGTGCTGGGGTCACCCTGGGCTGTGCTGGGGTCACCCTGGGCTGGGCTGGGGTCATACTGGGCTGTGCTGGGAGCAGGGGTCACCCTGGGCAGTGCTGGGTCACCCTGGCTGTGCTGGGAGCAGGATTCACCCTGTGCTGTGGGAGCAGGAGGTGTTGGCTGTCAGGACCCCTCAGGAGCAGGAGATCCTGCTGGAATGCTCCTCCACGCTGGCCTAGCTTTGGGAGAGGTGGTTGGAGGAGTTTTCTCCTCTCCTGGTCTCCATGGTGCTGCAGGTACCAGTGGGGCAGCCCTGCCTGGTTCCATGAGCCTTGCTGTGAGGGTTTGTTTGCCCTTCTCACTGAGAGCTGTAGAATGAACACAGAGGGGTTGGTGCCTTCAGTCTGGGACAGCAGAGGGGGACAGGTGTCCCTCCCTCCCTGGGGTGTTGCTGCTCTGTCCTGCTGGCTTTGCAGTGGATCTGGAGGTGTGGAGCTCCAGCCCAGAGGATCTGGGACACGTTTGTACCCCAGGCCTGCTGGGTTCAGCACTGCAGACAGCCAGGCACCAGTGCTGCTCTGAGCCCCTGGCTGGCTGCCCTGGGCAGGAGCTGGGCTGCTCCCCGGGACACCTGCACATCCCTCTGGGCTGGGGCTGTGCCAGGGACACCCTCAGGAGGCTGCAGGGGTGGAGAGGGACTTGCCAGGAGCTCTGCAGGGCTCTTGCTGTCTCATCAAAACAGAGAACTCATCGAGAGGGATGGTAAAAGAGCAAATGCAGGTAATTCCCACAGTACCCTGCTCTGTTGCTCTGATTTGGGGAGCACGGGAGCAGGGTGCTGCTTCCTTGGGGTGCAGCAGGGAAGGAAGGGGGTCCAAACCCCCTTTGTCTCTTTGGGGCTGAGCTGTGCCAGGCACCTTTGGGGTGATGGGTGGCTTTGCCCTTTCCCCGAGGCTGGCTGGGATCCCCGGCCGGCAGAGCCCCTCTGCCCCGGGGCTGGGCCAGCCTGCCTCCCCCGGCGTGCAGGTGATGAGAAAAACGCAGCAGCGCTGCAGAGCCTGCTCCCCGGGCCGGGATGGCTGCACTAATTAATCCCGGCTCTCCCTGGGATTGCTCTCAATTACGCAGAGCTCCTTCCTTCCTGCCTGCCTCCCTCCCGCCCCAGCTGGCACAGGCTGCCGGCCCGGAGCTGGGTGGGGTGGGAGCCTCCCCAGGGGTGCTGGGACCCTACAGCAGCACGGACTAAAGGAATCCCTTTCAATCCCTTTCAATCCCTTTCAATCCCTTCCCACCCCCCGTTTTTCTGCCCCTCTCCCTGGCAGGAAGGGGAGCGCAGTGCTTGCTCCTTCACAAACAAGGGATAAATAAAATAAAGCCGTAAGTGCTTCCAGCCTTTCTCCTGAAGGCTTGGGGGGAGAAACAATGAGAAAATGCCATTTGTTCTATTTTTAACGAGTTGAGAGCTCCGTGATGCCATGGTGATGGAGCTGGTGCAGGCACCTGGAGAGGCACAAACCCCCCACACGTCTGGGCTGCTGGGGATGGGCCGGGCCGGGGTGGGGATGGAAATTGGTGTTTATCGAGCCTCCCCGGCAGCTTGCTGGTATTAAACACGGTGATTCCCAAGCTGTCAGCGTGCGTGTTCAAATCTGCTGGCGTTTCTGCCGGTGGAGAGCTCTGCAGGGAGACAAATCCCACAGCTGCAGTGGCTCCAGGTGTGCTCCCGGGGCCAGGCGGGGCTGGGACCCACCTGTGCCACCCGGGGGGCCCTGCCTGTGCCCACCTGTGCCACCCGGGGTGCCCTGCAGGGACCCCCCTGTGCCACCCCGGGGTGCCCTGCAGGGACCCACCTGTGCCACCCCCGGGGTGCCCTGCCTGTGCCCACCGGTGTCACCCACTCCCCAAGGAGGACCTGGAGCGGGCACTGGGAAAAGGGGGAAAGTGCAGAGGGGCTCCCGAGGTTCTGCAGCCCCGAGGAGCCCCGTGAGCAGCTGGGTGAGGGATGTCCGGCACTGGGGAAGGTTCGGAGCCCGGGAGGTGCGGCAGCCCCAGGCAGGGACGCTGCCGGCCCTGCCCTCGGCTCTGGCAGCAGCGTTCAGCTGGCTCGGGATGCTCCCCGAGCCCGGGTGTCGAGGAGCAGGGAAAGGAGAGGCCGGAGCCGCTGGGCCGTGACCGCGTAATGACTCTGTGTACAAATTAGATGGATTCACGGCGTGCTTATCTAAATGAGGTTGCCATTTTACAATGCTAATTTTCCCCCGTTGGTTGCTCGTGATAGCGGCGCACGGCGTTTCCAAAAAGCGCTCCTGTGCCGGTGGGCTCCGGAGCCCGGGCAGCTGCGGGGGGCACAGCCCCGAGCTCCATCCTCCCGGCCCGGGCAGTAATTAGCAGCGATCCTGATGAACAACGCACGGGGCTCGTTCCTCTGCGCCCTGCTCGGCCCTCCAGGGGAGGAAATAACCGAGGGGAGGGGAGTTGCAGGGAGATGTAATGAAGGAGAAGGAGATCAGCCCCGCGCGTTCCTGAGGCTGGCAGGAGGGATGTGCCAGACGCCTGTGAGAGCCGAGGCTGAGGGGTGGCCTTGCAAAAGCCACCAGCAGCGACCACGGGAAATGCTGCTGTGCCGCGGGCTGGGAGCAGGAGGTGCAGAAGCTCTTGGGGAAGTGTCTGGGGTTTCATTTGTCACCGTGTGAGCACGGGGAAGTGAGGCAGCCCCGCTTGCCTGGCAAAGCTCACACGGGCACTTAGAGATCCTGCAGTGCTGCTCTCATTCAGATTCCCAGCCTATGTACAGCCCCCATCTCCCTCCCTCCCTCGCCCTCCTCCTCTCTCTGTCCCCCTGTCCCGGCTTTCAGGAAGGGGCTGAAGGGCCAATCTGTCCCTGCAGGGAGCGCCAGCCCTGCAGGGGCTCCAGGCTGCTGGAGGAGGGTGGGGGAGCTTGGCTGGTTCCCGACGAGCTGGGATGGCCCTGCTGGTCAGGGACTGATGGGGGACATGGTATCCCATCCCATCCCTGCATCCCATCCCATCCCATCCCATCCCATCCCATCCCATTATCCCATCCCATCCCATCCCATCCCCCTGGCCCTTCCAGTGCTGTTTTCATTTTTTGGGAGGGCTGATGAGGATCTGTTACAGTCCGTGTTCAAAACGATCTGACACCCCCGTTCTGCAGAAACTTCCCTTCAGAAAGAGCTATTCAGTGAAAAGTGGGGGGGAAGAAAAAATATAAATAATAATAATAACAAAAAAAAAGTGATTTAGGGTGCAAAGTGCACATGCATAAACATGAGGTGATCTCCGGGGCCGTGGTGCTCATTCCGATGTGATCAATCCAGGCGCAGGGGTGTTTGCAGAGCCCTTCACCGCCGCGCTGGCAGGGAGCGCCGGGGCCGCGGGGCTCAGGCACAGCTTTCCTTCGGGAAAGGAGAACAGCAGCTCACACCATCCCCTCCGCCCGCTGGGCTCTGCTCCCGCCGCTCCCGAGGGGCAGCAGGGCGCTCAGCACCGTGCAGGATCCATCCCTCAGCAGCTCGGAGCGCTCCCGGCAGCTTTTCCACAGGGCAGGGACCCCGAAATGCTTCCCAGAAATGGGCACTGTGCCTCTGATCTGCTTCCCAGGCTCACAGGGATGGATGGTTCCATCCTCCCAAAGCTGCCCTGCCCTGGGCATGGATCCCGGACAGCCTGCACAGGGCTCCGGAGAGACCTGCCGGGGGAATAAACGCTGGCACCGGGCACGGGAGGGAAGGAAGGGCAGGGAAATGCTGGCACGGGAGGGAAGGGCAGGGAATGCTGGCACGGGAGGGAAGGAAGGGAAATGCTGGCACGGGAGGGAAGGGCAGGAAATGCTGGCACGGGAGGGAAGGAAAGGGAAATGCTGGCACGGGAGGGAAGGAAGGGAAATGCTGGCACGGGAGGGAAGGAAGGGAAATGCTGGCACGGGAGGGAAGGGCAGGGAAATGCTGGCACGGGAGGGAAGGAAAGGGAAATGCTGGCACGGGAGGGAAGGGCAGGGAAATGCTGGCACGGGAGGGAAGGGCAGGAAATGCTGGCACGGGAGGGAAGGAAAGGGAAATGCTGGCACGGGAGGGAAGGAAGGGAAATGCTGGCACGGGAGGGAAGGAAGGGAAATGCTGGCACGGGAGGGAAGGAAAGGGAAATGCTGGCACGGGAGGGAAGGAAAGGGAAATGCTGGCACGGGAGGGAAGGAAGGGCAGGAAATGCTGGCACGGGAGGGAAGGGCAGGGAATGCTGGCACGGGAGGGAAGGGCAGGGAATGCTGGCAAAGGAAGGAAGGGCAGGGAATGCTGGCACCGGGAGCCAGGCACGGGAAGGAAGGGCAGGGAAGTGCAGGGCTGCCCAAGATGTTCACTTTAGTTCGATGTCTCAGAGCTCGAAGCTTTGCAGCTGCTGCCCAGGGGCCCCTGCAGTGCCACAGAGCCCTCAGGCTGCTGAGGACAAAGCCGTTCCCAGTTTCGATGGGAGGCTCCTCCAGGTCCCATTCCCATCTCCAGAGCGCCGGGATTTTTTCATTCTGCTGAAGGAACTGCAGGGAGAATCACCGAGTTTGGTTTGAGGGTGTCGCAGGATCGGAGTGCAGGTGGCTTTATTTGCTCTTTATTTTGAACTCTCTCTGTTTGAAGCTGCAAAGGAGGCCAGCTCTGAGCCCCACGGCAGCTGTGACAGCTCAGGTCTCCTCTGCTCGTCCTGCTCTCAGCAGAGCCATCAAACCACGCCGGGTTTACCTGGGGTGAGCAGAGCCCTGGTGTTCTCTTTGATGGACTGTCCCGTTTATGGAACACTGGCAGCAATTCACACCGAATTTGACACGTGGAACTTTCAAAGGACGCTTGGGGGAGAACTGGGGACCTTTTTAACAACTGAAAATGGAGTGAATGATGAAATGACATTGCAAGGAGAAGAGCAAGGCAGGGAGAGGGGGGCTTGGTCAGTGGGAGTGGCTGTTGGTGTGGTTTGGGATCAGTTTTACCATGGACACAGGCTGTGGGCGGTGCTGCTGATGAAATCAGCGCTGGACACTGATTTTTATCTTTTAAGGAAGATCCTGCTCAGCTTTCCCTGCAGGTTTTCCTGTTCCTCAGCATTCCTGGGGCTCTGCTGGCCCCGGGCTGGCTGCAGGCAGGGCAAGGAGCTGCTCTGGTGTGCTTTTCATCAGGGTGCCCAGAGACTGAGCTGGTAGAGACCTTTAAAAAAATAAAAATAATTCCATATCTGGCTGTTCCTGCATGAGTCTAATAACATGGCCCTTAGAAAGCAATTTGGATTAATTAGAATGTCCGGGCACTTTTGTGATAAAGACATGCAGAGTAATTATCCAGTGTCCAGAATAATCTATTGAGCTTGTGAAGTTTAAGTCTGAAAATTATTCTCCCCTAAGTATTCGTCTTTCTGACTGTATTTCTGTTATTAAATTTGTTTTCCCACAAGTTAGATAAGAAAAATGTAATTATTTAGCTGGCAGGCTCAGTGTTGAGGTGAAGAAAACCAGTGAAGGTAAAAGTGTGATTGTCTTGTGTTTTTTCCTGTAATAATGCAGAAATATTTAGATATCTGTAGAATTACATGGTGATGATGCACTTTGTACAAAGCCAGAGATGAAATACAAGGCAATGAAAGGTGTAGATATTCACTGGGACTTCATTACGCCCCATAACTCCTGGGTATGCAGTGGGAGAAATGTCAAATGCAGATTTCTGCCGTAATTACAATCCATTCTCCCTCACATGTCTCCTCCTCTCTGCATTTCCCCTGTTATTCCCAGAGTCTGTGTCCTGAAGGACCTTGCTCTGCTGCTGATGCTCAGAGGACACCACAGGCCTTTTTACTTGTGATCGTGTTTATTTTGGATTAAAGAAAATATGAAATCAAAGGCAGGCTAAATATAATCCCTGGGTGTCCCTGTGGAACCTCCCCAGGCCCGGGTCAGCCGTGCCTCCCACCCCCTCTGAGGGATGGGGAAGGATTCAAGGGAGGAAACGTGTCACCTTGCAGCTGAGGGGACAGTTTGTCCTCTCTGCTCCTCTGCCTCGGTGCAGGGGGCCTGGAGGAGCCCAGGGCAGGGGAAGGGGCTGGGAGCTGCAAAAGCAGAGGGTCTGCACAGCACTGCAGTGAGCTCACACAGACAGGGGGCTGACACAGAGCTGAATTTCAGCTTGGCATGTTTTAGAGGAGCTGGGACCTGCTGGGGCTGTGGGTGTGAGTGACCAGGGCTGCAGGGAGGCCACAGCAGCTGGCACACATTCCTGATCATTCACAGCTGTCCCCTTGCCCCCAGCTCTCACTGAAGTGCCAATCCAAAGCACAGTTTAAGCTCAAGCAGAACTGTTCACTCAGCCACAGTGTGTGAGCACATTAAAAACCCAGGGGTTTTTATTATTTGACACATTTTTAAATTCAGAAATACTTCCCATCTTGCACGGAGGGCAATGAGCTCCAGAAACCCTGTTTAAAACATCATTTACTGCTTGGAATGGTGCTGGTACCCTTGGGTGTTAGAGGATCCAGGGGGGCAGCTGGAGGAGATGGCATTATCTGAGCCTTACCCTGAGACTGCTCAGAGACACTTCAATGAGAACAGACTCCCACTTTTGCCCTGTCTGTTCAGTGGAAGTTGCTGACAGGAGCCTGGGTTTGCTCCCTGTGCTGTTGAGCTGCTTGCCCAAAGTTTAATGCACACTGCAATCAGAACCAAGCACTGGGTGCAGCTGAATCTGCACTGCCAGCCCCTGCCCGTGGGGCTCTGTCAGGGCACGCAGGCCAGAGGCTTTGCTCCCCGTGCCTGTCAGACCCCTGGCCATATTGAAAACTTAGGAATAAATATTCAAATCCCAGCCTTATTTTCCACAACATGACCACGGATGCTCTCCTGGAAATGCCATTATGAGATCTGCTCAGGTGCAGCTCTCATCCAGCCCAGTGGCTGCTCCCAGGGATGATTGTTTCTTTCCCCTTGTACCACGCTGCAGTTCCTTTCCACTGGGCTGGTTTCTGTGCCTGTGTTTGTGCATTGCTTGCACAGAACTGTGCTCTGCCACCAGGAACATTTCCTGTCTCAGCCTGGCTGCTGAGTAAGTCATCACTGGTGGTGTCTTTATCGGGCCACTTTCAAAATCAATGAGATTTATACTTGCAGATTAAAAACCTTTTAAAATATGCAGAGACAATATAAGGTTCAATTATCTGTTTGGGATGAATGGAGCAGTGTGTGCACATAAATAAAACATAAAAGCTGCTTCACTCTGTTTCTGTCCCGCTTCTGATTTATCTTCAGAAGAGTTGGAATTGGTGAGTCCGTGTTTGGCTGTGGGAGCTGCAGTCACTGCAGGGATGTTTGTGCTTCCCTGTGAGCTCAGTGTCCATCCCTCTCCTCTCTGCTCACACAGACTGGCTCCCCAGCTGTTGGGAGTGCAGGCAGGGCTCTGGGAATGCTGCACGGGGAAGGGGCTGGGAGCAAATTACCCAGTGCTGCCAGTCCCATGAGCAGGGATGGAGCCTGAGTCTGCTCAGCTCAGGGTGGTGCCAGGAGCCCTTGGGAGAGCACCCTGATGGCTGTAAATGTGACCACCACAGGGATGGGGATGTGTTTGGGCATCTAGAAGACCTTGCAGGGTGAGTTCAGGCCATGGGAGAGGCAGAAAGCCCTTCCTCTCCCTCCACTGTGCACAGAACAGACACAGAATCCCAGGTGGGTTGGGCTGGAGGGACCCTAAACCCCACCCAGTGCCACCCCTGCCCTGGCAGGGACACCTCCCACTGCCCCAGGCTGTCCCCAGCGTCCAGCCTGGCCCGGGGCACTGCCAGGGATGGAAAGGAAAGCATTTGAGTAAATAACTCATCCCCAGGAAAGTGTCAATGGCCAGGTCCTGATGCCCAGTGTGTGAACTTGGCAGGGCTGGTGTCCTTGTTGATCCAAGGACAGTTTTACTGCAGCTGGAGAAGGGGGTGAGCTGTTTATTTTTGTGCTGTGACTAATTTTCACTTCAATTTTGGGTCCTGCTTGCAAGTCAGGTTCTTCGAGTCCAAGGTTCTTTCAGCATTTCAAAGCTGAGAAATCAGCCCCAGTTTCTCTATAAAAAGCCAATCTGTGCCAGGAGCTCATCACTGTCCCAGGCAGGCCTTGGTGCAGGCACAGGGCATCAGGATGAAATACAGGAGAGCCCACATTTATGGACACATCTCATTTACTGGGTGTTTATGATGTTGTTTCCTGCTTTCTGAGCTGATGAAGTGCTCCCATGAGCCATGTGGACAGTACTAATTGCTGTCATTATTGTCCCTTAATTGCTACGATTATTTTTTTCAGGAGTCCTTTCTCACTCTGGCAAAGGAAGCAGGAAAGACCCTGCAGACCTGAGGGGTCCCAGCTTGCCAGAATCACTCAGGATGTCCTTCCACCTTCGTGCCATGAGCTGTGGTGGGGATGAGGATTGATGGGTGTGCCTGGAAATGGGCTCTTTTCAGGTTTGAAATGAATTAAAAAGAAACGTGCTCAGTTAGGGAGGCAGCTGCTTGAGACACCCGAAGCAGCTTTGGAAGTGTTTGTTTCAGAAAAGGGTTCCATCCATAACAACAAAGGTAACGAGGAGCTGGGAATTCCAAAGGTGCTGCTGAGCAGCTCCATGGCTGCCCAGGGGTGGGAGATGGAGCTGGCCCACCTGGGAGGGCTGGAGGGAAGAGCAATGCAGATAAAAGCAGAACTCAGGTCCATGAATCACTCCTGGGTTTATCTCCTTAGCGTTCCCTTTGCTGCTCAGAAGCATTTGCTGTTGCTCCTGACATGGGCTCACATGAAAACCTCTCCTGATTGTCCTTCCTGACGTTCTCCCTGGCAGCATTTGGCTCCTGGCTGTGCAAGGCAGCTGGGAGGGAGGGCACAGGGAGGGTGGGTGCTCCCTCAGAGGTGCCAGGGGGGATCCTCCTCCCGCTGCTCTGGCAGGGTTTGTTCCATCCCCACCCGAGGCTGCTGGCAGTGCTGTTCCCTGCAGCAATTCCTGCAGGAATGTTGGTGTTCCCAGGCACCTCCCAGGGCAGAGAGAGGGCAGGGGCTGCTGGGTGGGAGAGCAGGAGGGCAGCAGGAGGCAGAGGTGTCCTTTGTGCTGGGAAATGCAGAACCCCAGTTCCAGCCACTGGGAAACAGCAGGAAGAGCTGTTCCTGCCGTCCTCTGCAAGCTCTGGCCTTGTGTGGCGAATTGGGTGAAATCTCCACGGGGTCACAGCGTGGTTTGGGTTCCAAGGGAGCTTCCAAGGTCTGTCCAACCCCCTGGCAAGGGCAGGGACAGCTCCCCTGGCACATCTGCCTTTCCAGAGCTTCCCACCAGAAGTGAGAAGGCCAAGTGAGAAAGAGAAGAGTCTGCAGGGGTTCTGCCCAGAGAAGACAGCCAGGGAGAAACTTCAGCTGACTTGAGCCAGGGGCAGCAGTTCTGTGCAGCTCAGGGTGCTGGAGGTTCAGTGGGGCTCAGTGGGGTTCAGTGGGGCTCAGTGAAGGTTCAGTGGGGTTCAGTGAAGGTTCAGTGAAGGTTCAGTAGGGTTCAGTGGGGTTCAGTGGGGTTCAGTGAAAGTTCAGTGAAGGTTCAGTGAAGGTTCAGTGAAGGTTCAGTGGGTTCAGTGGGGTTCAGTGGGGTTCAGTGAAGGTTCAGTGGGGTTCAGTGAGGTTCAGTGGGGCTCAGTGGGGTTCAGTGGGGTTCAGTGGGGTTCAGTGGGGTTCAGTGAAGGTTCAGTGAAGGTTCAGTGAAGGTTCAGTGTGGCTCAGTGGGGTTCAGTGGGGTTCAGTGGGGTTCAGTGAAGGTTCAGTGAAGGTTCAGTGGGGCTCAGTGGGGCTCAGTGGGGTTCAGTGAGCTGTTCCCAGGCTGCTGTGGGGGGTGTTTGGTGCTGGAAGGGGAGGCTGAGGAGATTCGGTGCTCCCTGGGCTGTTTGTGCTGCTGCTCTCCAACAGGAGCTGCTTTGCCAGCAAGACAACAAGTCTGACCCAGAGACAGCTCTTCATTAGCAGGAGAAAACGAAATAAATGAAGAATAATGGTCGATGTTAGAAAGAAATTAACATTAATTAATCACTGGCTAAGACAGTGTTCCCAGCATTAATCATTCCCCCTTGCAGCAATCAGAGCATCAGCCAGGCAAAGCACAGGTGAGGCTCCTGAGCTGGGTGTTTGCAAACACAGGGGCCTGAGGGGAAGCTGCTGCTCACCTCAGGGCAGTGCTCCTCAGTGCCCCTCAGAGAGCTCCAGCTGAGCCCTCCCTGCTCTGGAGCCAAGGGAGGGGCTGGGGCTGGGGGTCCCTGGGGCTCAGTGCCCTCCTGCCAGGGCTGGAGCCTTTGGAGAGCTCACTGTGCTTCTCTGGAGCTCCCTGATGTGTCAGACAGAAAATGGGGAAGGTGTGATGGAGGAGAGACCTTGCTGCTTTCAGCTCCAGTTTTAAACTGATGGCAGAGAATGGATTTTACCAAAAGGGAAGAAAAATGGAGCTGTGAAGAGACAGAAAATACTTACCTGGATACTCAAACCACCCTGCACAGAGCAATGTGATTTAAAGCTCTCTGGCTGTCCCCTGGCCCTGCCCACCCTCCCTGCACAGTGACAGCATCACTGGGAGCAGAGCCCAGGGGCCAGCCCAGCCTGCCCCTGGCCCTTGGGGAGCTGGGACAATCCTTTTTATTTTCCTGAGCACCCCAGGGCTGGCAGGAGCTGGGGGTGCCCATGTGCAGCTCCCTGCTGGCAGCAGGTGGATTTTGGCTGAGGCACTGCTGGAGTCCAGGGCACCTGGAAAATCCCTGGAGCTCCCCAGACCCTGGCTGGGACCCCAGGAAAGCTCTGCCTGTGACCTCAGCCCATGGGGAAAACTTCCAGCACTCAGAGATGAGCTGAAAGCAATGAAGGTAGGAAAGAAATGGTAGTTTAGTTTGTAACAGGGTGAAAATTTGTAGTTTTGGGGTTTAATGTGGAGACAGATGAGAGCAAGATGGAGAATTTTGGATGGTGTCTCATCTTCTTCATCGTTGCCTTCTTCTTCTTCTTCTTCTTCTTCTTCTTCTTCTTCTTATTATTATTATTATTATTATTATTGTTATTATTGTTATTATTATTATTCTCCTGCTCCATTTCCTGCTGTGCTGGTGGCACAGAGACATTGGCAGGATGGGTTGTGTGTTTAGAACAGGCAGTGATTATTGGCACAGAACAATAAACATGGCACATTTAAAGAGTTAATTGGGTTAGAAACCTTTAGGAACCTTGGGATCTGCTGTCCAGGAGTTTTTCACTGTGTTTCTGGTGCATTAAGCCAGGTTTTTGTGGCACAGAACTTGAGATAAAAACCAGAATAAACAGCTCTGAAGACCAAGCCGTGAGTCTCCTTTATCTTCTTAACCCTGGAACTGGAGTTTTGGAGGAAAAGGATCCCCTCCAACCCAGGGCTCCCCAAAGGGAGTTTCCCACAGGACCCCTGGGTGCCCAGCCTGCCCTGGGTGCTGCAGGTGTGCAGGGAGCTGGGCAGGAGGGAAGGTGCCTCTGGCAGGTGTGAAGGTGCTCTGACACCCTGGGAGCTCTGCAGGGTGCCTGCAGCCCCTGCCACACCACTGAAGGACTTTCCTCCCTGGATGGAAACAAAAGGGGAGGAAGATTGGACTTGGCACATATATATATATATAACTTTATGTTGCTTTAGATCTCCTGTTAGAAACACTGGTAAAACCCCCAATATCTGCTTTTTACACTCCCAGTGATTGAAGCAGCCAGCAGTAGTTAATATTTTATGAACAGTGGAAAAAGATTTAAACCCCAAAAAGGCTCCTTAGGAACGTAAAGCAATGCAGCAAACCCTGTGGCAGCTCTGGTGGCTGTGACAGTGCAGGATGTGCTCCTTTGGATTCTCAGTTGGAAAGGCAGATGTTGGCAAGCTGGAACACAAAGAGCTGCACAGATAAGGGGTGATGTTCCAGCCTCACCTTGGTGATAAGTGCAGGAGGCAACCCTGGGCTGTGGCAGCCCTGCTCTGTGTGGGGCTGGGTGACACAGGGTGACACAGGGTGACACAGGGTGACACAGGTGTCCACCCAGGGTCACCAGGCACTGCTTACAGCTGGAGCAGGGGAAAGCTGATTTCCCTGGTTTCTCTGTGCTCTGCAGCAGCAGCTGGGCTGGGGGGCAGAACCCTGGGGGCAGCTCCAGCTCAGCTCAGGGTTGCTGGGCTGGCACTGAGGGGGATTTGGTGATTCTGTGAGAGTTTGTGTTTGTTTGGGTTCAGTAGAGCTGCCTCCAGCCCATTCACAGTTTTTATTTGGGGAACTCGGAGCCAACAAAAGGATTGTTCCTTCAGCTCCCTCAGACCTTGCAAAGGAACGTGCTGGAGAGATGCAGCTGCATTCAGCAAAGCCAAAGCTCAGCCGAAGCCTGGTGCCTTAGCTGCTGCTGCAACAAGTGCCACGAGTCTGTGAATGTGTGTATTTATCAGAAATTGTTTTTCTCTACAGATCCCACAAATCAGTTATGCCTCAACTGCACCAGAGTTGAGCGATGACAGGCGCTATGATTTCTTCTCACGGGTGGTTCCTCCAGATTCCTTCCAAGCACAAGCAATGGTGGACATTGTGAAAGCTTTGGGATGGAATTATGTATCCACTTTGGCATCTGAAGGGAATTATGGAGAAAAAGGAGTGGAGTCCTTCATGCAAATTTCCAGAGAGGCAGGTAGGCAACGCCCGTCCTCCCTCCAGGAGCGCTGCGGAACCCCAATGTCGTGTTGTGCCCAATGTCTTGTTCTAGAGCTGGTGTTTGATTCTACAGCTGCTCCAGTTCTGTGCAATGCTCTGCAAGGCTCCTGGCTGCTGTCATTCCTGACTTGCTGGTGGAGTTTCAGGGGGAGCCCTCAGTCACTGCTGGGGAGAACAGAAATCCCAGAGTTGTCCCGAGCTCCTCCTGCCACGCTGGCTGAGCTCCCTGGTGCTGGCACAGGGAGAAGCCAGCTCTGGAGAGGCTGAGCTTTTCTGTCTGCACAGCCTGCAACTCTGCTGGAGCTGCCTACAGCCACTGCTGGTGTCACTGCTGGTGCTCAGCTCTCGGCTGCAGCCTGATCTCTGCTGTTGGCTTTGGCATTTCCCTGCCCAGCTCAGCGCAGGGAGCCCAGAACCTCTCCCTTGCAGGCTCAGGGGTGCCTGTGTGGGGTGAGACATGCCAGACCTTGGGTGTGAGTCCTTGGCAAGCTGAGCTGCCATCCAGAGGGCCTGGAAACCCAAGTGTGTGAAGCTGATTCCCGTGCTGGGAAGGAAAAAGCAGCAGCTGCTGCAATTCCTTGTTGGTGATAATAAATGCAAGGGCTGTCTGTCTGCAGGAGGCTCTGCTGATAGAACCCACGGCCATGGGGCGAGGCAAGCTCTGCTCTGCTCCCCAGGTGGAACTCTCAGGTGTCCCAACCTGTACCTGCCTGCAGGTGAATGAAAGCAGCAGGGCAGGGCAGGGCAGGAGCTGCAGGAGCTGCTCAGAGCAGCCCAGGGTTCCCCTGCCCAGGGTTCCCATGCCCAGGGTTTCCATGCCCAGGGCTGCTCCCACAGCCCTGCTCAGTCTCATTGTGATACACAGAAAATGCCTATTACTAGTACATTACGCTCAGGTAGGTTCCTCCACATTAATTGATTAGTGCTTTAGGTAGATTAGCAGTCTAGTATGCCAATGTCACTTCAATTACTCTTTGACACAATTAAATCTGATGCCGTTGTTGACTGCTCTCATTGAAAACAGAGGATTTGAGCAGTATGGCTCCCTCCATCCGTGGATGTTCATTTCCATGTAATGAGCTAAAGCAATGAGCTGAACTGGGGCTGAGCCAGGTTAAATATAATTTAGCTAAAACCAACTCTGTGGCTGTCAGTTTAGGGAAGTGAACAAGGTCACAGTGCAGGTGTGGGAGCACAAATTGGAGGAGCAGCCCTGGGGCAGGGTTGAAGAAGTGTGTGGGGCGCTTGCAGATTTTGCTGCAGAAACTTCAACAAAGGACTTCCTTGAGTAAAGGTTTTCTTGGTTTTGTTCATTTACCTTTTTCTTCCCATGCAGAATATAAGCATATTAATGTTAAAGGAAAATTAAGAACATTTTGGAAATCATAGATAAAAAATAACCTGTGTGGATGTTTCTAATGCCAATAATTTTTTAAGTGCTCACTCTGATGTGATTTCACTGCTTTTGGTCTGTTTTCCAGATACATACCATGAAAGCTGCTGGTTTCTACAACCTTCTGTGACAAGTGACTGGGCACAGCAGAGAGCATGAGCAAAGTAAAGGTGAGCTCTGCCATGGCTTCTAGCACCACAACAAAAGAGCCCAGATTAACAAAACAAAACATGGTGTTACAAAGGAAAACAAAGAAGAAGGATGGTACTAAGAAAGGGAGAAACTAATTTTTCAGTCGAAGAGTTCAGATGAAGTGTGCTTACTGTGGTGATTTTTGGGGGCTGCCTCACCCACAACGCTCACCTAAAGGAGTTTTTCAGTTCTGTAGCTGTACATTACATGTAAAGTCAGAGTCACTCCTTGCTTCTATAAGGTGAATCATATGTGCTGCCATGGGATTCCTACACCTACTGGAAATAAGTCATGCCATGTCCCTCTGTGAAAGTTAAAGGATTTTAGGCAAAATCCATTGAATATTTTTCCCATTGCCTGAGGGTAAAACATCTCAGACTTAACAATGATGCTAACCTGAATGGTAACTCAATCTGCAAAACAGATTTAGGGGTAGGTTCTGTATTTCTGCAGTGTCATTGTTCAAGGACATTGTTCACGGGTCTGGTTTTTAAAGGATATACTTTTCCTTCCTTAAATTTGCATTTTGAAAAACTAAAGGCATTGATTTTTTTAAGTGTTCAAAACCTCCAGCTAATACAGATTTCTGGATTATTCATGCACCTGATGAAAAAGCAGGCTTTGTTTTATGATTCAATATCCAGAAACTCTTCAAATGACAGATTTTTCAGAACTATTGTCAGAGCTATATTGAGACTTCTTCAAAATAACATTTTTTGCAATGAATGGGATACAGGTTTGGATTTTAAAAATGTTTTTAAAATGATCTTCAACTATAGCTGCTGAGCTCAGTAAAAACACTCTTTAATGTCATTTGTCTGTGTTTTGGTCATACACTGTGCTGAGCAATTGCCCCCGAAGGCCCAAAGGTGACCTCAGGTGTTAATTTCCTGACTTTCTACTCTGTCCAGCTACTCCAGTCTTTATGAGTGAATAGTAAAGCATCCCCAAGGGTGTGCCAGGGGTTGACATTTTGGTTCTGTATACTTACAACGTCCCTTGCATCTATGTGGTCAATATATTCCTCAAAACCACATGTGCCCCATGCTGTCACACCAGTTTGCTGTATGCCCCTATTGTTATACACCTGGAATCTGTAAGCGGCATAAAGAAGTTATAAATAACTCATAATTAATAAATGCACTCCTGTATGGTATCCACTCTCCTACTGCAAGCAGATAGTAGGGAAAAATTTCCAAAGAGCATCATCACATTTTTATCAGGTTCTGGAAGTAGAAACTGCACAGACGTTGCTGCCAACCTGCCTTCCACACTCACAGAGAGTACAACAAAGACCAATGAAGCCATGACTTCACAGGTTAAGGAGGTGAACTTCTTCTCAAGAAAGGCTGGCAAAAAAAGGTCTGCCTTGAACACAAATTGACCAAGAAGTCCTCATCACAGCACCCCTCACCATGTATCAACAAGCATAGTTGACATATATATAAAGAAGTTGAAGTATGTATAGAAGACTACTCAAAAAGCCAAGTACTACACAGAAGAAATTATTTCACTTCATTTCTATCACTTCTATAAGCAACCAGAAAATTTGTTCAAAAGTAATGAAAAAAAAAATCATCAGAAGGTCTGAAATCTAGATTACATTTTTTAAAAAAATTAAATACAACATATTGGATACCCAAATAAATTTTCAAGGAAGATTGTATTATCCATCAGAAAGTACTAAAATGAACATGAGAGATGATTTGTTTAAAGCAGAGCAAAGGAGGTGTTTCAAATGAAAAAAATATACAAACCTTAAAAAAGTAGAAATGTGTCAAAACAGGAAAAAGGGAGGAGCATTAATTCTGATGAGTTAAAAACAGAATTTTAATGTCATATGTCAAAGGTAACAGTCCAGAAGTAAGAAACCTGGAAGAGAGTCTATAAGGCCAATAGATGATTGAGATGTGAAAGAGACATGGGCCATTTTCATAGGTGAAAATCTATTCCCTTTCAATACCCAAACAGCTTTTGACATGGTTCCTTACTGAAGATTCTTAGAAGTAATTACATTGTCATGGGATTGTATAGACTAAGAGTTAACTGAAAGATAGAAGACAGAACAAAAATAGTTGGTTGGAGGAAAAGCTTATCAGCACAGACCCATAGTGATTTTGGGGGGCATAGTGGTATGGCCTGTGCTGCAGGACAATAATAAATGGACAGGAAAAATGCATGGTTACAAAGTTCCCCTAAAGCCAATCTTATAGTCACATCAGCTCTGAACTGGCAGACATCAAACAGCTATGTCACATCATGAATCAGAGTGCCATGGGCAAAGTGCCCAGCATTGCAGATGGTGTGTCCCATTGGCTTCTCTTCTGAGAACTAATAGCCAGTTTTTCAAAATATGTTGGCATATAGTTTCCTGGCATAGGCAAAAAAAAGTTATCTTTAAGCTTGAATTTTCCCGCTGACTAAATGAATCTCTACAAAAACCTGCTCTTTCTACAGTCCTTCTTGCTTATAATGCTTACAATACCTTGTATGATCAAATTTACATTTGTGGAGTTAATCTTTTCATGAATAAGAAAAATTGTAACTTTACAGTTCCTAACATAGAAGTTTCTTCAAAATCTGGATGCATGCTTTGTGTCCTGTGTCCAAACTTAAGCACGATATAGCTCAGGTCTCAACCTGTGAGTTAATCAGCCAATATGAGCAACCTTGGAAGCAGTCAACGTTGGTTGGCATGCAGCCACTGCAAACAGTCAAAAAAATCATTTCTGAAATTTGCTCTCAGACACAAGCCAGTTTTTTCTCGCCAATACTTATTGGAATCAGATGTGACTTTAGCATGAAAAACACACTTTGCAGGTTAATTACAAATAATTCCTGTGGATTAGAAAACAGTGTTTTAATTTCTTCCCATTGGATTTTCCTTACATACTGCTACTATATAAAAGTACAACACTTTCAGTCTGGAGCAAAACAGCCTTTGAACACGTAGATTTTCTTATAAGGATTTCAGAAAAAGCAAGGAAAAGAAGTAAGTTCCTATGACTTAATCTCAAAATTTTACCCAAAGGGTTAACTAACTGTCTTTCAACACTGACTTCCTTCTTTTTCACTATGGACAGTTTATTTTTAGATGGAGTGAAGATGGTGAAACAAATGTATACAAAGGAGAATTCTGAAGCTTTAGTGTGCCATTTTGTTACTTAAATTAAGTAAACTTCTAATAAATTATTGTCAAGTTCAAAAAGAATTGCATTTATTCCTTTGTGACCTTTTGTCAAACTGTGTATAATTCTGCTTCCTGTACAAGAGCCACCTGCACAGATAAGCCTTTTTGCATGTCTATATTCATTTAGAACAAAATAATTCAAACTGGTTTTTGAAGCATAGTTCTAGCTTTTTTGTTTTTTTGGTGCTTTCAATGCTAAATTTTAAAAATATTATCTAAACATTTATTAGAGTTTCTAGACTTCATTGTTGTTCTGAGTCATTAGTTGTATTTTTAAAAGCAAGCATATTTATAAATTGGTTTACAGGTACAATTATCAAAAAAGATTATGCTCCCAATAAAAAAGGAAAAAAAGGCAAACCAAGGAATGCAGATGGGCAAGAAAAAGATGAATGATCATATATCATGGTTACTATTATTACTCTGATGTTTGTAACCATCATCATAGTAGGAAGCACAGAAAAGTTTGCAGTGATGTCTATTGAGTGGGCTGCCACAATTTTATCTGATGATCTGAGAGACCTACATGTTTTTTCGTGACCCGCAATATTAAGAGTGATTTAAACACTGAGGAGACAAATCCAATGATATTATCTATATGAGCTGGACCTCCTCAAAAAACACTCAGGATTCTGACCTGAAGAATCAAGTGCATTTTGATACATTTTTCTCTCTTTACTGCATCCAATTCCAGAGACAGCGTAATAATGTTGTAGTATGAAAATTGTGTGAAGAGATATCAGATTCTAATGGGAAATTCAATATCTAAAATTTTACACTCTAATGCACTTCAGCATTAAAATGTGTTATGATATCATATAGGCTCATAACTTAAAAGCAAGAACTCCTCTACGACTTTTTCATGAGAACCTGTAGGTTTTCGCTTTTTTATTGACACTTTTAGATGCTTATGCATAAGCATATTTTGGCCAGAAAAAGAAACTGCTGAAAGATTTCATAGTTTAATCATTCAGAAAACTCTAAAAAATAGAATATGATGATATATAACTTTTAAGGCCAATCTTTAAGACCACTTAAGGCAAGAGCTCTTCATCACAGTATGGAGGAAATCAAGCAAGGAAGGGCAGAAAACCTAATGGCTGAAAAATACGTGCCCCTCAAAGTGGAAAGAAAGAAGGAAATGCACAACCAGTGGAAGCAAAGGCTCGTAGCCTGGAAGACTATACAGATACAGTTAGGATATATAGGGATGGGATCAGGAAAGCTGAGGCATGGATGTAATGGGACATTGCAAGGCGTGTGAACAATAACAAGCAGCAATTCTATAAATACACAGGTTAGAAAATAAAGTTGTGTCAACCCTCCCCCACCCCTCAATCCTGATAAATGGGAAGGAAGAACAGGTGACAGTGGAGACAGAGAAGGCTGATGTGCTGAAAAATTCCTTCACCTCAGTCTTCACTGGCAGTCTCAACACAAGGCAGACCTGTTGGAGAGGGTCTAGGTGATGCCACACAGATGATCAGAGGGATGGAACATCTTTCCTATGTAGACAGACTGAGAAAATGGTTCAGTCTGGAGATGAAATGGCTCTGGAGACATGTCACTACAGTACAGCCTTACAGTACTTAAAGGGGGCTTATAAGGAAGGCAGAAAGCAACTTTTTACAGAAGGAAGCACTTATATGATAAGGGGATTTGGTTTTAGACTAAATGAAAGGAGATTTAGATAAGATGTTACAAAAAAATATTTTACTCAGAGGGTGATGAGGCACTGGAACACTTGCCCCAAGAAAATGTGAATACCCCACCCGTGGGAGAGTTCAGGGCCAGTCTGAATTGGGCCCCAATCAACCTAATCTACTGGTTGGCATCATTACCCATGGCAGAACATTGGAATTAGATGATCTTTAAGGTTCCTTCCAACATAAACCATCTTTTGATTCCATGATTCTACAGAATGATGGAAAGTTGTATAAAGATGCCACAAAAAATGTAAACAAGATTGGTTAAAAAGGAGAGGATGGTCATAAATATAATTGTTACTTTTGGGAAACAAAAAAACCCCCACAGTTGGAATTAGGTAATTATGTTTCTCAGTACAAAGAAACTCAAACCAAATAAGACATTTATTTGAGCCACAGCATATAAATCACAATGAGAAATTCTCAGGAAAGTCTTTGATATTCACTTTGATAGAAATATTAGACCAATGCATTTTACATTCTGTTGGATTTAACTGTTGGAAACGTTATTTCATAGTCACTAAAAATTATGCTGCAGTTCATATTATGTTGGTTGTACAAGATCATGCTGTCCATGGAGCACATATGTAAAGCCCCATAACCTGAAGAATGCACAGTGTAAAGCTCTACCCTGAAGTATAAATACACTGGTCCCTATAAATAGATGACATCTGCTCCAAGACTTTGACTCAAGGATGCAAATAATGTGAATTCTTGCAATCAAATAAGGCATAAACAAATAAATTTATACTAAATAATTATGGGTTTTTTCACTTTGGACTTTTTTGTCAACCTGCATAAGAATGTAAAAAATTTATTCCCAAAAAAATGATATTATAATCAGAAATTTTGTGCTATTGTCCAATTTTCCAGTTGGAAAAAAACCCCAAAAGATAATTTTGTTTCATAACTCTCAGTGTAAAAAAGGAGGGTATTTAAAAAATGGAATAAATTACATGCAGTTGAAAATACTGAAAAATTATACTCAAAACTTCCTAAAACACCTTTCAAGATTTCAGGTGGATATTTCAGTGCAGTTGCAACAGGATGAAGAATGAGAATCTGGATGAAGCTTCTTGTTATCTTTATGTGTCAAGCAGTTAATTTTTTAGTTTCCAAATACAGCTTCAAAAAGGTCTTCCCTGTCAAAGGCCTGTATTTATGCTTTATTTGTTGCAATATCATTTAATAGCCTACTATTCATCATTTCCTTCTTCATAACTTTCTGAAGCCTCTTCCAACTCCCATGCCTAACTCCATGCAAGGTTTGAAAGGCAAGATGAGATAAAACACATTCACGGGCTGTTGGGTAGGTGGGACCACCATCCACCCAGTCAAATAGCACCCAGCTGTTTACAGTGATTATCATTACTCAGAAGTTAATCTTTCATGGTAGAGTATTGCTCATGGTACTTGCCATAACACATTCTGGCACCACGCTGTTCTAAAGGGGCACCTGCTTTTGGTACAGTGGGGAAAGCAGCACTTTTTCAAAAGGAGGAAAGGTTGTAGCTGTCCTTTTGGAAAACTACAGGTCTCGTAAAAGTACTTGTGAAACAATTCATAATTGCTTTGTTGGTCTTTGACTGGAGTGCCTTCTGGCCAGAGTGTCATCCAGCATGTTTGCCATAAAAATGATTTTACCTTAAAACTGGATTAGGTATTCCTTTGATAATTTTGCTGGTGGCACAGATTCTGCCTGTGTTTTTGTCAAGGAGTATTTATAAGAGATAATAAGAAATGCAGAAAAAAAATTAAAATAAAACCATCCATAAAAATAATCTTCTGAATTTAGAAGATAAGCATGACTGTTGCAGAAGGTTTCAACTTATTTAGTTGATTCCAGTTAATTCTGATGTCACTAAATCATAACTAAACTGTCACCTCTCTCATTTAAAGTGATTTATTTTTTCCTAAATTTGTTTGATTCAATATATTAATTTTTCTAAGTACTGTTACTCTAACAATTCTTTCATAAACTACCTGCGGTGATACGGATTGCCTTAAACACTCTAAAGATTTTTAATAAAAAATGAAAAAAAAATGCCACAGAACTTTTAAATATATTGATAACATTATTTCCAAATATATAGGATTATTGAAGTATCGGACCAAATATGAAAATTCTAATAAAGTACTCATTCAATTTAAGTACTAAGAAATTTCAAGATCAACACTGGGCTCATCTCTACAGGATTGTACTGGACACTGAAAAGCTGAATATTTTCCTGAGATACATCTTTAATATTTCAGTTTTCTGGATGTTCTCCAAGACATTGCCATCTTTTTAGGACAAATCACTTTTCCTCCTGGCTGCAGAATACACCTTTTTTTCTTGTGAAGGGTCTGTTCGTAACTACGGGTTAAACATTTCTCAATTAATTAATGGGGTTTTTATGCTGTTGTGCATACACTGGACATTTTACTCATACTTCCTTGGAAACTTTGGGTGGAAACATCCTCTTCCAGGCTAGTAATCAAATCTTGATTCCTTCAACAGCATTACATAAAATAGGTATCCATCACAAGAACCTGTGGTTAAATTAGAAGCATGAGTCTTGATTTAGAACTAGATCTGACAAAGATTTAAATACCTGGAAGTTAATGCTGCAATACCTAATATTTAGGTATAGTTAAGTATCTCATTAAATTGAGACTGGGATGGTGAATGCTTGCTACTTTTGCTACATATCTCTTCCAAGCATGCTACTTAAATCATAGGCTCATTTCAGCAAAAATAAGTGTATTTATTATAGTTAAAGAAGGTTCAGATATCAATGAAGAGTAGGACACAGAAGACATAGATAAAAATCTGCCTGGAGCAATCTATGCCTGGTGGTAGATCCACTTGTTGGATGCGTGCATCTCTTCCTGCCTTGATCTATATCCCAGAGACCTGCCTGATAGATAAAAACAGGATTTCTTTCTAAGAACTTAGTAGGGTTCTTGGTCTTCTAAGGCAGAGATTTTGTGCTCAGACATGATGAGTATTTGCTACAGAACCAACATGCTGCCTGCTGATGCCTCTCTGTCCTATGTTAACCACAGCTATCATACCACATGAGGTGACTAACTGATGTTCATGTGGTTCTCATGAGCCCACCACTTGAGCTTGTCCAAGTCCCTATGGATGGCACCCCATCCTTCACATGTAAACTATTGTAATTTGTATTGAAAATTTGCTAGTGTAAATCTGGAAAATGCTAGTTCAAATATTAAAAAAAGGTGTGACATGGTAGAAGTAAGGTAGGAAGGAAAGGAACGTATAATGTATATTTTTCATTTATTTTCCTTCCACTTATTGCCACATTTCTAATTTTATGATGAAGAGCTACTCATAGATAATATATTTCATTAATAAAAGGATTGGTGATCTTCTGTAATAAGCCTTTTCTTTCCTTGTGAAAGATCAGTGCTGTGAAAATATGTAGTGCTGAATGTGTATGTGTAGTTTTGTCATCCACGAGTTTCTCTCTCACCTGGTCCTTTAAGTTCAACAGAGAAAAACAAATGCAAAACAAGTACATCAGACAAAAAATATGTTGGTCGTACTTATTTTGCATGTACTAGAGTTTCTACCTCCTTCTAAAAATGCACTCCCTAGCTCACAGAATTGTAGAACTAGCTGAGTTAGAACAAACCCATGAATATTACCACAGTTCACAGTTCATAGTCTTGGCCCTGCACGACTTCCCAAGAGTCAGACCATGTGCCTGAGAGAGTTCTCCAAACGCTTCTTGAACTCTGTCAAGCTTAATGCTGTGTCCCTTGCCCTGGGGAGCCTGTACCAGCCCAACCACACTCTGGGTGAAGAACCTTTTCATGATATCCAGCCTAAATCTCTCCAAACTCAGCTTCAAGCCATTTCCTTGAGTCCTTTCACTAGTCAGAAGAGGGAAGAAATCAGTACCTACCTCTCCTCTTCCTATCTTCCTCTTCCTAAGTTGGAGACTTCAGTGAAGTCTCCCTTCAGCCTCCTCTTCTGCAGACTGAACAGACCCAAGTTCTGTCAGCTGTTCCTCATACAGCTGCCCCTTCCCCACCCTCATTGCCATCCTTTGGACAGTAATTGCTCCTGTGGCACCCAAAACTGCCCCAAGCACTCAAGGGGAGGCCGCCCCAGTGCAGAGGAGAGCTGTGGAGGCCTGGGGGCCCACTAGGGGGACTTCCTGGGGCCATGCCTTGGAAGAATGTGCCCTAGACCTTAACCTCTCCTATGGACCCCCTGTTTAACCAACAGGTTGTCAGTCAACCCCAGTGCCACAGGCCTCTGTTAACTATTACTTCCCCTTATATGACCTTATATGCTCAGGGTTCTAGCAGTTTCTTTACTCTTTGTAACCTTATTGGTTTGTACCCCTGTCCGTTTACCCTCATGTCTCCCTATTGGTCATTGTACACCCTTCTCCCACCCACACCTCTCAGTGATTGGTTTTTACTGTTAGGTCACCCCCTTCTACCCACATATAAGCCTGGGCCCTCTAACTGTCAGTGCCTTTTGTATCTGGACATGTTCAGTGTGGGTGCAGTAAAACCAACCGGATTTCTATGCACAGGCCTTTCCTGTTCCCCGTCATCAGTAGGTTACCTGTGGTGTGTGTGGCTGTGTGATTGCTGTGTGTCTGCCCAAAAGCCTTCCTCTGGAGACGCTTTTGGGAGGTTGCAGCAGGTCGCCACTGACCTGCACTGCAGCACAGACTGGGACAGTCCCCTCCCTTTCCCAGCTGTCCCTGCTGCTCCCAGGACACACTTGGCCCCCCTGGCTGCCAGGGCACTGCTGGCTCATGTTCAACTTGCCATGGACCAGGGCCCCAGGGCCCTTTCCATGGCACTGCTCTCCAGCCTCTCGTCCTGCAGTCTATAAGTTCAACCACCACTGTCCCATCCCAGGTACAGAATCTGGCACTTGGTCTTGCTAAACCTCATGCAGTTGGTGATTGTCCATCCCTTTGATTTGTCAATGTCTCTCTGCAGGTCCTCTCTGTCCTTGAGGGAGATGACAGCTCAGAGTGCACATATGCTATGCACAGGATATAACGCCATGAAAGCCATTTTGACTGTAACCACCAGTCAATACTTTCAAGGCACATTAACTTGCACTCCAACAGATGCATCCAGGCTAAGATATCCTTGACATTTGGTGGTACTCTGTGAATACAAAATTCTCACATAAGGCTATATCATAACTGTGGCTTTATTATTCTCCAGTTGTTAACAGCTAGTTCATTTTCCCAGGATTTTTCAAGAGACACAAGCAAAGTTGATAGTTCCATTTTTCTTGTCCATTAATCTATAGAGTGTGCGTCTTTTTGCAGTTCTTCCAATGTTGGTTATGCTTTATGAGCTCTCAAAGGTATCTGCTAAAAGAATGAGATTGTTTCAGACAGTCTTTCAATTAACCTAGGATATTTCTAAGAAGAATTTCTTCTGTGCTTTTTTTTTTTTTTCCCTTCATATTCAGAAAATTTACTCTCAGAATTTGTCTAAATTAAGGGGTAAGAAAAGTATGCTGGTTGAAGCAAAAGCAGCTCCTGATACCACCTTGGAAATTCTGAATATTACCAAATGTAGACATAGACTATTGTGGTTGTTAAATTAAACTATTATTATTACTATTATTATTATTATTATTATTATTGTCAAACAGCATCACTGCTGTGATTCAGTAATGGGGTAACAGTGTTAAACCAAAAAATTATCTTTTGCTTCACCAACCCCTTCCAAAGGACTTACATGAAGTCAGTCAGCTAGCAGCTTGTACACAGATAATTAGCAGAATGCAAAATCCGTATTTGGATTTTAAAAGACTCTGAGACAGCTCTTGGTGGACATCTTTTCACAGATCCATTGCAATTCCAGTGAAAAAACAGTAAAATTGCATCTGACTTATGGACTTTAAATGAAAGTATTTGTACAATTTTGGTTAAATTTTACAGCTTTTAAAATCCTTTCCCTGCGGAAATGGTGGTACATTAATCTGTCCATTTTCAGTGCCCTGTAAGGTGCTCATTGATAGTCCCAGGCTCTTGAATCAGAGAGTGGCAATAAAAAGCATGTCTAATTTATCCCAGAGTAACGAATTTTGCTTAAGGTAGATTTGGTTCACTCATATGTAGGCTGTCTGCAACAATGTTTAATTTACATAAAGGTTCCCGGGAGAGTTATCTATATATATCTCCTTTACTTCAAAATATAAGATAAATTCGAGCGTAGTATCTTTTGACCCATGTATGGCCCAAAATATGACTTCCATTACATTCATGTAAATCAAATGCAATTAAAAGATATTCTACCTGGACATACAAAAAATATTTAGTGATCAACAGAGTGTATCTATCAAAAATGCCAAAAGAAAATGCTGTCCAAAAAGTCGCAGCACATCATGAGACCATTTCATAGTGACACAGGGGCTGACCTGCCAGCAAAAAGCATATTTTTCCTATGAGGTCTGAAAGCTTTTCCCTTGGACAGTGTGTGCATTAGTATGCACCTGTATCACTGCTCAGGAACCACTTTTGACATTTTAAAATAAACGTCTTTTCAAAAATTGAAAAGTATTTTTAAAAACATATTTCTCATTGTTTTTGGAATGGTATAAACAGGATAGATGAATAAATGATTAGTTGCTGCTACTTGTGAAGCTCTACACTAACATGAGAAGGAATTATTTTTTCAGTTGAATCTCAGAAATACTTTTGAGTATATAAGAAATATTATAGCAAAATAATAAATCTACAGAAAATCTAGGATTTTTAGAAGTTCTCAAGGAAGTTAATAGTGAAAGGCCTAAAATACTGACATATGATTCTACAGGTGGTGGATCTTAAGAAATGAAGGAAAAAGATGGGAGGAAAATCACAAAAAAACATTCTTTAGAGAACAAGAAAAACAGAACCCAAAATTCAGCAATAACAACCTATGATGCATAAAATCTAACAGTCTGTGATGCACAAAAGCAAAATCTTCTAAAAAACTCCTCAGCTATGAATGAAAATCCAGAACATTCAGACTTTCAC
>JADMLD010000201.1:0-24076 GCA_017589585.1 Phylloscopus whistleri | reverse complement strand
GCCCCAAAAACAGCAAAAGTCGCCCCAAAACCACAAAAATCCCCCAAAATCCACAGAAACGGCCCCAGAAACGGCAGAAATCACCCCCAAAACCACAAAAATCACCTCAAAATCCACAGAAACGGCCCCACAAACGGCAAAAATCACCCCAAAACCACAAAAATCGCCCCAAAATCCACAGAAACGGCCCCAGAAACGGCAAAAATCACCCCACAACCACAAAAATCGCCCCAAAATCCACAGAAACGGCCCCAAAAACGGCAAACATCCCCCAAAAAATGGGAAAAATCACCGCAAAAACGGCACTGTGAGCTCACCTGAGCTGACCGGAGCATACCTGAACTCACCTGTGCCCTACTGTGAGCTCACTTGTGCTCACCTGGGCTCACCTGAACCCCACTCTGAGCTCACCTGGGCACACCTGAGCACACCTGTGCTCACCTGAACTCACCTGTGCCGCACTGTTAGCTCACCTGAGCACACCTGGGCACACCTGTGCACACCTGTGCACACCTGAGCACACCTGGGGCACACCTGAGCTCCCCTGTGCACACCTGAGCTCACCTGAGCTCACCTGTTCACACCTGTTCCTACCTGTGCCCCTCCCCCCCCCCAGGTTCTCCCTCCCCGAGCGCCGCTGGACTCAGGTGCTGGCGGGGGAGGGGCGTGGCAGCCCCGGCCCCGCCCCCCAGTACCTGCACTCGGCCACGCCCCTGCAGGGGGGCGGGGCCCTGCTCCTGGTGGGTGGGGTCACCTGGGGGGGCGTGGCCTCGGACAACTGGCTGCTCAACCTGATCTCCCTGCAATGGCGGTGCCTGCAGGTGAGGGCGGGGGCCGGGCAGGTGAGGGCGGGGCCGGGGGGCACCTGGGGCGGGGCTAGAACACACCTGGGGTGGGGCTGGAACTCACCTGGGCACACCTGGGCACACCTGGGCATCCAAAACTCACCTGGGCGCACCTGGGACTGACCAGGGCACACCTGGGAGCACCTCAGGCACACCTGGGCACACCTGGGGCAGGGCCAGAACTCACCTGGGACTCACCTGAGTTACCTGGGGGGGCCTGGGGACACACCTGAGATAGCCCAGACACACCTGGGCATCCAAAGCTCACTTGGGGCGGGGCCAGAACACACCTGGGCACACCTGGGCACACCTGGGTACACCTGGGACTCACCTTTGACCCTGACCTTTGCCCCCCAGGCCCCGGAGGTCCCGGCAGTCTCCGGTCACTCCCTGACCTTTGCCCTTTGCCCTTTGCCCCCAGGCCTCGGCAGTCCCGGCCGTTTCCGGTCACTCGCTGCCCCCGCCGGTTCCCAATGACCTTTGCCCTTTGCCCTTTGCCCCCAGGCCCCGGCAGTCCCGGCCGTTTCCGGTCACTCGCTGCCCCCGGGGGTTCCCGGCTTCTCCTCCTCGGGGCTTTCTCGCCCCAGGACGGATTCAACACCGACCTGCTGACCTTTGACCCCCGGAGCCAGAGCTGGGCAGTGATGGCCACGGGGGGGACCCCACCCACCGGTGAGTGACCCTTGAGTGACCCCGGGGTGACCCCTGACCCCGGGGTGACCCCTGAATGACCTCAGAGTGACCCCAGAGTGACCCCAGGCAGGGACACCCCCCAACAGGTGAGTGACCCCAAAGTGACCCCAGAGTGACCTCAGAGTGACCTCAGAGTGACCCCTGAGTGACCTCAGGCAGGAACACCCCCTCAGGTGGGAGTGACCCCAGAGTGACTCTGGAGTGACCCCAGAGTGACCCCGGAGTGACCCCAGAGTGACCCCTGAGTGACCTTAGAGTGACCCCGGAGTGACCCCACGCAGGGACACCCCCCATGGGTGAGTGACCCCTGACCCCTGAGTGACCCTGGAGTGACCCCAGGCAGGGACCCCCCCCACAGGTGAGTGACCCCTGACCCCGGAGTGACCCCAGAGTGACCCCAGAGTGACCCCAGAGTGACCTCAGAGTGACCCTGGAGTGACCCCAAGTGACCCCAGAGTGACCCCAGAGTGACCCCAAGTGACCCCAGAGTGACCTCAGAGTGACCCCAGAGTGACCCCAGAGTGACCTCAGAGTGACCCCAGAGTGACCTCAAAGTGACCCCAAACTGCCCCAAATTACCCCCAAATCCCAGGAAATGACCCCCAAATGCCCCCAAATCCTCGGAATTCACCCCAAATTTCACTTTCAGGTATTTCTGGTCACTCGGGGTCTCTCCTGGTGTTTGGGGGGCAGCGATTGCACCTGGAGCCCCCTCCCCAAATGACTCCAAACTGACCCCAAATCCACCCAAAATGACCCCAAATCCCCGGAATTCACCCCAGAATTTCATTTTCAGGTATTTACGGTCACTCAGCCTCGTTCCACGAACCCTCCCAATCTCTCCTGGTTTTTGGGGGGATTCGGTTCCACGTGGAGCCCCCTCCCCAAATCCACCCAAACTGACCCCAAATCCACCCGAAATGACCCAAAATCCCCGGAATTCACCCCAAAATGATTCCAAATTTTCATTTTTAGGCATTTCCGGTCACTCAGCCTCCTTCCACGCCCCCTCCCAGTCCCTCCTGGTGTTCGGGGGGATTCGGTTCCACCGGGAGCCCCCTCCCCAAAATGAACCCAAATCCCCCTGAAATCCCCCAAAAATGACTCAAAATCCCAGGAAATTTCCCCAAAATGACCCAAAATCCCCGGAATTCACCCCAAAATTATTCTAAATTTCTATTTTTAGGCATTTATGGTTACTCAGCCTCGTTCCATGAACCCTCCCAGTCCCTTTTGGATTTTGGGGGGAATCGGTTCCACCTGGAGCCCCCTCCCAAAATGTCCCAAAATGTCCCAAAATCCACCCAAAATGACCCAAAATGACCCAAAATTTCCCCAAAATGACCCAAAATCCCCAGCATTCACCCAAAATTTTCCCAAATTTCACTTTCAGGTATTTATGGTCACTCGGGGTCTCTCCTGGTGTTTGGGGGGCAGCGATTGCACCTGGAGCCCCCTCCCCAAATGACCCTAAAATGACTCAAAAATGACCCAAAATCTCAGGAAATTTCCCCAGAATGACCCAAAATCCCCAGAATTCACCCCAAAAATTCCCCAAGTTTTTAATTTCAGGTATTTACGGCCACTCAGCCTCGTTCCACGAACCCTCCCAATCAGGTTTGGTTTTCGGGGGGATTCGGTTCCACGTGGAGCGCGTGGGACCCTCGGCCGAGCTCTCCAGCCTCAGCCTGGCCCGGCTCACCTGGAGCATCCTGGCGCCCGCCCGGGGGAGAAGGTGGGGAAAATGGGGTGAAAAACGGCGATTTGGGGCAAAAATGGGCAAAAATGGGGAAATTTGGGGAAAAAAATGGAATTTTGGGGCAAAAAATGGGGAAAAAATGGGAATTTGGGGTCCCTGCACCTGGCCAGGCTCACCTGGAGCATCCTGGCACCTGCCCGGGGGGAGAAGGTGGGGAAAATGGGGTGAAAAACGGGGATTTTGGGCAAAAATGAGAAAAAAAATGGGAGTTTTGGGGGAAAAATGGGGAAAATTGGAAAAAAATGGGCAAAAATGGGTAAAAAAAGGGAATTTGGGGGTCCCTGCACCTGGCCAGGCTCACCTGGAGCGTCCTGGCACCTGCCCAGGGGGAGAAGGTGGGGAAAAATGGGGCAAAAAGTGGGGATTTTGGGCAAAATGAGAAAAAAAATGGGTAAAAATGGGCAAAAATATGGAAATTTGGGCAAAAAATGGGGTTTAATTGGGATTTTTGGGGGTCCCTGCACCTGGTCCGGCTCACCTGGAGCATCCTGGCACCTGCCCGGGGGGAGAAGGTGGGGAAAATGGGGTGAAAAATGGGGATTTTGGGCAAAAATGTGGAAAAATGGGGATTTTGGGCAAAAATGGGCAAAAATGAGCAAAAAATGGGAATTTGGGGGTCCCTGCACCTGGCCAGGCTCACCTGGAGCGTCCTGGCACCTGCCCGGGGGGAGAAGGTGGGGAAAAATGGAGATTTTGGGGCAAAAAATGGAATTTTTGGGAAAAAATTGAGTTTGGGGGGAAAAAATGGGGTTCAAATGGGATTTGGGGGAAAAAAAGGGGATTTGGGGGGAAAAATGGGATTTTAGGGAGTTTAAAGGGGATTTTGGGGGAAAAATGGGAAAAATGGGAATTTGGGGGGAAAAAATGGGATTTTGGGGAAAAAATGGGATTTTGGGGAGTTTAAAGGGGATTTTGGGGGGAAAATGGGAAAAAAATTGGAATTTGGGGGAAAAAATGGGATTTAGATGGGAATTCGGGGGAAAAATGGGGGAAAAATTGGGAAAAAATGGGATTTTGGGAGGAAAAAAATTGGGATTTAAATGAGAATTTTTTCCAGGTTATTTTGGGTTTTTTGGGATTTTCGGGGTCTGAGCTCCGGGGATTTTTTGGGGGATTCTCTTAAGATTTGGAGCAATTTTGGGGGGTCGTTTTGGGGTCATTTTGGGCTCATTTCATTGGATTTTGTGCCATTTTTCCCAGGATTTTTGGGGTCTGAGCTCTGGGGATTTTTTGGGGGGGTTCTCTAAAATTTGGAGCATTTTTGGGCTCAATTTTGGGTGGTTTGGGGGGATTTTGGGGGTTTTTTTTGGGTTTTTGGGGAGTTTAAAGGGGATTTTGGGGGAAAAAATGGGATTTAGATGGGAATTTGGGGAGAAAAATGGAAAAAAATGGGATTTTTGGGGAAAAATGGGATTTAAATGAGATTTTTTTCTGGATTTTTTTGGGGTTTTTTGGGATTTTTGGGCTCTGAGCTCCGGGGATTTTTTGGGGAGGGATCTCTAAAATTTTTTTTTGTTATTTCCAGCCCCTCCCCCACTACTTCCACGCCGCGGCCGTTTCGGGGGACACCCTGGTGGTCCTGGGGGCCACAGCTGGGGGGCCGGGATTTCGGCAACGAAATTCTGCTCTACCAGATCCGCTGCAACGCCCAGGTGCTGCCCCCACACACCGCTACGGGGGGGGTCCCGAAATTGGGGAGGGGGCTGCGGGGTCGGGGGGGCCCGGAAATGGGGAAAAAACCCGAAAATTTGGTGAAAATTGGGCAAAAAATGGGCAAAATATGGCAAAAAAATGGGAAAAAAGGCTAAAAATGGGGGAAAAATGGGTCTGGGGGCTTCGAGGAGGGGGGAGTTTGGGGGTGCCCAAATTGGGGAGGGGGCTGCGGGGTCAGGGGGGGCCGGAAATGGGGAAAAAACCCAAAAATTTGGTGAAAATCGGGCAAAATTTGGGTGAAAAATGGCAAAAAATGGGAAAAAAGGCAAAAAAATGGGGGGTAAATGGGTCTGGGGGCTTCGGGGTTTGGGGGTTCCCAATTTGGGGAGGGGGCTGCGGGGTCGGGGGGGGCCGGAAATGGGGAAGAAAATTGAAAATTTGGTGAAAATCGGGTGAAATTAGAGAAATTTGAGAAAATCGGGCTGAGGGAATACACTTTTTTCTGCAAAGGTGATCTCTTTCAGGGCCTCTCCTGACTGTTCCAGCTCCGGGCTGAGACTGTGGCTGATGCAGCTGGGTCACATCTCCAGACAGTAGTTTTGCAAGTGCTGCACCACATGGTCTGTGTTCCTACGTTCTCCTCTAAGACCTTAACAGCCCCTCTCTGTTCAGCAAAACTATTCCCCAGAGAACAAATCAAATCCAGGTTTATTAATAGGTGCCTCTGCATCAAGGGATTTGGTACCTTGTCATTTGAAGACACTTCTGTCATAAGAGACTCCTCATCCATAAAGAGATCTGACTCAGCCTGATGCCCTTCCTGTCTCTGTCCATGATCCAGCTTTATTTGATTGCCCCGGCACAAGGAGACGCTCAGCACGTCCACACAGAGGTCGATGAGTTGAGGACCCAAAGTTCGACCAAGCTACGAAAATAAAGACATCTTGGATGTGAAGAAAAGAGGAGGATGGGAGCAGAAGGGTATTTATTTACCCAACAGGAAAAGGAGTTAACTAACTAAGGTTATCCCAACTTTTTCTATGGGATGGAACCACTTCCCTACGTAGAAACCTGATTCTAAGAGAAGTCTCAGGTTGAGAAATAAATATTGATAGATTTTCATTGATACTGTGACATTTGGAATTACACAGGCCAGTGAATTTTAGGCTCTGGAAAGACTTCTTAGGGAGACCCAGGAGCCCGGTTAAAATCTCAAGTTTATTTGCACTCACACTGCTCAGTGAGGCAACCCGCACAAAGTAAATCCAAGACTCCTCAATCATCAGAAGAACTGCAATTTGTTTACAAATCAGGTGCAGTTTTGTATGGTGCTCTGTAGCCTCAGAGCCAAGTACAGAAAAAAGAGCTACAGAACTGGAACCTAAGTTTTAACAGCCAAGTCATTTGTACCTTCTACATTAAAAGAAACCAAACATAACCACAATATTATTACAATATTGCTCTTACACTGCTGAAGTTCTCCACTGCGGATTTCAGGTATAGCAGCACGTGCTTTACTCCCAACAAAAGCTGGTCAGGTGGGGCCGAGGAAGCCAAGTCTCTCAATTTTGTCTGAACACCATCTTCCAATAAGGTATTGCCTCCTCTCTCATAGGCTCTCTTTAGGAAAGTGGTAAATACAGAATCCAGTACCACAGCAGGTTCTTTGCTTACTTCCTTGTGGTTTTTAAACTGTTTAAAGTGAAAAAAAAAAAGCAAAAGAGAAAAATAATGATGAGTATGAAACAAACATCTCTTCAGAAACCTTTGTTTTGAGATGAGCTCTGAGCTAAACCAGAGCTGAAGCTCCAGGAGCACAAGTGTGCAGTCCTGCTAGAACAGAGCTGTCCAGCAGTGTGTCCCCAGGGAAATCTGTAGTGTTCACTGCTGGCCTTACAGAAAAACTCACCAAACCCAGCCCAGGGACCTGTGATCCCCAACCCACCCAGGGGGAGCTCCAGGCACTGTGAGCTGAGGCCACAGCACACATCAGGCTCTGCTGTGCCTGGTCAGGAGTCTGTGTACGACCCTGAACCCTGGTACCACCTCCCAAACACCACAAAGACCTCTTGTGTCATCAGAGAAAAGCCCTGGAGCAAATCTGTGTCCCAACGTGATTAACAAGAAATACAGAATTAGCTCAATAAAAATGCTCTTTCTGATGGAAATGTAACCTATGTTAACTGGGAGGTTTTTATAGAAATACTGGCTAGAATTCAGAGACTTCAGGTATTCCGTACCACACGTTCCTGAGATTGCTTGGGTATCCAGAGTTTATAGTATTGGTTAAACTGGTAGAGCTGAGGATACTTGGCAACTTTCAGGGAGTTGAGATCTTTATCATAGAGCTGGAACATTGTGATGGTTTTATCACGTTCTATATTTCATTTGACTGGAAGAATATAAAAGCAAACAGGCTTATCTTTAAATTACAAAAATAGTTTATTAATACACACAAAAACAAAAAAAAAGGGAAAAAACAACAACAACAACAAATGAAACTTCTAAAAACATCTTTCTCTCTCTTTCTAAGTTTTTTACCTTTCTTCACTCAACATAAAAAGACATGACCTGCAACCTCAGCCAGTTTTACCATTTTAAAAATAACCTTTCATCAGTTCTTTTAGGAAAGGAGTCTCTCTGAGTTCTATATAGACATCCCATGCTCTACATCTGCGAGGATTTTAAATTACAAACTCCTGCAAACTGCGAAGTCCTACCCATTAGCAGCTCTCTTAACACTGCACATGGGCCATATTTGCTTATTGGGGTACTGTTTAAGGATGCCTCCTCTAGTATGACACAAAGATTCTCTTCTTCTATTTCCAAAATCATCTCAAGACCCAAAAACAAATCTCCTCTTTCTTTAGGAGCAAAAAGCTTCATATCACCTTTAACTAGAACCTTACATCCCCCCAAAAGCATTTATATGTTACAGGAAAAAAAAACTAGTTCAGTCTCTATAGTTTACCAGAAATGTCCAGCCAAAATTAGGCCACTCCTTTGTCCTTTGCTTTAAAGTCCTTTTCACTCTCCCTTCACTGACTGTACCTTCATGCTGTGTCTTTCTATGGCTCATTCGCTATATTTGTTCTTCTTCCGGAGAAAGATGATGTTTAGGAAAGTCCATCTGCTAGCAACAAATGGTTAAACTTTTCGGGCTGCCGGGCTGCCCACGTGGCTCTGCGGCGGGAAACTGAGTCGTTTAGAAGCCGTGCGCTGGTTTCTTCGGCTTGAAAAGAAGAGCAAGGGCGAAGGGGCACTCCGTCCGAGCTCTCTCTCCTCTCCATGCTGCTTGCTTCTCTGCGAGACAGCGGCTCCTAAAGCTCCGGCCCGGCCCGGCCCGGCTCCAGCGGCATTGGGGCCCGGCCCGGCCCGGCCCGCCGCAGCCGCCCGGGGTGGGGGGGCACCGAGGCCGGCCCGGCCCCGGCGGCTCCCTGTCCTCAGTCTGCCACCCCAAGGACAAAGAGGTTGCTCCTCCCCCCACCCAGCCTTTTTAAGCATTCCGCCAAAAGTCGCAGCTTGTCTTCTACTGGATAAATTGCTTGTCAATCAAAAAAGCTGACTCCAATTGGAACAAAATCAGGCTTTTCCTAGCCTATGACAAACATCAAGCAGAGAGCAAGAGGTTCTCTCTGAGAGTGCAGGAGGTCAGTGAAAACAGCAACAAGGTACTCCGCAATGCGTGCTCCTAGAAAAGCAAAAAAGAAATGAAACTATGAACATGAGCACAGACACTGGGGCAACCCTCCTTCCTTTGGGCCTTGGCAGCAGCCCACAAAGCATCACTCAGAAAAGTACTGAGTAAGAGCAAAAAGAGTTTGTAGGGACCTAAACAAATGTTCCTGACCACTGAGATACCTGAAAAATCCTCCACACATTAGTTCTTGCTGAAGTAAGTAACCCACCTTCACTGTGTTGTGCTAAACCTGCCTGTATTTTCACAGGAAAAGACCCCTGCCAAGCACCACCTCAGAGAAGAACCGATTTGTACTGTGGGGCACACACCCCAGGCAACGTGTACAAGTTAAATAGAATTTTCTTTCAGAACTGGGACTTTCAGTCCACCCCAGGTGCTGCTCAACTGCCAAATACACACAGAGGACTCAGTGAGGTGCTATGGGGTTGGCAAATCCTGCTTCAAGCCCACCTGATGCCCCTGTGACACCAACGCTTTCTTCAAGGAGGTGGTAGAACTTTGCAACCAGAGCTTCATTTCTGAAGAAGTTTTCTTTGGAAAATGCATCCATTTTCTACTTAACAGTGCAGTCCTCTCTCCCTGATCTCGGGAAGAGCTGCCTACAGCCATGGAAATCACCTTCCTCTCCTGATCTCCACACTCTGTCCTTTAAAAAGCTGAGTTACTGAAGCCAGCTACCTCCAGACTAAGACTGTCCATGCAGGGACAGTGTCTCTTCTCTTTAGGGCCAGGGAAAAAGGGCAGAAGCACCTACAGAGCTTCCACGCCTCTCCTGAGCAAGAAACATCATGGACCTGCACCTCCTTCTGCTTGCAGGGAAGATAGTAAAATGCCTCAAGGTAAAAAATGATAAACAGTAAAAAATTATTAAAAATGGGTTAAAATTATGCCACTTTCACTCTACTGGTAGAAATGACACATAAAACCAAAAGATTTGTACCTGTTCCACTTTCAGACTGAAGCAACAGTATATTCCTGGCCTCTAACGCAGCAGGGACAACAGCACTGAAGGGAAATGTTTGGATAATCATGTCTTCATTTAAAGAGAAACCAATTTCTCCATCGAAGCCATCACTGCCCTCCATCAGCACATCCACCATATCCAGGACATCTAATAAGTGAAGAAAAAAAATCTATGCAGAGGATGCAGACTAACTGGAAAAACAACAGAGGCAGAATGCAACACTCCAGGACTACAAGGCATCTTTTTAATTCCCCCAAAAAAATCAAAAAAAGGATGAAAGCTGCATTTGTCATGCAATATAATGTTAAGTGCAACACAAAAATCACAGCTGAACTTCACTCTGCCTTTCAATGCTGTTGTCCAGCACAGGTTGCCCAGAGAAGCTTTGGCTGCCCCTGATCTCTGGAAGTGTCCATAGCCAGGCTGGATGGGGCTTGGGGCACCCTTGGCTACTTCAAGGTGTCCCTGCCCACGGCAGGGAGTGGAACTGGATAAGCTTTAAGGTGCCCTCCCATTCAAACCATTCTGGGATGCCATGATTCTATAACCAGCCCCAGGCAGAAGGACTGAATTTCCATTTTAGTTCGAAAATGCTGCTGCAAGAGAATGAAGAGAGATGTCAAATACTGCTAAAGTGGCACAACCACACCAGAAATTACTTTTGGGGGTAAAGTCGTAACTGCAATTCCAACTTCTACCTCTTATACCAAGTACACGTGGAGGGCTGAATCCTGGAGGTCCTTACTTACCAGGATTTCTATAGTTATCCATCTCCAGTTTGCTGATTAGGGCTAGAAAATGTAGCCCCAAGTCGTGGAACTCTGTGGGTGAGGGGTTACCACATACCATCAATGTGAGAGATGGGGATGCTGATGTTGTCAGAGTCCTGTTTAAACACGGCGACCTGGAGCAGGCTGGCTTCCTGAACCAGGTCTGCTGCCTTGTCTGTGTAGGGATAGGGGTTTGTCACCAGCTTCAGCAGGACCTGCCAGCAAAGGTGGAGAGAAAGGTGAGTGCAGCCGCTGTCAAGGGCAGGGGAAGCATATGCTGCTAGGAAAGACCGTGTGCTGAAAGTGGCTGGAAGCTGGGCAGGTTTTAGGAGGACAACTTCCATGTCACTTCTGCAGGATTCTGTCTACGGTTCCTGCTCTACAGGGGACACTGATGGAAAAAAAAACGGTCCACTGCAATTGGGCATCTAGACTGCTACCACAGACTGAGTCCCTGGGGAGACCACACTGGAAATGAAGCACTGGGCATTCAACATCCCGAAGAGTAAACAGGAAGTGTCAGCTTTCCTTCTAAAAGATCACAATTCACTGAGGTCTGATAATTTTGGCACTTAAAGAGGAGATAAAAGCTACCCACACATACAATAACTCAACACTTATACCAACAATGCTGTAATAATAACTGATCTTTTTGGATTTCATTGTCTTGCAAATCATTTTGCTGTCCTCCCATTCAAGACAAGAATGAAGCCACCTCTGTATAAAGAATCCCAAGCAATGCTTTTCTCAGGATCCATTCACTGATCTTTGACAGGTTTCTCAACAATAGCAACAAATTCTCTAGTTTTCACTAACACTGTTCTTTGCATTGTTTATGCAGCTGATTTGAACACTGTCACCCTTTCCAAAAACTGAATCACTGCTTCCTTCTGGTCTTCTTTTGTATTATCCAAGTGTTCCACCCAAATCGAAAGTTCCTTCCATGAGTACTCAAACACTCCACTGTCACGTAAAACCTGTCCAGGAAACAAAGGGGAAGGCGTGTAAATAAACCTCAAAACACCTAAAATACAAAACTCCAAGAGATACAGATCTTTTTGTATACTAACTTCACGATTCCTTCTTTTGGGAAGAAAAGAAGAAGAGCAGCTTGATGAAAAGAAGTCTCTGTCGCTCGCCTCACCCCCTCAGTTCAAGAGGCCTTATTCTCACTCACTAGTGGGACTTCAACTGCAGAGTGGGCAACAAAAACCTTACGTCTGTAACTTTTGGAAAGCAGGTTATACTGCTTTCAGAGGGTTGTACATCTTTATATCATCACAGGCAGAAAAAAAAGGCGCCTTAAAAATAGCCTGTAGGAGTTTTAGAAAACTACTGATCTAACATAAAGGAAATCATGGCTAAATTAAACCTGAATCAGGCTACTTGTATTTAAAACAATTAGGCAGATGGATAAACAGTCACATAAATGAGCAGTGGTTGTGACCACAGCAAGGTGCAGAGAAAAATGCGAGTTGCTCGGGGTGGTGATGTAGACCCAGACACACCACAGCCAAGAGACAGGCTTTGACATATCTGGAAATTTTCCCCCACTTCCCTGCTCTCTAAATTCAGGCTCTGACCTCCGGCACCCAAACTAGGAACTTGGTGACCCTGTGCTCCAGCTCGACAAGCAAGAAAGGAGGAGGAAGGAGAGGAAGGAATCCGAGTGACACCATGGTTAAACTCCCTGCCCCTAACTCTCAACAAGAGAGCAAACCTTGCCCACCCTCCTGACTCTGGCACCTGCATTAAACGACTGCAATTACACAGGATCAATCTGTGTTTTTGCTCCTCTCCACACACAAAATGAAAGGAAGCTATCACAACCCATTTGTTCTACATCTTCTCTGTACAACACCAGCTACTCTAAAAATAATTGCTGCTTAAATCCATTGAAATAAAGAAAAAAGGATGGAAAAGGGATTCATTTTAATATAATTGACTATTTTTGGCAGAGTCTTGAAATAGAAATGCACTTGCAGTTCTCACAAAAACAGGAACAGAATGTGAAATCCAAAAACAAGCCTTCAGCTACATGGCACTACATAGAAAAAGAAGTCCCTCCCATCTACTCTTAGCAGCCTTTCTGCTGACATAACTGCCCTAACTTCCCTGCTCCCGCATTCCCTCCAGAGAAAATGCAGTGGACTCAAGTGGAAAGTAAACACGAGAACAAGTCAGGCCGTCCATGTTTCACTTGGCAAAAGACTCCAAAACCACTAGAAAAATGGCACATTTTGAGCAGCTGTTGGTTGAGACATTCATTTCTGGGAGATCAAGTGCCTTTAATCCCTTGCAAAGGATCAGGGGCAACTAAACCCTAATTCAATCACTGTAACTTTGGTCTGGTGGACTGAGTATTACAATGGCACTCTGTGACTGGAGCAAAGATCCAATGCACAAAGCTGGGAACAAATTTGTGTGCCATGAATACTGCAGGACACTGCATGAGGAGCCCTGTCCAGGGCCAGTACAGCTTCCTGGATTTTCTCTTGGCAGGCCAGTTTGCTTTTATTTACTCCTAATGTCAACCTCTACCCTTACTTAGATAACTAAAAGATCTCCTCTTTTAATAAGGTGCTAAAAACAACAGCCTTTGGTGTCTTGTGGACTTGCAGTTGACCAGTTTTTCTGAAAAGCCAAATAACTAATTTAAATGTACAGAAGGGGATTTTAATTAATTTTTTAAGACAAAAAGTATTCCTTGCATCAAAGCTTGTATCAGACAGTAACAGAGAGGACTATCCTGCAGGGCCAGAGCAAACCAGCTAAGGCTTATGCAAGGCTAGAGTGCAGAAGTGCAGATTAAATAAACAATAATAAAAAATAAAAATCCAAAGTAATCTCTTCCTGATCAATGTAGACCTTTGCAGGCACAAACTACATTGATTTATTACAGTGTCAGAATTAATTCAACCTAGGGACGTGGGCAAACATGAAAGACATTTTCCTTACTCTTTCGTCAACTGCTGCAGGAAAGTCAGTTCACAGCATTTATTTCCACAAAATATTCCAGTAATAGCCAGTTATCTGACAGCAAATTCCAACAACAGTCACAGGAAAAAGGAAAGGAGACTCTGTTGACCACACGATCATGCAGGAAAGGTATCTGCTTCAAGAAAAATTTTAACAATCCTGACATTTCAGACCAGTGGGATATAGTGAATACCCTGATATTTCAATTCAAATGCTTACCTCGATGATTCATTTTTTGATGGAAATTTTCAGATGAGAGTGGGTACTTGTAACAAACATTTTCATCAGTAAATAGAAGACTGATTTTTCACCAGATAGCTTCTCTGTTTCAGAGATGTCCTACAAGAAAAATGTATTAAAATTCCTCTGCTACAGCAATACTGCTCAGGACAACGTTGCACTGAGACTGATATGTAAGGTAAGTATGTTATTTTATAGACCTGCCCAAAAATCCCAAGGCCAGAAACGAGTGGGATCATTTACAGTACTTTGCATTCAATGAGCCAGGATCACTGTACTCACCTGTAAAATGTTTTCCTGGAAAGTGCAAGAAGACAGTAGGAACAGAAACCCCAACTACTACAAGGACCCAAGACAAAGCCACCTCCCTCGTCAATCACATTTTATTCCCTGATCATTCCAGGTCTATCCCTGTTACCACACTCCATGAGTGTCTCTGCTTCTCCTCAAAGCCAGGTCTACTCCTTTCTCCTGACATGACAAGCAAATCGACAGAGTTCTTATTTTCCAAGCCTGCAGTAAAAAAGAGAGCGGGGACCCTGATGGTTTGCACTAATTATGGAAAGCATTAAAAAATGTTGGAATCCTCCTTGGGAAGGGGTGGGATGGCTCCCATCAGTGGCTCATTTCCCTGGTCTGCAGCTCAGGCTTTCAAGACAAGTGGAAACCAGCACATTCTCACTTGTGAGGGAACATCTCCAGGGACACAAAGAGCTACAGCAGCCTTGTCCTGTGTTCATCAGGGAGGCAAAAAATGTTTTCCTTGTAAAAAACCCTTTCAGTTCCGAAGGGATTTTTCACTCCAGCTAAGACTGTAATTCCTGTTGGTTTTACAGAAGGATCACCCCCTAAAATGACTAGACTAATTTAAAACTAGGCAATGCCAGATGGAGATTTGAGGACAACAGACCCAGGAAACGTAACTTTGCATCAGCCTCCTACCTGTACTCTGAACCAGGCAAATTTGTTGGCAGGAAGTTCCAAAGCCACTCTCAGGATATGGTGCTGCAGAAGAGGAGGGGTCTCCTCCCTCAGGCCCTTTTCAGTGACTATACCTGGGGTGTAAAAGCAAGAAACCAACTTCACTTTGGTCCATCTTCCTCAGATTTCAGAACACTCGTGTTTTAGGGTTTAAAGCACAACTGTGAGACATGCTGGCAATTCACAGATCTCCATAGCATGGGATCCCCAGACACTCTGCAGCTAAGGCTGGCCAATCCAAGGTGGGAATCCAGCCCTCAGAGGGAGATTCCATCACCTCACCCCAGAAGAAATCATTGGTTGTGCATGGAAATATAAAATCTCTTTTATCAGTCTCAGCAACCCTGAAAAGCTGCGACCTACAGGCAGTACAAATGCTGGATAAACTGGAGAGCAAAACACAGAATTTAAGTCAACAGGAAATCTTAATGCTCATACCATGACAATATTTGCTCCAGACAACAGAACTTCACACTTGTGCCTCTCCCTGCATCACTGTTATCACCAGCTCATGCACAACCTGACTTACTCTGTCACAGGTCAGGGAGCTCTGGCGGTGCAATCAGAACCTGAGCTGCCCACACCTGACCTGACACCAGCTGTGCAAAACACCCGTTGAGAAACAATGATACATTTTAAAAAGTCACTACCAAGGCAACCAACAGTAAGTAAGACTGAACAATAAAACTCCACCAGCTATTTAAAGAACATATTGCTACAAGGTAGAAAAACATGGTGCCTCAGCCCATCAGTGAGTCCAGAGAGCAGACATATCACTAGCCAAGGAGCTGGGCAGGGCTCAGACTCAAACCAGTCAGTGTCTAAACCAGGGAGTTTTGAACTTCCTACACCAGGGAGCTACGAACAATAAAACAAGGCTGTTTGTCTCACGATCCAGAGGACACGAGTCATGATTTCTGTCTCCCTACCCACGACCCCTCACGTTACAGACACTGGCAGACTGGGAGGTGCTGTGCTTCACCCTCGCAGCCAATAAGAGTTTGGAAATAACTTACTGACAGCAGACTGTTGACAGAGGGCTAGAAGAAACCTCATTAAGAGCTGAAGATAAGTCTTCCTCAGAAAGATTCGAATTCAAACCCACGAAGACCAAACACTTCCAAGAATATGACACACAGAGAGGAAGCCTGGAGTGCACCGCAGCGCTGACAGGTGGGTGTGGCAGCACAGCTATGGAATTTAACAGTGCCAGAGCACTGCAGAAACAGCAACAATAAATGCCAACATAATGGAGAAACTAAAACGGGCTACTTTTAGAAAACAGTTCTTTATCTCCACAGAAAAGCAAACATTCCATTCTGCTGTGGACTTTGTAAACAGCCAGAGAAAACACTGGAGGAAATACAAGTACCCATCACATACCTTTCAGCAGCTTGCTAAAATCTAAGCTGCTCTGTGCTACCAAGTGGGGCACAACCTTCTGATAAAGACATGTGACCTGAAGCAGTGCAGCTTTCAGAAGCAGTGTCTCAGCATCATCTGAAACTAAACAAAATGTTTCCATAATTAGTTTCTTCTTCCTTCATAGCAAGAGCAGTGTCGCACCTCCATTACCCAGCATGAGAATTAATTACTAACTGTACTTCCAGCAGACTTGCCTGGGAAATGACCTACTATCTTCCCAACAAGAAGAATGAGAAAAACACCCACGGAATCTCCAGTTTCCTTCCCCAGCATTCCTGTACGAATACTTTCAGAACTAAATCCACTTATTCAGTGCCGTTTCTGACTTGACTCACAAGTGCTCGCACATATAAAACACAACCTGAACATCTGAATACTCACTGTAAGAATCCCACCAGCCCCACTGCTGTTTAATGTAAGGCTGAACAACAGGAAAAGGTGAAGGAAAGGATATGGTCACACTGCTGATTTCTGGGGACACTACTTTTAGCTAATGTCAGGTAGGTTTGGCTGGGGAAGTGCACGAGACAGCACGCTGCAGTTTGTTGCAAAATTATTATTTCAGTTAAAAACTTCCTTCTTTCCTTTTCCCCTTTCCAAACAAGACTTCTCAGTGTAATCTCTTGGCAAGAGGCAGACAACAAATACCTGTATGAAAGAAACACCAATAGCACTTAAGGCAACGGTTTACTTCCTAGGAAAAGCCATCTCAGGTTTCAGTTATAACATGAGGAGGCATAAAAGCTACTTGTTATGCAGTCTTTAATGACAGGAAGCAAAGTACATGGACCAAAACAACACCAAATTTTTTCCTGTTAACTTGGTCTCCCTCAGGGAGTTAGAAAGAACTGGATGAATGCCATGGATAAACTTTGTTTGCCTGAGTCTCAGCTCCCATTAGATAATAATTCTCTAGTGGCCACAACGCAAATAAAGCTGTAAAGGGTGAACCGGGAGTAAGTGACAGCATTACCACCTCGGAATGCTGAGGAACTACAGCTACAGTCCTACAGAACTTAGCTGCCCCACTTGTTTCCAAGCCTTGGACTGTCAGTGCTGCCCAAAGGGAGGCACAAGACATCCACTGAAAAACCTCTTGCTCCAGGAAGTCTCTCTGTGGAACATGCCCTCTGAAGGGCAAAACTGGTTGCAGGTTTATCTCTAGCCTACAAGGAAAACTTCACAGGTCGTTGGCCAAGAGGTAGACAATCCTGAAACTTCTCGTTCCCTGCAATGGGACTGTGGAAGCAAGCCAGGAGGACACTGGGTCTGAGAGAGGAAAACTGAAGCCTTCACTCCATCCATCTCCCCCTCTTCCAACACTCACAATTCCACTCTTGTGTTACATCAATACAAGCATTTGTGTAGCCACAGTAACTAACTGCTAAAAAAAAAAAAAAAAAAAAAGACCTCCTGGTAAAATAACTTGGACAAACAAAAATCTCTCCAAAAATTATTTTTCAGGCATATCAGCCTCCCTGCAAGTTTTATTTTGTGGCTGCGAAACAACTACCAGCATGGAAAGGTCAAGGGCAGGAGGGCTGAGCTCAACAAGTGGAACAGCAGAGCCCTGCACCTGAGAAGGAGCAGACCCCTTCAACAGTGCATTCTGGGGGCCACTCGAGTGGAGAGCAGGTTGCCAGGGAAGGATCAGAAGGCCCTGGTGTCCTGGTGTAAGGGAGCATCTCCTTCCACTCCTCCCAGCACTGGCAAGGCCAAGCCAGGAGTGCTGTGCTCAGGTCTGGACTCCCCAGAACATGGAGACACTGGAGAGAGTCCAGCAAAGGCTCACAAAAATGGTGAAGGGACTGGAAGACCTCTCCCGTGAGAAATGGCTGGGACTGTTCAGACTGAAGAGAAGGCTCAGGGGCATCTTAATGAGTATGAACACCTGAAGTGAGACTGCAAAGACGAGGGGCAAGGCTCCTCCCAGAGGCACCCGGTGGCAGGAGCAGAGACGCTGGGCACAAAGTGAAATACAGGAACACTCTGAGTGTCAGGAAACACTTTTTCACTGTGAGGATGCTCGAGCTCCCACAGAGGCTGCCTAAAGAGGTCCTGGAGTCTCCATCCTGGGAGATGTTCGAAAGCTGTGTGAACGTGGACCTGGGTAACCAGGTTTAGGCAGAGATATCAGGCAAGATGATTCACAGAGATGCCTTCCAACCTCAACCCTTCTGTGATCCTGGGACAGCAAAGTCAAACTGCTTAACCCTCCAGCAGCAGGGGCAGCCTATATGTTAAACTGTGTTTCAGGCAATTCTAATGGCCTGAAGAACTGAACAAACAAACGCTGAGTGAGACCTACACAAGTGAGATCTGGATGCTGCTGAAGTGAAGGGTGGGATGAGGGTTTCACAACACCCATTCCCACAGAGTTATGAAGCTGTAACTCCATCTGCTTTGCCTACCATGCTGCTCAGCAGCTTCTGTCTCGGTCATTGCCTTCACAGTGGAGACATCACCTTCCATTTCCTCTGCTGGGCTGTCGTTGTGTTCTCTCTCTTGCTTCAGAAGGGACGGCCAGCCAGCCACGATACTGCTCATGTCTGGTAAAACCTAAAAGCAAAAAGGGTAAATTGCAATAGCTCTGCTTTGTAAGACAAAGCTCCTGTGACAAATACATCCCCAAACACCCAACAGGAAGATTTGCTGCTCTTCACAAAGGTTGGAATTGACCTTGTGTGCTATCAGGGAATGAGCTGAAATCAAGCACTGCACTTCCACTTCTGCAGGATGTAAGTACTGGAAAGAACATTTCACTGAAAAGGTTTCCTGTGAAAAATTCGTTTGGTTCTTCTTCCTCATGGTATATTTTCAACTCAAGTGCTCTCTTGTTTAGTAATTTCTGAGTAACCTCTGCTGGCTACATTGACTTGAGCCAGGAAGAGAACTTGCTTCCTGCCCTTGGGAAGTCATTTGCAGCACAACAGCCATTAATGTTACAAATCTGTCACCACAGAATTTTATTTGCATTCCCATCAGACAGACATGTCAGGAAACCTAAGCTCCTACCTCACCATTTCATCCACAGCCTCCCCCAGGATACCATCTCCTGGCTCCTGGGCTGCAACCACTTGAGGAGAAAGTACAGAGAGCAGTTTTCTGCTGCCTGCAAAACGCCTCCTTGGCAGCCCCCAGTTGTCTCTTGCTTTCTACCTTGCTGGCAGCTTCTCTGTAGAGCTGCACAAACACCTGCACTGTTGGCAGCGTGTGGATTTGTGACCTTTGCCAGGTTTCTTCAGACAAACAGTGCTCAGTGTTCCTCAGGGCTCTTCTCAGCACCATGGATACCAGTGACAGGATGCTGTGCTTCACCACTGTGCTGGGCAACTAAAGAAGGAAGTGAATTAGTGACATTTCAGTGATTCCAGTTATGGCTTTGCATAGAATCTGTACTTTGAATGTGTTAAAATTGGTCAACGAATTAATTATTTTCTAGATCTTGGCTAGCAGTAAAGAATCCATAGGTTTTCAGATTCCCAGCCTAAACCACTAGCAGAGAGTGGCAGAACTGGTGCTTCTGAAAGGCACCTGGAATCAATATCAGTGGTTTTAACTCGTTTTCCAGTGCTTCCCCAAGCCAGGTTTATGCTGGGGCAGACAATACAAAACACAGGTAATTAAAAAACTTAAGAAGTTTCTTGAATGATCACACACTAAAATCAAACAGTACTAACTGGGACAGAAAAGTCACTGAAATACTATAGACTGCTCTTACTTTCAACCCCTGGGTGAACATTATTTTATTGCACACTGCAGGGACTGTTGTTACCATCACCATCGAAAGCAATCTGGGAAGAAGAATAAATTCTGAAGTCTTAAAACACTTGGAGATCTCTGGTGGAGCCTCACAGATCTGGAAGGTAAGAAACAAAAGAAATAAAAATTAAGCCCCACTGATACAGTCCCAGAGATGACAGCTTCTTCTGGGGAGCATTATACAGAAGGATTTTGACTTGTCGGAAGTAATGGCAACATTAAATGTCAATTTTTATGCAAAAATGCTACAGAGCATCCTCCAGAGTCCTACTCAACGAAATGACCCTGGTATGCAACCAACATCCCTGCTAAGGCCACCCCTTTTCAAGAGATTCCAGATCCTACTTGCTCATTTTAAGCTAAACAAAGAGGAAGTGCAACACTCACAAATGACAAAACGTTCTTCTAGCAGAGCTTTGATGCTGCTGCATCTCAAAAAATACATCACTGACGTGATGTTTTCCACTGTTTCTTACACCAAAATTCCCTCCTTCTCAGTTCAGTTTAAATGTTTACACAGCCTCCTGCTCTGAGCATGGTGCTTTACCATCATTCATACTCTTACCTTCTTGAGTAACTTCATGTTGTCCGTCCAAGCAGACATCACTCCAGGAACAAAGGAATAGTGGGTCTCCTTGAAGTATCTATTCAATAAATCTGGACATACTTTGAGAATATTCACCATGAGATCAGCGACCATTTCATCTTCTGTTAGAGTTTTTAAACCAAGCAGGAAGTGCAGAAGTACCACATTTCCTCCCCTGTTGAAGACAAAAAATAAAAAAAAGATTTTGAGTAAGAAATCCTTATTTTGATACTTCATATGGGATGTGAACTCTGCAGCTCCTCTAACTGTTAATTGAAGGCAAGATCTCTCACCCTCCTGGCATAATTTCTGAGTTTATACTCAGAGAAGTAAGAAATGAATTTACCTCCACGTTTTCTGCATGACAACAGTCAATTATCACTGCACATTTCAGGGCAAACGTGATAACTAGTGAGGTCTCCTTTGCTTCTAGCAAAAAATCCATGCAACGTTCCCAGTTGCCCAGTGACTTACCTGCCAGAAGTTCCAAGACTTGGATCACAGAACGTTATGCCATGTTTCAGAGAGCAGCAGAGGTCCATCCAGAAACTATGCACAAGTTCTCGTACCATTGCTTTTCCCACCTCCTCAGAACCTTGAGCCACCTACAAAAACCAAAAAGGAGTAAAAAAAGGCATATGAGATTTGGCATCACAGATATCAACTTCACTCTACATTTTTATACGGCTGCTCTTAGAGAAGCACTGAAAGAAACTTTGGCTTTTGTTCAGATTAAGAAGAGAAGCTTCAGGACTTGAAGGTCCCTTCCAACCCAAACCATTCTGTGATTCTACGATTCCATTAACCTTCTAAATCCAGAACAATTCAAGATGCCTCTGGATGAGAAGACTCTTGACAAGTGTGGCTGGGAAACCATGAATCACATGACTTACATGGACTGCCAGGAATAGTAACAACTTAGTATTATTCAGAACTGAAAGGCATGCTTATGAATGAATGCACAGCTCCAAGCAGACAACTACTGGAAACAGATCCCCTCCAAAGGATGTTTACAGTAGATCAGGATGGGAGTGGCAGGGTCGTAAGCATCTGGTAGAGAAATACAAGAGGGCAGACACAAAAGTAAAAAATCTGTAGCCAAAACCCAGTGAGAAGGAGCGGAAGTTCGGGGGTTCTTTTTAAACAAGCTCAGTTGATTCCTCTTTTTGAGCTCATTAAGCTCAGAACATTTGGGAGCTGTTTCAGAAGCTGTGGGCTGTAAGAGGAGGGAAAGAAAAGGCAACACAAGGACTAAGAGTAACAAAGAAATAAATGACCAGACCTTTAAATCCTCAGGGCTGACATCAGTCATCCCATTCCAAGGGTACAGTGAAGCGATGTGAAGCAACACCTCTGCAGTGAAAAAACGCACCTTCTGCGTTTTGCTGACATTTTTGTTATGAACCACCTAAAAATGTGAAAAAAGCAAACTCTTCTAGTTATTGCAAGTTATCACAAAATCACGGCAAAACAGCACCACACTTCACTCTTCTATCACACACAGAGCTGGCTCTCCTCAGCAGGGCAGCAGGAAGGCTCTGCCTGTCCCGTCAACACTTCTCTCACAGGCTCCTGCTCCACCTTGGCCCAACACCAGCCTCTGCAAACCCTGCACGTGCTGGACAGGACAGATGGTCACCTTCAACTGAAGAGCACAGACCATGTTTAGAGCATCACAGCCACAGGCTAGAACCAAGGGAGCCTGGGCCTAGACGTGCTAAAGCCTACTACAAATAAAGTCTGAATGGAAGGGAATACACAGCCAAAGAAGCTTCTCAAAAGTTCTTCTGCTGTGTTTTACTGCTGGCATTGCTTTAATTCTCATTTTTCTTGCTAAGCTGAAAGAGTCATACAGTGTGCTGGGGTCCACCAATAATGTAACAGCTCATGATACATGATTCCAACACAGGAAAAGCTTCATTTGAAAAACAAAGTTTCAAAGAGGTTTATTTTACATTTAAATGGTAGCTTTTTTATTCTCCTTCTCTTTCATGTTATTGCTACAGCAAAATGAAAGAACATTTTTAGCTTTAATTGGTCAGTTGTGAAAATCCCAAGTCTGAGGCAGGCTCTTACGGCTACACTCTAAATTTGAAACCATTTTTTCTTCCTTCTCTCAACTGTTCATCCAACAGCTTATGCAACATTGCTACACAGTAGTTCAGGAGAGTCATTTAAAAAAACATAGATATTGGAGCTAAAAACATTTTTAAAGAAATAAAATACATCGCAGGTGCAGCTGCTCTACAAGCAACAAGTGCATCCCAGGGAATAGGCAGGGCCATGCTCAGAAGGTGACAGAGCACAGGAAAGGCAGCCACCACTAAACCAACTCTCACACCTTCCAGCAACTCCTGCTTCCCCGTTTTCAATTCTGAGACAGTGATAGAGCCAAGCTACCAACCTCCAACACACACTGTCAGTCACACAGACACTCAGCAGCACACTGCCAGCAGCCCCAAGAACAGAACACCGTGAGAAATCACTGCAGAACTGTTTCCAGCAGTGAGGAAAATAGAAAGCATAAGACAACACAGTGTCAGGGGTGTATCATACCTTAGTTCTCAGTGTGGAAAGTAGAAGACTGACAGTACAAACTCTGTCTTCCTTTACTTCAGAGCGAAGAATACCTGGAATGAAATCTAAGAGGACATTTCAAATGTTAAGTCAAAATCTGAAAGCTCTTTTCATACTAAAATGCTTCAGGAATTCATACCCATTTCTCTTCCATGTCACATTACTTATCTTGCTCTTATATCCCAGGATGAGCCCAAAGGCAGCAATCAGAGCTCCGAAGGATGATGTGTCTGTGATTACAGTGATGAGCAAGTGATGCTGCTAAACCTGCTCTCACCTTGACTGGCTAATTCACCAACTTGCTGATTAACACTGCTACAGCATCTGTCAACTTTAAACACATTTTGGGCCCTGAAATGCCATACACAAATTCATATTCTTCCCATTGAAGCACCTGTAATTGTTGCACTGAGTGATTCTCAAACGTTCGGAGATTCCATCTCCAACCACGTGCATCATTTTTTGGCTCACATGTGCATCCCAAAGTCAGACAACTTCAGTTTACAGAGAGCTCAGGGCTCTTAGAGGGGAATGAAAGCCAGCTGTGCTGACTGGGCCGAGGTGTGCAATTCCCAGCCTGAAAGAACTGAACAACTGCCAACCTAAAGGAAACCAGCAGCCCTGGGGTAGCAGGAGCAAGAGAAGTAAATAATTACAGCCGTTCTCAGTCCCCTGCCATAAGAGAAATGACCAGCTGCCAGCTAATGGCTTAAGGGCCTTTCTTTAAGCAGTATTTCCAGATCCCTTCCGAACTTCTCTCATAACTTTACCAAGGGTCACAATTCACAGGCAGAAAGGCAACTGAAGTACACACTTTTCAAAAGAATATAATGCACACATCCACTGTTACTGTCTTACGAGCAAGGCTGGAGGCCATGGATTTTTTTTGTTTATTGACTCTGTGACTCAAAGTTTTATATTAGATTTACTTTTTTTTAATCTCTCTCACCAAAGACTTTCTATTTTTGCAGTGTTTAGCGGTTAGCATATTGTTCTTAAGCAGAAGAGGCTTACTCTACCAAAGAAGTTTAAAGCTTTTCAGGTAATAAGATTAAAACATATACATTTTGCTTCTCATTAGTCCGCTCTACCTGGTCCACTTTTTTAAATAGGTCATATTGATTATCACCTATAAATGAGTG
>JADMLD010001106.1:0-24081 GCA_017589585.1 Phylloscopus whistleri | reverse complement strand
GTGATCGGGAATCTGGGGTAGCCGGGATCTGGGATCTCCTGGAGTTGGGATCTGCTGGACCCGGGACAGTTGCTCTGTGGGCATCTGGGCTGTTGGGACCAGGATCTGCTGGGGCTGGGACCTGCTGGATCAGGGATCTGCTGGATCAGGGATCTGCTGGGCCTGGGAACCCTCTGGATCAGGGATCTGCTGGGCTGGGTTCCACTGGGTTAGGAGGGTTGGGACTGGGATCTGCTGGCCCCAGGATCTTCTGGGGCTGGAATCTGCTGGGATCTGCTGGGATCTAGCAGGTTCTGCTGGCTCAGCATGGTTCTCAGGGCTGGTGGGCCTGCACCACGGCTGGGAACCGATCACCATCCGAGCCTGCACACCAAGTGCCGCCTCTCAGCAGAGAGGATCCCGCGCTGCCCCGTGGCGTCACCGCAGCGGGCGGAACATCCCCGTGGTCCCACGGAGCCCCGCGGCACCGCTGCTGTCCCCCTGATTCCACAGGGATTCCACGGGAATTCCTTGAGGCCCCGTGCTGCGCTTTATCTTCTTTCCTGCCAGGAAAATTTTGGATATTTCGTGTTTGGCCTCAGATGTTTGTTATTCTTATCTACAGCGGTCTCACAAAACCGTGAGGTTCTGCAGCACTTCAGGCTAACAAACCAAAAAACAGAGACGTATCTCTCCTCTACAAGGCTTTTTAAGGACAAGTGTCCAATTAAGAAATGGACACCTAAATGACTTTTACTTTTAAGGCAAATAACCAACCACCCGTGGCCCTGCAATGCGATTTTTCTATCCAGTCACAAGATACCACCCTGTGGGGAACTGCCTTTCGGGAGCCCCTGAGAGGAGGTTTTCTTTTTCTCTAAAGTTCCTGGTACCAGGGTTAAAAAGAAAAATGAGACTCGCAGCTTTGATCTTCAGAGCTGTTTATTCCATTTCTTATCTCAAGTTCTGCCAAAACCTGGCTTAACATGCCTGAAACACAGCTAAAAAACACATCCCAGACAGCAGATCCCAAGGTTGTTAAAGGTTTTCTAGCCCAATTAACTCCTAAAACGTGCTATGTTTACAATTTTGTACCAATATCATCTACCAATTTTATAAACATGCAACTCTGTGTCAAACCCATCCTACCAATGTCTCTGTGCCACCGTCACAGCAGCAGCAGCAGCAGCAGAAGAAGAAGAAGAAGAAGAAGAAGAAGAAGAAGAAGAGACACTGCCCAAAATTCTCCATCTCGCTCTCATCTGTCTCCATGCTAAAAACCCAAAACTACAAATTTCACCCTCTGACAAACTAAACTACTATTTATTTCAAACCTTTCAACTCATCTCTAAGTGTTGGAATTTTTTCCCGTGGACTGAGGTCAAAGGCAGTGCTTTCCCAGGGTCCCAGCCGGGTCTCGGAGCCCTCAGGGAGCACAAGGGATTTTCCACCTGCCCTGGACTCCAACACCCATGGGAATGGGATGGCAGTGAGATCCATCTACAGAATACCCATGGCAATGGGACAGCAGTGGGATCCATCCATCCATGGGAATTCCCATGTTCCCAGATTTTGCCCTCCCAAATCCACATTTCCAAACCCCACATTCCCATGGGAATTCTAAGCTCCCCACCTTTACGCTCCAGCGCCTCCCACTCATATCTGACACATTTCCAGAGACGTTCCAGGCAGTTGTGCCCCAGGGGCTTTGTTTATTCCTCAGCCTGGATCTCATCCTGTTCCCAGCACCTCTTGGTGACCTGGGCAGTGCCATTGGCCACCACGAATCCCCCGGATCCCGGCTGGAAGGAGAGGAATTCCTGCCTGTCTGAGCCGAGCCGATCGGACCCGTGGACACTCCCGTGGGACAGGAGGTCACAGCTGGAAGCCTCCTGCAGCCTGTGGAGACCTGTGGAGGGACTAGACCCACAGAGACCCACAGAATTGTGTCCCAGCCCCATGGAGCCCCATTCCAGCCCTGCAGAGCCCCAGAGTCTGGTGGAGACCCACAGAGCCTCATCCCAGCCCCTTGGATCCGCATAGATCCACATCCCAGTGCCCCAGATCCCGGCCCAGCCCCACGGATCCCCAGTGCAGTCCCACAGTTGCCATGGCAGCCCCACAGATCCCGCAGCCCTGGCTCCCACAGCGGGCCCCGCTCTGGCTGTGCTGCTCCTGCAGCATCTGCAGCTCCATGGTGGCCCCGTGCCGGTGCCGCTCCTTGTGCTGCCTCTGGCCATCCCATAAGTGCACAAATTAAAATTACTATTCTCCTAAACTCAATAATCATCATTTATAAAAAGCTTATACAAATACTAAAATTTGTACTTAGTGTGTTTAATTTATAACTTCTTCATCCTACCCTACATCCTAGTTCCAATAACATGTTTTAAAAATTTATTGATAATTACACCCAGTTTGTTAAAAAAAAGAAAACTGTTCAGTCTTTTCTTTCTTCCTTCTCTTTTAAATCAATTACATCACTTTTAAAAAGTATTCAATGTCCCCTAAATACTAAAAAAAACACTTTCCTAATATTTAATCTAATAAACTTCCTCTATATATTTTACAACTTGTCTAAAATAAAATCTAAATTCTCAAAAAAACCCTAATAAAATGACTAACCTAAAAGTAAACCCAAAAGTAAACCCAAGTATAAAAAATCCCAAATAATATAAAAAATTAAAAAAAACCAACCCAAACCTTAAAAAAAATTTCTGATTTTTTTAATTTAGGCACTGGAAGGGGATCCCATCCAGAGACCTCATGGACAGGAACTGCGGGAACCTCGGGCTGGGCTCAACAGCGCCACGTGCAGGGACTGCAGGGAGAGGAGAATGGGGGGGACACGGAGATTTGGGGTCTGGGGGGTCATGGGTGAAGGAAAGCAGCAACTGGGAGAGCTGGGAGAGCAGAGAAGGGGCTTTGGGGGTTCCAGGGTTGAGAAAATGGGAGGGTTGGTATAATAAATGTTGTAAAATAATTGTTTTATTGTAAATGTATAAAGTCATGTAAGCTTAAAAACTAAAAGCACCCAGGAATTGTGAAACCTCTGCCTACACCCGAGGGAACAACATTAGCAGAAGAAAGAAGGGTGGCACCGAGATGAGATGGGCCTTCACCACCGATGGGTCTGCCAACGACCCAGTGATTAACGACTGATATGAATCTTATCAGTTGCAAGGTTGTGCATCCCAATACCAGGTTCCGGTAAATCCACTCATGGGCATCCTCCTTCTCTGAAATCCGCTGAACAGACTTGCAGCAGGAAAACAAAGATACATGAATATGTATCTCAGACAAGGGAGACAAAAGGACTGAGATCACGTACTGGACAGCCGAAAAACTATAAAAACCGGCGGCACAGTGCACACCTCGTGAACTGTGGGGGGCACGGTGCGATAGAGGCTGTGTCTGTGGTTCACCCAGTGTCGATCCCGGGCTCGGCACTGACTTAGCTTGTGGCATTTCTTGATTGTTCTTTTCCAATTTTTCAATAAATTCTTTTTATTGATAAATTGGCGGATTTCATTTATAACATAGTGCCTGTGAGAACTTGTTGCTTCCCAGGTCTCCACCATCCTTCTGGATTCTGGAGCATCTCAGCACAAGTGTCCATGTCCCTTCCAGCATCCCCAGCCTGCAGCAGTTGCAGTCCTTGTTGCCTCCCCCTTGCTGCAGCTCCTTTGCCAAAGTGCTGCCAAAGGCAGTGGAGCTGGCTCAGGATCCCTGTTGGCTTCTGAGCTCCAGGATGACCTTCAGAGGGACACTTGGAGCACTTCCTAAAGAGCTGCCCATGGCATGGGGGGTGGATTTGTCCTCGCTGGGGGGCTCTGCTTGGAGCTGTGTGCTCCGTGGAGTCCCGGAGTTTTCTCAGCAGGCCTTGGCAGCGAGTTCTCAGCCAACGGGTGGCTCTGCTGCCATCCCAAATCTGCAGGGCTTTCCTTGCCCAGCCAGAGTGCAAGTGGATGATGTGCTGGGCATGGATGGAGAATCCCATGGACAAAATCCTCCCCCATCCTCACATTTACATCTGCTCAGTGCTCTGCATAGCACAAATCTACACTTCTTTTAGTGGAAACATTGAATTGATCGTTACATCTGCAATACTAATGTACAAATACACAAAAATCAAGTTGGGTTTAAAAATGAAATTTATTTTAAATTGCTACACTGGCACAGGCAGTAGAGAAACATACAAATATGAATTAAAGCTTATAAAACTACTTTATTGTTACAATTGTGCTATGTAAGTAGATACAAATACAAACTTTGTATTAAAAAAATTAATTTCTTGCAACTCTCTACAACCATACACTACACACAAATATGAATTAAAGTTTAACAATTTAATTAATTACATATTACTCCAACTGTACAGACCATATACAAATAAAAAAATATCTGCATCCCTCTCTAAAGAATCCCAGAGCCAGTACAAATGACATAGAATTCTGTAACCATACAACTCAAGACCTATTTAAATCTTTGTTAATACATAACCATACAATATACAGATGTAAATATAGAATTCATATTTCATATGACATAAAGCAGGACATCTAGAAATACACGCATCGCAAACCTATCTATAAATATACAAATATCAATGTACCACTATCAGAATCCTTACAACGCCATCAACACAAGTATACAGCTATAATACTGAACAAGTATGTCAATATAATAAATTGGAAACACATCAATAACATGCACCAATACAACAATATACATACATATACACCTGTACAAATATCAGGCTACAGAGGTAAATAACCATCAACTTCTAACTCCCTCAGTCCAACTGCAGCCATCTCTAACTACAGCTCCACCAGCAGGGATTGCAGCTGCCCAAGTTGCCAGGCTCTCTCTGGGTCTCTTCCCCCGTGCAGAGCAGCTCTCCTGGACAGGGACAGCAGCTGGGACATCTGGGAAGCCAAGGGAACACTGAGTCAGGAGCGGGACGTTTCCCTTGGCAGCACCAGCCCTTCAGTCAGGGCAGGGAAAATCTCAGCGCCTCCCCAGGAGGGTCAGAAAGGAAAAGTTTGGCCAAAGCCCCGGCCAAAGCCCACGCCACCCTCACCCCCAGCCTGCCTCACCAGCCCTGTGGTCTCACCGGCCTCGGCTGGCAGCAGCAGCGCAGGCTGGCTGCAGCCTAGCTAGTACTGCAGGGAGCTGTTGGCCCTCAGGGCTAGTCTCCCCTGCTGCCTCCTGTCAGTCCTGCCCTGTCTCAGTCTCTGTGGGAGCCCAAGCTGTGGCAATGTGTTCCAAGTGGAAGGTGGCTGCAATCCAAGATGGCAGAGCTGCAGTCTCAGAGCCTCCTCTGCCTGCTGGCCCCTCACCTCCTGCCCCACCGTCCCCTTGGCAAAGCCCCCCCTCCTTCTGTCTCTCCCCACAGTCCTCTCAGCCCCCAATCCTTCTGACCCATCTCTTCCCCTTAGACCCCCCACCCCCTCAGCCCTGTCACCTCCGTGCCACCCTCGCCCTCTGCTCCCCCACAGCCCTCAGTGCCCCCAGCACCTCAAGGTCACCGTCCCTGCAGCGTCACCGCCTGCTCAGCCCCCCCAGCCCCCTCTGTCCCACCGTCCTTCAGCAGCTCCTCAGGGGACAGGGCCTGGGGCCACCGGCAGCTCCCAGCGCTCCAGGGACACCCGGGGCTGGAACTGCTGCTCTGCCCGGCCCGGCCGCCAGCTCGGACCCAGCACAGGGACAGGGACAGAGGGGCACAGGGGGAAAAGCACAAAGGGAGAGAGGGAAAGGGGTTAAACACTACTCTATACTGTCCTGGTTTAGGGCAAAATTGGGAGAAAACCTCCGAAGGGGTTCCTCTGAAAAGCAAACCCGAACGGCCCCTCCCCCCAGCCGGTCTGGGAAAAAGAACTTCCTCGGAGAAAAGTGGAAAAAACTATTTATTTAACAAACAAAATGCCCACAAATGTAAAGAATTAATAATATGAAACAATAAAACCTCTGCCCGCTCCGAAGAGAGATGGCAAACAGAGACAGTCTTTGCTGTGGGTGTAGCTCAGCTCACTCAGTCTCTCACCAGTCTCAGTCCCTCCAAAGGTCCAGGCCCAGCAGGCCGCAGGTGCCAGCCCTCGCTGCTCCTCTGGGTTTTTCAGTCCTGAGCAGATTTAAACAGTCCCAAGAAAAAGGAAAACAAAACAGTCCAGGGAGTCTCTCTGCCCTAGCTAGCTAGCTAAAACTAACTAAAAGCACAGGAGATCTCTGTCCCACCGCTGTCCGTGCCTCAGACGAACGCCGGAGAGCAGCAACGTGTGGGAGTCAGGCAGTTTTCTCAAAACAAACTGCGCGCTGCTGCTTTCTCCCCTTTCACTCCCAGAACAAGTTTTAAAGGTACAGAACTGAATATACAGCACAAACAGAACAGACGATTGGGGATACAAGCAGCATAAAGTCACCCTACCACATTCCACCCCTTATCCCCATATCGTCAATTTACTACCAAAACTAAAATTCTAACTACACACACATACCTTATACATGCATATATATACAGTATACAGCTATATACAGAAAACGGTAGTAACACTCAGTAAATGATATTTACTCATAGTTTTCACCCAACAATCAGATCTCTCTGAGGTACACATCATGTTGTTCCATCTTTCTGCATTATCCACCATGTGCAACCTGGTCCCTGAGCAAAAACAATCCCACGGATGGGTTTGTCTGTACTTGAGGCAGATTTAATCCAAACTGTCTTCCCTAACAAACCTCTCACATGTACCACTGGAACTTTATCTCCATCTACTGTAGATAGGAGCTCAGACTGGGCAGGGCCTGCTCTGTTGGTGGAACCTCGGGTGTTAACTAACCAGGTGGCCTTTGCTAAGTGTTGCTCCCAATTTTTGAAAGATCCTCCACCTAATCCTTTCAAGGTGTTTTTTAACAGTCCGTTGCATCTCTCCACTTTGCCTGCAGCTGGTGCATGGTAGAGGGTATGGTACACCTACTCAATGCCATGTTCCCTAGCCCAGGTGTTGGTAAGGCTATTCTTGAAATGAGTCCCATTGTCTGACTCAATTCTCTCAGGGGTACCATGCCTCCAAAGAACTTGCTTTTCCAGGCCCAGGATGGTGTTCTGGGTGGTGGCATGAGGCACAGGATAGGTCTCCAGCCACCCAGTGGTGGCTTCCACCATGGTCAGCACGTAGCGCTTGCCTTGGCGGGTTTGGGGCAGGGTGATATAATCAATCTGCCAGGCCTCCCCATACTTATATTTGGACCACCGTCCACCGTACCATAGGGGCTTGACCCGCTTGGCCTGCTTGATGGCAGCACACGTCTCACAGTCATGGATAACCTGAGAAATACTGTCCATGGTTAAATCCACCACTCGGTCCCGTGCCCACTTATAGGTGGCATCTCTGCCCTGATGACCTGAGGCATCATGGGCCCACCGAGCTAGGAACAACTCTCCCTTGTGTTGCCAATCTAAGTCTATCTTTGATACTTCTGTTTTTGCAGCCTGATCTACCTGCTCGTTGTTTCGGTGTTCTTCATTAGCCCGACTCTTGGGAACATGGGTGTCTACATGACGAACTTTTACAGATAGTTTCTCTACTCTGGTGGCAATGTCTTTCCACTCATCAGCAGCCCAGATTGGTTTTCCCCTACGCTGCCAGCTGACCTTTTTCCACCTTTCCAGCCAGCCCCACAGAGCATTAGCTACCACCCACGAATCAGTGTAGAGGCAGAGCTTTGGCCACTTCTCTCTTTCAGCAATGTCCGGCCAATTGAACAGCTTTGAGTTCGGCAAGCTGGCTTGACCCACCTTCTCCTTCAGTGGCTTGTGCAACCTGTCTTGTGGGGCTCCATACGGCTGCTTTCCACTTCCGTTTCATCCCTACGATGCGGCAGGAACCGTCAGTGAAAAGCGCGTAGCGCGCTTCTTTTCCTGGAAGTTGGTTATACGGTGGAGCTTCTTCAGCCCCGGTTACTTGCTCTTGTTCCTCTTCATCAATGAGACTAAAGTTTCACCTTCAGGCCAGTTTGTAATTATCTCCAAAATCCCAGGACGATTCAGTTTTCCAATACGGGCGCGCTGTGTGATAAGAGCAATCCACTTACTCCATGTGGCATTGGTGGCGTGGTGAGTAGCGGGAACCTCTGTTTTGAACATCCACCCCAGCACTGGTAGTCGGGGTGCCAAGAGTAGTTGCGCTTCAGTACCAATCACTTCTGAGGCAGCTTGAATTCCTTCATAGGCTGCTAAAATTTCCTTTTCTGTTGGAGTGTAATTGGCTTCAGACCCTCGGTAGCTTCGGCTCCAGAATCCCAGTGGTCGGCCACGCGTCTCACCAGGCACCTTCTGCCAAAGGCTCCAGGACAGACCATGGCTCCCAGCTGCAGAATAAAGCACGTTCTTCACATCTGGTTCTGTCCTAACTGGGCCAAGGGCTACTGCATGAGCAATATCCTGCTTGATCTGGGCAAAGGCGTGTTGCTATTCTGGGCCCCAGTGGAAATTGTTCTTCTTCCGAGTAACCAGGTAGAGAGGGCTCACAATCTGGCTGTACTCAGGGATGTGCATCCTCCAAAAGCCTATGGCGCCTAGGAAAGCTTGTGTTTCCTTCTTGTTGGTCGGTGGAGACATTGCTGTGATCTTGTTAATGACATCGGTGGGAATCTGGCGCCGCCCATCTTCCCACTTTATTCCCAAGAACTGGATCTCTCGAGCAGGTCCCTTAACTTTGCTCTTCTTTATAGCAAAACCAGCTTTCAGGAGAATCTGGATGATCTTCTCTCCTTTCTCAAACACTTCAGCTGCAGTGTTTCCCCATACAATGATGTCATCAATGTACTGCAGATGTTCTGGAGCCTCACCCATTTCTAGTGCAATCTGAATGAGTCCATGGCAGATGGTGGGACTGTGCTTCCACCCCTGGGGCAATCGGTTCCAGGTCTACTGCACCCCCCTCCATGTGAAGGGAAACTGAGGCCTGCATTCTGCAGCCAGAGGGATGGAGAAAAACGCATTGGCAATGTCAATAGTGGCGTACCACCTCGCTGCCTTGGACTCCAGCTCGTACTGGAGTTCCAGCATGTCCGGAACGGCAGCGCTCAGTGGTGGTGTCACTTCATTCAATGCACGATAGTCCATAGTCAATCTCCAATCTCCGTCAGACTTGCGCACAGGCCAAATGGGGCTGTTGAAGGGTGAGTGGGTTTTGCTGACCACCCCTTGGCTCTCCAGCTCACGGATCAACTTGTGGATGGGAATCACAGCATCTCGAGTTGTTCTGTACTGCCAGCGGTGCACTACTGAAGTGGCAATGGGTACCTGTTGATCTTCCCCTTTCAGAAGTCCTACTACAGATGGGTTCTCTGATAACCCAGGCAAAGTGTTCGACTGCTTAACACCTTCTGCCTCTACAGCCGCTATCCCGAATGCCCACCTGAGTCCCTTTGGGTCTTTGAAATACCCATTTCGGAGGAAGTCTATGCCCAAAATGCACGGGGCCTCTGGGCCAGTCACAATAGGGTGTTTCTTCCACTCATTTCTAGTCAGGCTCACATCAGCTTCCACCAAAGTAAAATCCTGTGATCCCCCTGTCACACCAGCAATAGAGACAGATTCTTCCCCCACATATCTTGATGGGATTATTGTGCACTGCGCACCAGTGTCAACCAAGGCCTCATATTCTTGTGGTTCAGATGCGCCAGGCCAACGAATCCACACAGTCCAAAACACACGGTTTTCCCTAGGGGCAGGGCCCCTCTAAGCCTGGTTATCCGTCTTTCCCTGGGTAACTGGAGCTACTTCCCTCTTGGTAGAACTTCCTCTCTGAGTCTTGCCTTCCAACAAGTCACGCAGCCGTTGTGCCAAATCGTCAGTAGATTTTCCATCCCATTTCTTCATGTCTTCCCCAGAATCACGCAGAAAGGACCACAGCTTAGCTCGTGGGATACCACTTCTTTCCCTATCTGGGGAACGTCTGCGCTTGGTACCAGAACCTCTGACCTGTACTGCAGAGATTTGGAGAATGTCCTCTCTGAGTTGTTTGTGGTTCTCCTCTATCTTGTCTTCTAATGTCTGCATATGCGTTTCCAGAGCTGCAATTCTGGCATGTGTTGGACCGTGCACAGCATCTGCATATGCTCGGGGCTTCTTCGCCATATCCAGCACGGTCTCCCCCATGTCGTCCCGCTTCATTATTGCTAAAGCAGATGAGTATTCTTGTGGCCCAAGTCGTACAAGTTTTCGCCACATCACGGGTGTGCATGGTACCAGGTCTGGGTTCCTAGTGTTTAGGTCATCTGAGAAGACAATCTCTGCCACTGCCATTTCTCTTAAGCGTTGAATCCCTTGTTCTGTGGTCTTCCACTGGGTTTGCTGCATATAGAGATCGTCTGCACACAGGTATCTTTGTTCCACACTTCCCAGGACCCGTTCCCAGAGACTGCGTGGATTAGCCTCTCTCATCATTCCTTGGTCAATAACCGGATCTTGTGACAGGGATCCCAGATGCCTTGCTTTGGTACCATCCAGAATTGTAGCCTCACCTGCAGCATCCCAAAGACGGACTAACCAACTAATTATAGATTCATCAGGTCGTCGAGTATAATCCTTTCTTAGGCCTCGAAGGTCCTTCAGGGAAAAGGACTCAATAGTGGCTTCTGGTCTTCTGCCAGTTGGTTGGGCTTGTGATCTGCTGCCGGTCGGTTGGGCTTCTGATTTTATGCTAGTTGGTTTGGCTTCTGATTTTGTGTCCATCTGTTCGGTTTCTGATTGTGTATCAGTTGGTTCAGCGTCTGACTGGGTGTCAGTTGGTTGGGTTGCACTGAGGGTCCTTCACCTGGATCATCATCCACTGGTCGATCAGTTTTGTGTGTGCGCTTCTTTGCTGGGGCGACTGCCAGTGTCTTAGGCTCACTGTCTGGTTTAGCTGCTGTCTGAGTAGCTACGGTATTGGCTGCAGCCCGAGTGACTGGGGTAGCTGCTGATTTATCTCCCTGCCCCCCTGCCTCTACCTGCTGTCCTACAGTATCTAGCAGAGTACGATAAGCATATGCCAGGGCCCAGCTTATTGCAATGAGCTTTTTCTCCTTAGAATCATTATGGCAGTTCTCCTCCAGATATTTCCCCACCTCGTCTGGGTTCTGAATTTGTTCATGTGAAAATTCCCAAGCTGGGGGATCAGAAAATTCCTTCAAGGTTTGGCCCATTCTCTCCCATTTTCCACACCATTCAGGGTTTTTCACACCTGGGTGTACTTCTGGGTCTACTTCTAGGTCAGCAGTCTCATCAGCCCCTCTGGAGAACTCAGACCTCATTCTAGACAAGCTGTAGAACATATAGAGGAAGCCTACCAGATTAAATACCAGAAAAGTGGTTTCTTTAACAGTCAGGGGACATTGGACATTCTCTAAAAATGATGCAACCGATTCAAAAGAGAAGGAATAAAGAAAAGACTGAAAAGCTTCATCCCCTCTAACAAACTGGGTGCAATTATTAATAAATCCCCAAAACATGCTACTGGAACTAGGATGCAGGGTAGGACGAAGAAGCCATAAACCAAACATACCAGGCACAAACTCCAGTACCTGTATAAGCTTCCTATAAATCATGATCACTAACCCCAGAGCAATAGCAATCCTAATTCGTGCACCTCTAGTGTAAAAGCTATGTGTTAGAGACAACATTGGAGCTATCTCTGAATAAGAAAACAAACCTAGGGACCAGAGAGGTATTAAAACCTCAAAAAAGCCTAGGGAACAGAAACACAGAAAGGACTCCATCCCAAGAGACATAAGAAATTCAATGAGCAACATGGCTACTGAGTACTCTATCCCCACACAAAGTAAAACCAAAAATGCAATCAATGTAAGTTTTTTCCACTCTCTCGTGCCCCGCAGTTGGGCGCCAACAAAAATATATGTCCTGGTTTAGGGCAAAATTGGGAGGAAACCTCCGAAGGGGTTCCTCTGAAAAGCAAACCCAAACGGTCCCTCCCCCCAGCCGGTCCGGGAAAAAGAACTTCCTCGGAGAAAAGTGGAAAAAACTATTTATTTAACAAACAAAATGCCCACAAATGTAAAGAATTAATAATATGAAACAATAAAACCTCTGCCCGCTCCGAAGAGAGATGGCAAACAGAGACAGTCTTTGCTGTGGGTGTAGCTCAGCTCACTCAGTCTCTCACCAGTCTCAGTCCCTCCAAAGGTCCAGGCCCGGCGGGCCGCAGGTGCCAGCCCTCGCTGCTCCTCTGGGTTTTTCAGTCCTGAGCAGATTTAAACAGTCCCAAGAAAAAGGAAAAAAAAACAGTTCAGGGAGTCTCTCTGCCCTAGCTAGCTAGCTAAAACTAACTAAAAGCACAGGAGATCTCTGTCCCACCGCTGTCTGTGCCTCAGACGAACGCCGGAGAGCAGGAACGTGGGGGAGTCAGGCAGTTTTCTCAAAACAAACTGCGTGCTGCTGCTTTCTCCCCTTTCACTCCCAGAACAAGTTTTAAAGGTACAGAACTGAATATACAGCACAAACAGAACAGACGATTGGGGATACAAGCAGCATAAAGTCACCCTACCACATATACCTATACAGATACTAATCTGTGTACTTAAACACCCCTGGAGCTGTAAGTATATAACTGTGTACATTTATAAAAATAGCTATATATATATATGAATGTAACTATCCATATAAATAAATGTAACTACGTATATCTATAAATATAACTATGCATACATGATTATAACTAGATAAATTTAAATCTATCTATATATATAATTTTACTTCTACAGGTCTATAACTATATAGGCATATAAACATAATTATAGATCTATAAATATACTGTATATCTATAAATAACAATTATATAGATAGATAAATATAACTAAAATTCTAAACATATCCCTATAGACAGAGGGGTTCTACCTGCCTGGTAGTCCCAGGCTCTCCCTCTGTCTCTTCCTGCCACACAGGACATCCCTCCAGGAGATGTGGCTCACATGGGATCTGGGAAGAAAAGAGAGCACTGAGTCAATATTGGCCCTTGGGCACGTTTCCCTTGGGCAGCAATTGTCCTTCTGTCACGGACTGTAAAAGATGGCCTGAAAGGCAGACTCTCACTTGGGAATTTGAAGCCTGCTCTTTAGAGAACAGGGATCCTTCCAAGTTTCCAAAACTGTGTAAAGCACTGAAGGACCTCGATGAAGTCTCAGCACTCGCAGTGCAAATGGCACCCACCAGAGCCTGGAACACAGACACTCCCAGCTCCCCCAAAGAAGCCCAGCCCTGTTCTTTCTCTGTGCTGACAGGGACACCTCAGTCCTCGTTGAGATGGCTGAAGCTGAAGGCTGCTGTGAGCCCAGTTACCAACCCAACTGGGACACGCAGGTTGGTGACACAGCTCCCACAGGGTCAGGTTCAGTCCCTGCTCTCTTGCCACAGCAGAGGACTCAGTGTCAGAGCCCCTGGAGAAGCGTGGAGGGCAGGGCTCGGGGAGGCTGTGCCAGTGCAGGATTGGAACTAAATGCACCAGGAAGCACCAGCCCTGCAGACAAGAACCCAACTCTTCTGACCTCCCTTCCTGTCACAGGCAGGCTCAGAGCAGCCCTCTCACACCTCTCCAAACCAGGGTGGGCTCTCTCCTCACCAGGCTCCTCGGGCTCTGGGGAACTGTTCCTGCAGCTCTGGGTGCCAGATGAAGCTTCCTCTGCTGCAGCCCTGTTCAGAGTGTCCTCTCCTGAAGGCTCAGGGGCAACATTAATATTGCCCTGGAAAGAACAACAGAAAGAAAGGACCCAAAGATCACTCGGTATTTTCTTGGAATCACATCAGGGATACAGTAACTGTTCTTCTCCACAACCAAGAGCCCTGTAACACCAGGGGAACACTGCCCACAGGGTTCACAGGACATGAAGCATTTTAAACTCAGGATTTGGGTGGCCAAGGTGAAACTGAAGCTCCTACAAAATGACCTTGGAGGCAAAACATGAAAGCAGAAAAGCAGAAGACACCAAGTGAGGGGACGTGCCCTCACACTCTGACCCTGCCTTGTCCCAGGAGCTGTCAGCAATCAGCCAGCAGAAAGCCAGGGGCTCTCCTTGTTGCCAAGGTGGCTGTCAGCGAGGGCAGAGTTCGCTCCCAGCCCAGCCCAGGGCTCTGTGCTGCAAACCCACAACAAAGAACACATTTCTGCCTGGGAGTCTCACCACCCCCACCCAACTGCTCAGACAATCCATCACAAGGTGGTGCATTTTGGAACCCTCTGCTGCTGCCCCAGATGGATGACCCAGGCAAACACTGATGGACCTAGGGTATTTCCAGGGTCCAATTTTCCAGTGCCAAAAATTTGTACATTTGGAGGGTAGAAAAGAAAATTAACCCAAAAGACATGAAAAGTCAGACAACCAAGTGTTGTTTCTATTCCACTGAGGAAGTAAATTCCCCAGATTAAGCACCTGCAAATTACCTCTGGATAGAAAGATATTCTCACTATGACCAGCTGCAGAATATTCATCTCTTCTGCAAGAGCCCACCCATCAGAATCCTAAAGATTCTAAAGATGGTTCAGAGCCCACAAGGTTTCCTTTTATTATGGAATAAAAACACTTTTGAAAACTGCCATGTGTGAGTTTACAAAAGACAAAAGACATTCCACTTGAGAATAAGATCTTGCTAAATCCAGAGAATCCCACTCCCCACCTTGAGTCTGCCCTTCCTCAGTCACAAATGTACTGGAGGCAGTGGCTCTGCACATCAAGAGAAAGAGAGATATTCTTTGGCCAACACGTAGAATAATCTGCAAAAAGGCCCATGCCAGCACTCACTCTCCAGGCAAGGCTGGGAAGAGGCGAGAGTTCAGAGAAACGAGATTCCTGATCCAAAGGCTGAGTCTGTCCAACAAAAGGACAAGGAAGCTGCAGCTCCAGCCCATCCCCACACGCGGCTCTGGGAGCGCCCACACGCCCGGCAGGGCTCACACAGCAGCAGCAGCAGCAGCTGCAGCCCAGCCCCTGCTGGGCCTTGGCCTTCCAGCCCAGGAGAGGCAGAGCCCACATCTGCTGCTGCAACAGAGACGCCTCTCGCCTGCCCCTCCCTGCACGGGACACTTGGCCTTCAGCAGCAACTCTCCAAACACTCTCCTCTTCTTTCCCACCAAACAAAGCCTGTCAGAGCCTACAAAGCAGCACCACAAATGCCCCTGCACCAGGCATTCTTCCCAAGGAAAAGGTACAAGCCAGTGTGGCCAACACAGGCTCACACCTCTCATCCTCACTGTGGGGAAAGACTTTTTCATTCCCTCTTCTTTTGCAAATCTTGCTTGACCAAGAATGATTAGATAACTAAATAACAATGAAAAGAATTAAATTCAAGAAACCTCTGCTTCTCAGCCACGTAACAACGTTCAAAAGCTCTCAGCCCACCCTCTCTCATTCCCATCCAATGGGGTTACCTGAGCAGAGGGAGACCTTTCAGGCAGGGAGCTCCTGATCTCCCAGATCATTTTCTCAATTTCACGCCCAAGATCCAGCGGTGCTGATTTCTCTTCCGCAGGTGCATCCTGCGCTGAGCTGGAGGCTGCACCGCCAGCACTGCCAGCTGGAGCATCAGGGGCTGAAGTGCCTGGTGCGGCTGCAAGAATACAAACACGTGAGTCAGCTCCAGAATGTGGCTTTGGGATACAGAGCTCTACTGCTGCCTTGGATCAAACGTCACAGGAAGCACACAGGAAAAGCAGGCAGAGAATCTTTCGACTTTCTAGGTGCCCCTTCCTAGTAGGCTTGACAATTTCTGTCTCAGAACGACAGAGCACCGTGGAAAAACCACTTCAAACGGTCACTTTTCATGACCTTTTGGGAAAGCAAGGCTACAACTCTTTTCCTACCTGGTAGAGCAGTGGAGCTGCTGGAAGGCGCAGAGCTGGATCCTGAGCACCTCCCGGTCGAGCGGAGGCAGCTCCGCCCCGTAGAGCTCCTGGAAGCGGCTGGGGAGCCCCTCCCATCCGAGCGGCCACAGCCGCTCCCCGTGGAAGCCGAGGAAGGCGCAGGGCGGGACCCGGAGCACCTCCCGCTGGGCGGGCAGCGGCCGCTCCCCGTAGAGCTCCTGGAAGCGGCTGGGCCCCTCCCGCCGGGCCGGCCCCGGCCGGTCCCGGGGCAGCAGGTGGAAGCCGCAGGGCGGGCGCCGGGCGAGCGGCGGCCGCTCCCTGGGCGGCTGCTGGAAGCAGCCGGGCCGGGGCCAGCGCAGCTCCCGCCCGTCCGGCAGCGGCCGCTCCCTCTGCAGCGCAAGGAAGGCGCTGGGCGGGCGCCCGGGCGGCAGCGGCGGCCGCTCCCCGGGCAGCGGCTCGGAGCGACCGCGCCCGTCCCGCCCGTCCGGCAGCGGCCGCGCCCCGGGGAGCTGCTGGCAGCCACAGGGCGGGCGCCTGCGCCCCTCCCGCCCCGCCACTGGCCGCTGCCTGGGGGCTGGGCTGCGCCGCCTGATGCAGAGCAGGAGGTCGGGGCTGTTAAGAAGAAGGAGTCAAGAATTACTGTTAGCCATGTTTGTTGATGCACAGTTAATGTTGGTTGTGTTAATAATTGTTATAGCTGTTAAATAATGTTAATCACTTACCTTGTACCCCTACTGTACCCCTATCCCAAGTTGCTGTCTCCTGTTCCTTGTTCCTGTTCCTATCCCTACTGTACCCCTATCCCAAGTTGCTGTATCCTGTTCCTTGTTCCTGTTCCTGTCGGGCCCCGCCTCCACTGCTCCCCTATACTTCCATATGGCAACCAGTGGCTCCACCCAGTATGCAGACTGTGTGAACTCCCATGGATCTAAGAGACCACAGGAAGTGAAGACCACCGCATGCAGACTCCCAAAGCCTGCAAGCTGATGTATGAATGCTTTGCCGGACCATGCTAGAAGACTGGGCAGGACAGCAGGCTACCTGTACAGCCATTTGGTCAACTCGCCATAACCAGAACAAAACTTGCTCAGAGTCACCTCCTAGACTTTAAACAAGCCAAATGGGATAAGTCTCCTATAGGACTCCTGTGAGGTTGGAGACCCCAGCTCTGTCTTCAGGCAAAGCTGCTTGCACCTCCTCCTCGTTGTCTACAGGGAGCAGTGGAGGTGAGCGTGACCACTTGGGCCCCCACCCAGGCTGATTAATAAAGGCTTGAAAAAGGGAGCAGAAGGTCTCCTAGCCCTTTCATTTACATCAATTTGGGGACTTGTCCGGGATCACTGACCACGCCTGAAGAGGACTCTAGCGAAGGACAGCTGCAGGACGGCTGCCCCGACTGGACTCCAGGACCAGCTGGCCACCCCTGGATCCGGAGATCAGCCTGGGCAAGGACAATGAAGAGGATCGCCGGGACTGGTAAGACGCCGGCGGCAGGAGTGGGAGGCGAGCAAGTGAGGTGTGAGTGAGACGGGGGCCGGCAGCTCTGACCCCCGAAGCGAGTGTGGACCCCTCAGTACCGCGGTTCCAGACTCCCGCGAGGGGGCTGGCCTGGAACAGGGGGAAGCGAAAGGGGCCTAGTAAGGCCCAGAGGAATGAAAGAGGTGTCTCCCGGGGACAGAAGGGTCCCCCCTCCGAGCGTGCGGAGGTTTCCTTAGAGTATGAGTGGCACGCATAGGGGTAGGTCTCCCATTGAAAAGACTAAGCGGTCTAGACTGCTCTGGGCACGTGGAGAGCCTAGAAAAAGTGAGAGTCATGTGCGAACAATCTAGATAACTCCCGGGGTGGTGTGTGGGGGTACCTAGGTTAAGTGTGAGTGAACACACCCCTCCCGCTTGGGTATAGGACCTGAGGGGGGAATTTGGATTGGGGGTCCCCAGGCCCTACCGGCACCAGGTGGTCAGTGAACCAGGTGGTCAGGAACCTTCGATTCCCAGGGTCTGTGACACAGGACGTGCTGAGAGGCCATAGCTGTCGCGGCTCAGTTTCGGCTCAGGGAGTTCCTGAGAAGGGAGGTCATCAACTTGCTGCCAGAGAGCACAGGAGCAAGTAGTCTGCGCAGGCGGGCAAGGCAGCTAGGGCAACACACACATACATCCCTTCGCCGAAGCCATCCCTTGGTGGGCAGGGTGGCTAGGAGGCAAGGGGGAATTCTCCCACCACTTTCTCACATTCAGCCCTCACGCAGAAGCTATCTTCACTGGGGAAGGGGGATAGTCGGGGAGCGGAGGGGCAGAGAGTTCCAGGGTGAGCCCTGCTGACCAAAAAACTTTGTAAACAGCACTGACAGGGACGGGGAAGATCCCAGGTGGTCTAGTGCTAGGGTCCCCTCCACGTCAACCCAGTAGTGCTCACAGTCTCTACTGACAGGGGAGTCAGGGAGGCGAGGCGGGGGGGGGAGCGTGTAGCCACAGCTTGTGCCTGCCATGTTTTGGTTTCGGGAAATTCTTTTCCCACAGACACCTGTTGTAAACAAGAGCATGTTATTATAAACTATCTTGTTTTCCTGCATTCTTTCCCAAAGGAGGGATTTCGTTTGATGGCCCTTTGGGGTGACCAATGGGTCAAAGGATCCCACCTCTTAGGTGGGCTCATTGTAAAAAAGCATATAAGGCAGGTTTGAAAAATAAAGACCAGACTTCGAGTCTCACACAGCCTTCTGAAAACCAGAGTCCGTGTCCTCATTTCGTGTCCCACAGCGACAGGAGCGGAGATCGGAATTTGTCCGATTGTGATTCTCACATTCAGCCCTCGCGCAGAAGCTGTCTTCACTGAAGGGGGATAGTCAGGGAGTGGAGGGGCAACCCTCGCGCAGAAGCTATCTTCACTGAAGGGGGGATAGTCAGGGAGCGGAGGGGCAGGGGGTTCCAGGGTGAGCCCTGCTGAAGAAAATGTTTTGTATTTATTCTCGTGGAAGTTCAGAAGTTCAGTTGCCCGTCATTAAAAATTTCCGTTTCAGTAGGGGCACATTCATAAAAGTTTAAGTTTAAGTAAGGGCCAGTTATAAGTTGGTTAAAGATTGTGTTGCCTGTCAGTTGTATTTCGTTCGGGTAGAGGCACCATCGGTTCTTAAGTTTAGGCCCGGAGCTAACCCTACAGGGTAAAATCAGACTCCACACGCCACACATCTTAAAAACAGTCTTGAGTCAGAAGGCTCAGCAGTGGTTGACAGATGCCAGGATATTAAAATATGAAGTCATTCTAATGGATGCCAGCAATTTAGAACTAGTGACCTCCAAGAGCTTGAACCCAGCACAATTTTTATCAGGAGAACCTCCACAAGAGTTAAAACATGACTGCTCGGAATTAGTAAGTCTCCAAACTAAAGTAAGAGAAGATTTAAAAGATATGCCCCTACCCTACGGAAAACTAATTTATTGATGGTTCCTCCAGAGTAGTGGAGGGAAAACGACATTCTGGGTATGCAGTAATCGTAAAAACAGAAGAAGGAGAACTGGAGATTCTAGAAAAAGGGAAACTACCTCCTAGTTGGTCAGCCCAGAGTTGTGAAGTTCATGCTCTGAAGAGAGGTCTGGACTTGTTAGAAAAAGAAAAAGGGACAATTTACACAGATTCAAAGTATGCCTTTGAAATAGTTCATACTTTTGGCAAAATCTGGGAAGAGCGAGGCTGCCTGAATTAAAAAGGGAAAAACCTGGCACATGAAAGACTAATAAAATCAGTGCTAGAATCCCTAACCAAACCCACAGAAATTGCAGTAGTCCACATAAAAGGACATCAAAAAGGGAACACTTTAGAAAACAAAGGAAACAGATTGGCTGATCAAGTGGCAAAAGAAGCGGCTGTAGATCCAGAAGGACCAGTAAAAATCCTAAAATTAGACAAAGCAATAACTGAAAAAGAAGAGGAAAAAGAACCAATATTTAGTAAAAAAGAATAAGAAGCAAAAAAGAAACTGGAGCTATCTCAAGGAGAATGAGGAGAGTGGTTGACATCAGACGGGCGAAAATTACTGAACAAAGCTTTAGCCCGAAAAATGTTAAATGAGATACATGAACTAACTCATTGGGGAACCCAGGGGATGTGCAACCATTTCTTAAGAGAAAATTTGTGCCTTGGAGTTTATGATTTAGCGAAAGCTATAACGAGGGGGTGTATAATATGCCAGAAGGTAAATCAAAAAGTAATGAGAAAAGCTGAACCTGGAGGAAGAGAGTTAACCTTAAGACCATTCCAAAGTGTACAAATAGACTTCACAGAAATGCCTCCCATACAAGGATACAAACATTTATTAGTAATAGTTGACCACCTGACACATTGGGTAGAGGCATTCCCCACAAAAAGAGAAACAGCAGAGGAGGTTGCCCGAATAATACTAGAGAGTATAATCCCCAGATATGGTTTAGTTAACACTATTGATTCAGATAGAGGGTCCCATTTCACCTCCCAAGCCCTACAAGCCATTGTAAAAGCCCTAGGAATAAAGTGGAGACTGCCCACCCCATGGCACCCCCAGAGTTCAGGTCTAGTAAAACGAATGAATAAAACATTAAAAAACGTGTTAACAAAACCGATGGCTGAAACCCAAACGAGTTGGTTAAAGTGTTTGCCCCTCACCCTCTTGAGAATCAAAACCAGGCCATAGTCCAACCTTAAAACATCCCCATACGAAATAATGTTTAGTCTTCCCTTCCTAATGACCTAGAAAAAGTACTTAGAGACAATTGAAAAGACCCTAAGGAATTTAAGAAAAAGAAGATATGTGTCACGACCCGCTAATGCAAGCAAGAATCGTGATGGTTCGTGTGATCTCAGAGCGCAAAAGACAGTAGGGGACAACAACAATTTGCTCAACAGCAGTACACTTTATTAAGTGCACACAGCACTATATGCGATAGAGGGAGTAGGAAAAGAGAAAAGGAGAGAGAGATAAAGAAAAGAGAGAGAGAGAGAAGGGAAGAGGGGTATAGCTACCAATGGAGAGACGGAGTCCTCGTGGTGCAGGTGACCAATAGACGCGTCTTCTTTCCATGGGGAGATCTCAGAATTCGGGCCATCTCGAAGGATCTCTTATACCCCTTTTCGAAGCAACAGGCAGCTAGCCAGGAGGTGAACTCAGCATCAGCAGGTGCACTGAAAGCAGGGCGAAGTGCTCCGATGCCTAGAGCAGAATGTCCACTCAGGGAACGGTACAGAGCAAACACAGGACAGACCAGTCCAAAACCAGTCCATTGTGTTGTGCCCATTGTCTTCACCGGTTTCCATGGAGATGCAACGGTCCAGTGAGTGCACCTGCAGGCAGCAAGCATCCCAGCTCAGCCAGGCCAGAACTCCTGTATTGGGGTCTCAGGTTTCAGTCCCAGTCCTTATGGAGTCTTCAGGGCGATGATCGTGAGGCAAAATGAGGAACTTAGGGACCGTCTCTTACAATATCTCCCCCAAACCTCCCCATTTGACACCAATACTCACCAAATCAGTCCTGGGGATTGAGTGCTAATCAAATCCTGGAAAGACACTCCATTAACCCCAAAATTTCAAGGTCCCTCCCAAAATTCTGCTAGTAACCCATGCTGCTATCCAGACCCAAGGAAAAGGTGGACTCAGTACCGCCTCCTCCAGACTGTGAACAGAACCCAGAAAAATCCCCCACGAGTTTCCCCAAGTAGATTGCCATCCAAGATCCTACCAGCCTTAAAGTAACTCTTAAGAAACAACCAAAAACAGACTGAAAGAAAAATAGACAAAACTGCAGAGTTCTGTTAAACAGAATTGTTTAACAGGATTGTTGTTAAAGTTAATATATATGTGTTAAGTTGTTGCTATTGTTAATGTTTGAATACAAACAGAGTAAGTTAAATAAGAGACTCCCCATTAATTTCCCTCACAGAGCATTTCCCAAGGGCAGTTAAGTTAAAAGGTGGAGGGGAAAAAAAGAGGACCTTATTACCCCTCCAAACCTAAGAAGCAAGACCAGGTGGAGCAAAAAGAAGGTGGGCCATGAAGCTCCCTAAGGCAGAACTAGCCCATACCGGACTCTTAGGTGGACTAACGTTAGTCCAGTTAATAAACTTTGCAGTAAGAGGGAGTGGAGAAGCATGCACGAAGTGCTACTACCCTCTTTATGATGAGGAAGATCTAGGATCATTGATGAGGGTCCACACAAACATTAACCCCACCTGCTTTGATCACACACAATTGGAAACTTGTCAGGAAGAAGGAAAAAACATACTGGCTCACAAAAAATACTGCCTCATTTAAGCAGCGCCTAATTGGAGAATGTCCTGTAAGGGAAGCCTGGTTTTGCTTTGAACAAAAAAGAATGAATGACATAATAAAAGTAAAACAATTGATGGTAAAAAGAGAGAGTCTGGATGAAACACAGAGTAAAAATCTATTCACTGACTTAATTGAGAAAATTAGCAAAGAACTAAAATTTAACCAATTGTTGGGTATGTGGAAATACCCAAATGTCAGATATTTGGCCCTGGGAGAGAATTAGCTTAACACCTCTAGATATTTTGAGATGGAAATTAACCGAGCAAAAACCCCAAATCACAAGAAAAAGGAGACAAGAACAATGAGATCTGAAAGCAAGAGTGATTGGAGAAGAATGTATTAAGCTAGCATTCAGATCCCTAAAATAACAGATGAAAAACAAGCCAATATCATGTTAATGGGAACTCAAAATCAAGACCATAGACACAAGACTGCCATACAAATATATACCCAATACCAAAAATTTAGAAAAACATACTCCCATGAGCCAGACATCAGACATTGATGCGGACTAAAGTCCGATCAAAATATAAGAGGGGGATATTGCTAAGAAGAAGGAGTCAAGAATTACTGTTAGCCATGTTTGTTGTTGCTCAGTTAATGTTGGTTGTGTTAATAATTGTTTTAGCTGTTAAATAATGTTAATCACTTACCTTGTACCCCTACTGTACCCCTATCCCAAGTTGCTGTCTCCTGTTCCTTGTTCCTGTCCCTACTGTACCCCTATCCCAAGTTGCTGTATCCTGTTCCTGTCCCTATTGGGCCCCGCCTCCACTGCTCCCCTATACTTCCATATGGCAACCAGTGGCTCCACCCAGTATGCAGACTGTGTGAACTCCCATGGATCTAAGAGACCACAGGAAGTGAAGACCACCGCATGCAGACTCCCAAAGCCTGCAAGCTGACGTATGAATGCTTTGCCGGACCATGCTAGAAGACTGGGCAGGACAGCAGGCTACCTGTACAGCCATTTGGTCAACTCGCCATAACCAGAACAAAACTTGCTCAGAGTCACCTCCTAGACTTTAAACAAGCCAAATGGGATAAGTCTCCTATAGGACTCCTGTGAGATTGGAGACCCCAGCTCTGTCTTCGGGCAAAGTTGCTTGCACCTCCTCCTCCTCGTTGTCCACAGGGAGCAGTGGAGGTGAGCGCGACCCCTCGGGCCCCCACCCAGGTTGATTAATAAAGGCTTGAAAAAGGGAGCAGAAGGTCTCCTGGCCCTTTCATTTACATCATCAGGCCTGCATCTGGGCAGGGCAAACAGGGGCTCCTGCGGCAGTGCTGCCGTGTCTGTGCCTGCAAGGCTGCGGCAGCTGTGTGAGCTGGGGGAGAGGCCAGGGCTGCAGAGGGGGGATGTTGTTGGCAGGTGCATGAGGATGCTGTGGGACGCTGCCCTGGGGTGTCCAGCGCAGTGGGGATGGATCAGGCCCTGCTCTGCTGCTCCTTGCCGTGTGCCCCAGGGCCCTTGCAGAGCCCCAGCCGTGCTGTTTGCCCCCAGCCTGCCCACGGCCAGCCTGGGGCTGCTGCCGGGGCTTTTCTCTGCTGAGCATTGGCCTGGGCAATGTGTTGTGGAGAGAGCCTGGGCAAGGAGCCTGGAGCCCCCAGGCCCTGGGCTGAGGCCTCAGCGCTGCTGTGCCAGCAGTGCCCATGGGCTGTCCCTGCTGCAGCCCCGGCACTGCCACCCCCAGCCCTGTGCCCGGCCCCGAGAGCACTCAGGCCCTACAGCAACACCAGGGCCAGGAGGGCAGCGGGGCAGGGCCACGGCAGCAGCACTGGCAGCCCCAAGTGCTGCTGCTGCTGGGCACAGCTGCTGTGCCAGCACTGATCTGCCCCCAGCTCTGCACACAGACATTGCTGCTGCAGCTGCAGAGAAGGGAACAAAAGGGGCATCTCTGCAGAGAACTTGGCTGGGAGATCCTTGAGTTCCTTGAGCCACCAAGAGGTCAGC
>JADMLD010001137.1:0-24148 GCA_017589585.1 Phylloscopus whistleri | reverse complement strand
AACCCCCCCCGTTTCTCACCATGACGCTGCGGATGACACCTGCCTGCCCCCAAACCCCCCCAATCACCCCCAATCCCCCCCAGACCCCCCCCAAACCCCCCCAAAAAGCCCCCAGACCCCCCCCAAACCCCCCCAAAAAGCCCCCAGACCCACCGTGACGCTGCGGATGACCCCGGTCTGCCCCACGGCGGCGCTGTCCAGGTAGGAGTCGCGCACCTTGACCTGGATGTCGGTGGTGACCCAGTCCCCGGCGCTGGGCTCGATGCCCGAGCCCGGAGTGTGGGGGTTGTACCCCCCCGGGGAGGGGGCGCCGGGGGTCATGGGGCTGTAGCCCACCGGGCTGGGGCTGGGGCTGGCCTGGGGGGCACAGGGACAGCGTTATCAGTGGGGTTATCAGTGTTATCAATGGGGTTATCAGGGGTTATCAACATTATCAGTGTTATCAATGGGGTTATCAATGTTATCAGTGGGTTATCAGTGTTATCAGTGGGGTTATCAGGGGTCATGGGGCTGTAGCCTACCGGGCTGGGGCTGGGGCTGGCCTGGGGGGCACAGGGACAGCGTTATCAGTGGGGTTATCAGTGTTATCAGTGAGTTATCAGTGTTATCAGTGCGGTTATCAATGTTATCAGTGTTATCAGTGTTATCAATGGGGTTATCAGTGTTATCAGTGGGGTTATCAGGGGTTATCAACATTATCAGTGTTATCAGTGGGGTTATCAATGGGGTTTGGGGTTATCAATGGGGGTCATGGGGCTGTAACCCACCGGGCTGGGGCTGGGGCTGGCCTGGGGGGCACAGGGACAGCGTTATCAGTGGGGTTATCAATGTTATCAGTGGGTTATCAGGGTTATCAGTGGGGTTATCAGGGGTTATCAATGGGGTTATCAGTGTTATCAACGGGGTTATCAATGGGGTTATCAATGGGGTTTGGGGGCTACGAGGGGTCTGGGGGGTCCCTGTGCGCTCAGGTGTACCTGGTAGGCCACAGGTGAGGGGGTGGGGTGGTAGCTGGCCGGCGAGTGCGTGTTCTGGGGTGGGGTCTGTGGGGTCAGGTGATCTCTATGGGGTGTCTATGGGGTCTCTATGGGGTCGGGGGTTACCTGTGGGTTACCTGTGGGTTACCTGTGCGCTCAGGTGTACCTGGTAGGCCATGGGTGAGGGGGTGGGGTGGTAGCCGGCCGGCGAGGGCGTGTTCTGGGGTGGGGTCTGTGGGGTTTCTATGGGGTCTCTATGGGGTCGGGGGTTACCTGTGGGTTACCTGTGGGTTACCTGTGGGTTACCTGCGCTCAGGTGTACCTGATAAGCCATAGGTGAGGGGGTGGGGTGGTAGCTGGCCGGCGAGTGCGTGTTCTGGTAGCCCACCGGGCTGGGCGCCACCTGGTGGTAGCTCTGGGGGGAGGGGCTGGGCTGGTAGGAGCCCTGGGGGGAGGGGACGGCGTAGGGCGAGAACTGCTCCGTGTTGTACCTGCGGGCAGGGAAAGGGCACACCTGGAACCGCTGGGGGCACACCTGGGGTCACACCTGTACCCCCAGGCAGGTAAAGGGCACACCTGGAACCGCTGCGGGGGTCACACCTGGGATCACACCTGTACCCCCAGGCAGGTAAAGGGCACACCTGTACCTGAGGGGGTCACACCTGTACCCCTGAGCAGGTAAAGGGCACACCTGTACCTGAGGGGGTCACACCTGTACCCCTGGGCAGGTAAAGGGCACACCTGTAGCTGAGGGTCACACCTGTACCCACGGGCAGGTAAAGGGCACACCTGTACCTGAGGGTCACACCTGTACCCCCGGGCAGGTAAAGAGCACACCTGGAACCGCTGCGGGCAGGTAAAGGGCACACCTGTACCTGGGGGCACACCTGGGATCATACCTGTACCCCCGGGCAGGTAAAGGGCACACCTGGAACTGGAGGCACACCTGTACCTGAGGGGGTCACACCTGGGATCACACCTGTACCCCCGGGCAGGTAAAGGGCACACCCGGAACTGCGGATCACACCTGTACCTGGGGGATCACACCTGTTCCAGGGGTGTTTCGGGGGTGTTCCAGGGGGATTTTTGGGGCAGTCCCAGGTGTGTTTGGGGCAGTTCCAGGTGTGTTTGGGGGGATTTTGGGGCAGTTCCAGGTGTGTTTGGGGCTGTTCCAGGTGTGTTTGGGGGTATTTTGGGGATTTTTGGGGCAGTCCCAGGTGTATTTGGGGGTCCCCGGGGGTCCCACTCACATGGCGGGCGTGCCAGGGGTCTGCGGGTTGTAGGGCTGGCTGACCTGGGGCGAGGCGGGGTCGGGGGCAGTCCCAGGTGTGTTTGGGGCAGTCCCAGGTGTGTTTGGGGGTATTTTGGGGCAGTTCCAGGTGTGTTTCGGGCAGTCCCAGGTGTGTTTGGGGGTCCCCGGGGGTCCCACTCACATGGCGGGCGTGCCGGGGGTCTGCGGGTTGTAGGGCTGGCTGACTTGGGGTGAGGTGGGGTCGGGGGCAGTTCCAGGTGTGTTCCAGGTGTGTTTGGGGGTATTTTGGGGCAGTCCCAGGTGTGTTTGGGGCAGTTCCAGGTGTGTTTGGGGCAGTTCCAGGTGTGTTTGGGGGGATTTTGGGGCAGTCCCAGGTGCGTTTTGGGGGTCCCACTCACATGGCGGGCGTGCCGGGGGTCTGCGGGTTGTAGGGCTGGCTGACTTGGGGCGAGGCGGGGTTGGGGGCAGTCCCAGGTGTGTTTGGGGCAGTCCCAGGTGTGTTTGGGGGGATTTTTGGGGCAGTCCCAGGTGTGTTTGGGGCAGTTCCAGGTGTGTTTGGGGCAGTTCCAGGTGTGTTTGGGGCAGTCCCAGGTGTGTTTGGGGCAGTTCCAGGTGTGTTTGGGGGTATTTTGGGGATTTTTGGGGCAGTCCCAGGTGTGTTTGGGGGGATTTTGGGGATTTTTGGGGCAGTCCCAGGTGTGTTTGGGGGGATTTTGGGGCAGTCCCAGGTGTGTTTGGGGCAGTTCCAGGTGTGTTTGGGGTATTTTGGGGCAGTTCCAGGTGTATTTGGGGCAGTTCCAGGTGTGTTTGGGGCAGTCCCAGGTGTGTTTGGGGCAGTCCCAGGTGTGTCTGGGGCAGTTCCAGGTGTATTTGGGGGTATTTTGGGGATTTTTGGGGCAGTCCCAGGTGTGTTTGGGGGTCCCACTCACATGGCGGGCGTGCCGGGGGTCTGCGGGTTGTAGGGCTGGCTGACTTGGGGCGAGGCGGGGTCGGGGGCAGTCCCAGGTGTGTTCCAGGTGTGTTTGGGGGTATTTTGGGGATTTTGGGGCAGTCCCAGGTGTGTTTGGGGCAGTTCCAGGTGTTTTTGGGGGTCCCACTCACATGGCGGGCGTGCCGGGGGTCTGCGGGTTGTAGGGCTGGCTGACCTGGGGCGAGGCGGGGTCGGGGGCAGTCCCAGGTGTGTTTGGGGCAGTCCCAGGTGTGTTTGGGGCAGTCCCAGGTGTGTATGGGGCAGTTCCAGGTGTGTTTGGGGGGATTTTGGGGCAGTCCCAGGTGTGTTTGGGGCAGTTCCAGGTGTGTTTGGGGCAGTCCCAGGTGTGTTTGGGGGGATTTTGGGGCAGTCCCAGGTGTGTTTGGGGCAGTCCCAGGTGTGTTTGGGGCTGTCCCAGGTGTGTTTGGGGCAGTTCCAGGTGTGTTTGGGGGGATTTTGGGGATTTTTGGGGCAGTCCCAGGTGTGTTTGGGGGGATTTTGGGGCTGTTCAGGTGTGTTTTTGGGGGTCCCACTCACATGGCGGGCGTGCCGGGGGTCTGCGGGTTGTAGGGCTGGCTGACTTGGGGCGAGGCGGGGTCGGGGTAGCCGGGGGTCTGCGGGTTGGGGGTGCCCCCGTAGCCCTGCGGGGACGGGGTGGGCTCGTCCTCGAAGCCGTACTCGAAATCCTCGTCCGCCCTGGGGGGACACGGGGGGGACCCCGAAAATGGGGAACCCCCCAGAAAGAGAGTGAGAGACCCCAAAAATGGGGAACCCCCCAGAAAGAGAGTGAGGGAGACCCCAAAAATGGGGAACCCCCCAGAAAGAGAGTGAGACCCCGAAAATGGGGAACCCCCCAAAAAGAGAGTGAGGGAGACCCCAAAAATGGGGAACCCACCCAGGAGTGTGAGGGGGTCCCCAAAAATGGGGAACAACCCCCCCCAAAGAAGGGGGGAGACCCCAAAAATGGGGAACCCACCCCACAAGAGACACGGGGAGGACCCCGAAATGGGGAACCCCCCAAAAAGAGAGTGAGAGAGACCCCAAAAATGGGAAACAACCCCCCCAAAAGAAGGGGGGAGACCCCAAAAATGGGGAACACTCCGAGAGAGAGGGGGGGACCCCAAAAACGGGAAACAACCCCCCCAAAAGAGGGGGGGCAAGACCCCAAAAATGGGGAACCCCCCAGGAGGGTGAGAGAGACCCCAAAAATGGGGAACCCCCCCAGGAGGGTGAGAGAGACCCCAAAAATGGGGAACCACCCCCCAAAAAGAGAGTGAGAGAGAGACCCCAAAAATGGGGAACCCCCCAAAAAGAGAGTGAGAAAGACCCCAAAAATGGGGAACCCCCAGAAAGAGAGTGAGAGACCCCAAAAATGGGGAACAACCCCCCCAAAAGAGGGGGGAAGACCCCAAAAATGGGGAACCCCCCCAGGAGGGTGTGAGAGAGACCCCAAAAATGGGGAACCCCCCAAAAAGAGAGTGAGGGAGACCCCAAAAATGGGGAACCCCCCCAGGAGGGTGTGAGAGAGACCCCAAAAATGGGGAACCCCCCAAAAAGAAGGGGGGAGACCCCAAAAATGGGGAACAACCCCCCCAAAAAAGAGTGAGAGAGACCCCAAAAATGGGGAACCCCCCCAAAAGAGAGTGAGGGAGACCCCAAAAATGGGGAACAACCCCCCCAAAAGAGAGAGAGACCCCAAAAATGGGGAACAACCCCCCCAAAAGAGGGGGGGGGAAGACCCCAAAAATGGGGAACCCCCCCAGGAGTGTGAGAGACCCCAAAAATAGGAAACAACCCCCCCAAAGAAGGGGGGAAGACCCCAAAAATGGGGAACCCCCCCAGGAGTGTGAGGGGGGGGCCCCAAAAATGGGGAACGCCCCCCCCCGAGAGTGTGAGAGACCCCCAAAGGAGAGGGACCCCAAAAATGGGAATCCACCCCCCCAAAAGAGAGAGAAAGGGGGGGGGAGAGACCCCCAGAGGAGGGAGGTTGGGGAGGGGGTCTTACCTGGAGAGGGTGTTGGGGTTATTTTGGGGTTATTTTGGGGTGTTTGGGGTTATTTGGGGCGGGGGGTCTCACCTGGAGGGCGTGTTGGGGTTATTTTGGGGTGTTTGGGGTTATTTGGGGCGGGGGTCTCACCTGGAGGGCGTGTTGGGGTTATTTGGGGCGGGGGTCTCACCTGGAGGGCGTGTTGGGGTTATTTTGGGGTTATTTGGGGTTATTTGGGGCGGGGGTCTCACCTGGAGGGCGTGTTGGGGTTATTTTGGGGTTATTTGGGGTGGGGGTCTCACCTGGAGGGCGTGTTGGGGTTATTTTGGGGTTATTTGGGGTGGGGGTCTCACCTGGAGGGCCTGTTGGGGTTGTTTTGGGGTTATTTTGGGGCGGGGGTCTCACCTGGAGGGCCTGTTGGGGTAATTTTGGGGTTATTTGGGGCGGGGGTCTCACCTGGAGGGCGTGTTGGGGTTGTTGGGGTCCCAGGCCCCGCTCTGGGCCGGGGTCCTGCTGCCGTCGTGCAGGGGGGTCTGGGAGCCGTAGTGGGGGGTGCGGCTCCCTGGGGGGGCACCCGAAAACGGGTCAGCCCCCAGAGACCCCCAGAGACCCCCCAGAGACCCCCAGACACCCCCCAGAGACCCACAGACACCCCCCAGAGACCCCCAGACACCCCCCAGAGACCCCCAGACTCCCCGAGACACCCCCAGAGACCCCCAGACACCCCCCCAGACCCCCCGAGACACCCCCAGACACCCCCAGAGGGTCCCCAGACCCCCCCAGAGACCCCCAGAGACCCCCAGACACCCCCAGAGGGTCCCCAGACCCCCCCAGACACCCCCAGACACCCCCAGACCCCCCCCCCAGACCCCCCCCAGACCCCCCCAGACACCCCCAGACACCCCCAGACCCCCCCCCCAGACCCCCCCCCAGACACCCCCACACCCCCCCCAGAGGGTCCCCAGAGCCCCACCCGGGGCTGGGACCCCCTGAATCCTCCCCAGATGTCCCCAAAGTGCCCCCAAATGTCCCTGAACTGCCCCAGAATTTCCCCCAAATGTCCCCAACCACCCCCAGGTGCCCCCCAGGTGCCCCCAGCCACCCCCAGGTGCCCCCCAGGTGTCCCCAGGTGTCCCCAACCACCCCCAGGTGCCCCCAGGTGCCCCCCAGGTGTCCCCAGCCACCCTCAGGTGCCCCCCAGGTGCCCCCAGGTGTCCCCCAGGTGCCCCCAGGTGCCCCCCAGCCACCCCCAGCCACCCCCAGGTGTCCCCCAGGTGCCCCCAGGTACCCTCAGGTGCCCCCCAGCCACCCCCAGCCACCCCCAGGTGCCCCCAGGTGCCCCCCAACCACCCCCAGGTACCCCCAGGTGCCCCCCAGGTGCCCCCAGCCACCCCCAGGTGCCCCCCAGGTGTCCCCAAACACCCCCAGGTACCCCCAGGTGCCCCCCAGGTGCCCCCCAGGACTGACCGTCGTGCAGCGGGGTCTGCGAGCCGTACATGGGCGTGCGGGACCCCGAGCCGTACATGGGGGTCTGGGAGCCGTACATGGGGGTCCGGCCGTAGGCCGAGGTCAGACCCCCGGGGCGCCGGGACCCCCTGCGGGGACACGGGGGGGGGTCACGGGGGGGTCACGGGGGGGTCACGGGGGGGGTCACGGGGGGCAGAGACCCCCAAAGAACCACAGGGGGGTCACACAGAGCCAGCGGGGAGGGGCTCCAGGACACCCTTGGGGGTCACCCCCACCCCACAGAGGGGTCCCCAGGGTCGTCCCCACCCCCCTTGGGGTCATCCCAGAGACCCCCAGAGACCCCCCAGGGTCATCCCACCCCCTGGGGGGGTCCCCATCCCCTTGTGCCCCCCCAAGGGGATCCCCACCCCCCTTGTGCCCCCCCAGGCAGGGTCCCCACCCCGTTGCCCACCCCCCAGGTGGGGTCCCCATCCCCCGTGTGCCCCCCAGGTGGGGTCCCCATCCCCCGTGTGCCCCCCAGGGGGGGTCCCCACCCCCTGGAGGGGGTCCCCATCCCCCTTGTGCCCCCCCAGAGGGGGTCCCCACCCCTTCGTGCCCCCCAGGCAGGGTCCTCACCCCCATGCCCACCCCTCAGGGGGAGTCCCCACCCCCATGCCCACCCCCCAGGGAGGGTCCCCATCCCCGTGTGCCCACCCAGGGGGGTCCCCACCCCCATGCCCACCCCCCAGGGAGGGTCCCCATCCCCATGCCACCCCCTGGGGGGGGGGTCCCCATCCCCCTTGTGCCCCCCCAGGCGGGGTCCCCAACTTCGTCCCCACCCCTCAGGGGGGTCCCCAGCCCCATGTGCCACCCAGAGGGGGTCCCCATCCCCCCTGTGCCCCCCCAGGCGGGGTCCCCACCCCCATCCCCACCCCCTGGAGGGGGTCCCCATCCCCCTTGTGCCCCCCAGAGGGAGTCCCCACCCTTCGTGCCCCCCAGGCAGGATCCCCATCCCCATGCCCACCCCCCAGGTGGGGTCCCCATCCCTGTGCCCACCCCCCAGGGAGGGTCCCCACCCCCGTGTGCCCCCCCAGGCGGGGTCCTCACCCCCATCCCCACCCCCTGGAGGGGGTCCCCATCCCCCTTGTGCCCCCCAGGGGGGGGTCCCCATCCCCCCTGTGCCCCCCCCAGGGGGGTCCCCACCCCTTTGTGCCCCCCCAGGGAGGGTCCCCATCCCCCCTGTGCCCCCAGGTGGTGTCCCCACCCCCATGCCCACCCCCCAGGGGGGTCCCCATCCCCCTTGTGCCCCCCAGGGGGGTCCCCATCCCCCCTGTGCCCCCCCAGGCGGGGTCCCCACCCCCTTGTGCCCCCCAGGGGGTGTCCCTATCCCCCTTGTGCCCCCCAGGGGGGTCCCCACCCCCATGCCCACCCCCCAGGGGGGTCCCCAGCCCCCCGTGCCCCCCACGCACACAGTGGTCAGCCTCTGCCTGTCCACAGAGATGGTCTGGCAGGTCGAGTGCAGCTCCACCCGCGCCGTCGACTCCGTGGCGTCCTTGACCACCCCGATGTAACCTGGGATTGGAATTTGGGGAGGGGTCCAGGGGGGGGGCTCAGAGGGTTTGGGGAGCCCCCCCAGGGGGGTTTTTTTTTTGGGTGGGGGTCTCACCTTTGTAGGGTCCCTGGGAGATCCTCACCGTCTGCCCGATCAGGTCGTTGTCGCGCCGGCCGCGGCCCCGGCTCAGCCCCCCGGCCCCGAAGCCGCCCCGCTGGCCTGGGGTGGGGGGCACCAGGGGGGGGTCAGGGGGGTCCCTAAACACCCCAAAGACCCCCAAAAGACCCCCTGAGGGGGCACTCACCCGCCCCACTTGGGTGCATGGGGCTGCTGATGCGGGGGGACATGGGCACGAAGCCGCACATGGCGAAGTTGGTGACGTCGCGGGGCTGAGAGGGAAATTCGGATTTTTAGGGGGGAATTTGGGGAAATTTGGGGAAATTTGGGGGGTCTCTGGGGGTCTCCCTGACCTTGGAGCCCCCCGCCAGCACCAGGTGCCGGGTCTTGCAGACGAACATGCCGCCGTTCTCCACCAGCTTCTTGCAGTGCAGGAAGGCGAAGCCGCGGAAGAGGTGGCGGATCTCGCCCTCCCGGCCCTGGGGGAGGGGGGGAAAAAGGGGGGAGAGACCCCCGAAATTGGGGGTGAGACCCCCTGGGAATTGGGGGTGAGACCCCCTCGGAATTGGGGGTGAGACCCCTGAAAATTGGGGGTGAGACCCCCTGGGAATTGGGGGTGAGACCCCCTCGGAATTGGGGGTGAGACCCCCGAAATTGGGGGTGAGACCCCCCCGAAATTGGGGGTGAGACCCCTGAAATTTGGGGGTGAGACCCCTGAAAATTGGGGGTGAGACCCCTGAAAATTGGGGGTGAGACCCCCTGGGAATTGGGGGTGAGACCTCCGAAATTTGGGGGTGAGACCCCCCCGAAATTGGGGGTGAGACCCCTGAAAATTGGGGGTGAGACCCCTGAAAATTGGGGGTGAGACCCCCTCAAAATGGTGGGCGAGACCCCCCCCAATTCCTGGGTGAAATCCTCCCCAAACTCCCCAGTGAGACCCCTCCCCTAAATTCCCAGGGCCCCAAAACACCTGAAGGACCCCCAAAAACCACCCCAGGACCCCCCAAAACTCCCTGAGGATCCCCCAAAACCACCCCAGGTGCCCCCAGGACCCCCCAGGTGCCCCCCAGGACCCCCCAAGTGCCCCAAGGACCCCCCAAAACCACCCCAGGGACACCCAAAACCACCCTAAGGACCCCCCAGGTGCCCCAAAGACCCCCCAGGTGCCCCCCAGGACCCCCCAGGTGCCCCAAGGAGCCCCCAAACCACCCCAGGGCCCCCCAAAACCACCCCAGGTGCCCCCCAGGTGCCCCCCAGGTGCCCCCCAGGTGCCCCAAGGACCCCCCCAGGTGCCCCCCAAACCACCCCAGGTGCCCTCCAGGACAGCGCAGAACCCCCCAAACCACCCCAGGTGCCCCCCAAACCACTCCAAAGACCCCCCAAGCCACCCCAGGTGCCCCCCAGGTGCCCCCCAGGACCCCCCAAGTGCCCCAAGCACCCCCCAAAACCACCCCAGGGTCCCCCAAAACCACCCCAAGGACCCCCCAGGACCCCCCAGGCGCCCCCCAGGTGCCCCCAAGGAGCCCCCAAACCAGCCCAGGGTCCCCCAAACCACCCCAGGTGCCCCCCAGGTGCCCCAAGGACCCCCCCAGGTGCCCCCCAAACCACCCCAGGTGCCCTCCAGGACAGCGCAGAACCCCCCAAACCACCTCAGGTGCCCCCCAAACCACCCCAGGTGCCCTCCAGGACCCCCCAGGTGCCCCCCGGACCCCCCAGGTGCCCCCCACGCACCGAGTGGGGGCCGTCGATGACTTTGACGATGTCCTTGACGTGGATGTTGTTCTGCTCCGAGTCCAGCGCCACGGCGAAGCGATTGTCCTTCTTCCTGGTGACCGCCTGGTGCCGCACCGTCACCACCTTCCCGTACATGTTCAGCACCTGGGGGCACACCTGGGGTTACCTGGGCACACCTGGGGTACACCTGATACACCTGAGATACATCTGAGATACACCTGATACAGCTAGGACAGCCTGGTGCCGCACCGTCACCACCTTCCCGTACATGTTCAGCACCTGGGGGCACCTGGGGTTACCTGGGCACACCTGGGGTACACCTGGGCACACCTGGGCACACCTGGGGTACATCTGATACACCTGAGATACAGCTAGGATACACCTGATACACCTGGGACAGCCTGGTGCCGCACCGTCACCACCTTCCCGTACATGTTCAGCACTGGGGACACACCTGGGGTTACCTGGGCACACCTGGGGTTACCTGGGCACACCTGAGATACACCTGGGATACAACTGACACACCTGGGACAGCCTGGTGCCGCACCGTCACCACCTTCCTGTACATGTTCAGCACCTGGGGACACCTGGGGTTACCTGGGCACACCTGGGATACACCTGGGGTACACCTGATACACCTGAGATACATCTGAGATACACCTGATACAGCTAGGACTGCCTGGTGCCGCACCGTCACCACCTTCCTGTACATGTTCAGCACCTGAGACACACCTGGGGTTACCTGGGCACACCTGAGATACACCTGAGATACACTTGGGATACACCTGATACACCTGGTGCCAGCCTGGTGCCGCACCGTCACCACCTTCCCGTACATGTTCAGCACCTGGGACACACCTGGGGTTACCTGGGCACACCTGAGATACACCTGGGCACACCTGGGATACACCTGATACACCTGGTGCCAGCCTGGTGCCGCACCGTCACCACCTTCCCGTACATGTTCAGCACCTGGGGGCACCTGGGGTTACCTGGGCACACCTGGGGTACACCTGGGCACACCTGAGATACACCTGGGATACACCTGGGCACACCTGATACACCTGAGATACATCTGAGATACACCTGATACAGCTAGGACTGCCTGGTGCCGCACCGTCACCACCTTCCCGTACATGTTCAGCACCTGGGGACACCTGAGATGTACCTGGGCACACCTGGGCACACCTAGGGCACCTGAGATACACCTGGGGCACTTGAGATACACCTGGTGACCACCTGGTGGCGCACCGTCACCACCTTCCCGTACATGTTCAGCACATGGGGACACCTGAGATGTACCTGGGCACACCTGGGCACACCTAGGGCACCTGAGATACACCTGGGGCACTTGAGATACACCTGGTGACCACCTGGTGGCGCACCGTCACCACCTTCCCGTGCATGTTCAGCACCTGGGGGCACCTGGGGTTACCTGGGGGACCTGGGCACACCTGGGGTACACCTGGGAACACCTGGGTACACCTGGGGTACACCTGGGGCACTTGAGATACACCTGGAATACACCTGGGATACACCTGGGGCACCTGAGATACACCTGGGATACACCTGAGATACACCTGGGGCACCTGAGATACACCTGAGGTACACCTGAGATACACCTGGGATACACCTGGGATACACCTGATACACCTGAGATACACCTGGGATACACCTGAGATACACCTGGGGTACACCTGAGATACACCTGGGATACACCTGGGATACACCTGATACACCTGAGATACACCTGATACACCTGAGATACACCTGGGGTACACCTGAGATACACCTGGGATACACCTGGGATACACCTGATACACCTGAGATACACCTGGGATACACCTGAGATACACCTGAGGTGGGATTTGGGGGAAATTTTTGGGAGAGTTATTGGGTGATTCTGAGCGGGATTTTTGTCAGATTTTTTGGGGGATTTCCATCAGATTTTGGGGGATTTTTGTGAGATTTTTTTGGGATTTCCGTCAGATTTTGGAGGATTTTTGTGATTTTTTTGGGGAATTTTGTGAGATTTTGGGGGGATTTTGAGCAGGATTTTTGTGAGGTTTTTTTGGGATTTTTGTGATTTTTTCGGAGGATTTTGTGAGATTTTTGGAGAATTTCTGTCAGACTTTTTGGGGGATTTTTGTGAGATTTTTTTGAGGGATTTCTCTCAGATTTTGGAGGGATTTTGAGCGGGATTTTTGTGAGATTTTGGAGGGATTTTGAGCAGGATTTTTGTGATTTTTTTGGGATTTCTGTCAGATTTTGGGGGGATTTTTGTGAGATTTTTTTGCAGGATTTTTGTGAGATTTTTTAGGGATTTCTGTCAGATTTTGGGGGGATTTTTGTGAGATTTTTTGGGGATTTTTGTGAGATTTTTTAGGGATTTCTGTCAGATTTTGGGGGGATTTTTGTGAGATTTTTTGGGGATTTTTGTGAGATTTTTTAGGGATTTCTGTCAGATTTTGGGGGGATTTTTGTGAGATTTTTTGGGGATTTTTGTGAGATTTTTTAGGGATTTCTGTCAGATTTTGGGGGGATTTTTGTGAGATTTTTTTGGGGATTTTTGTGAGATTTTTTAGGGATTTCTGTCAGATTTTGGGGGGATTTTTGTGAGATTTTTTGGGGATTTTTGTGAGATTTTTTAGGGATTTCTGTCAGATTTTGGGGGGATTTTTGTGAGATTTTTTGGGGATTTTTGTGAGATTTTTTAGGGATTTCTGTCAGATTTTGGGGGGATTTTTGTGAGATTTTTTGGGGATTTTTGTGAGATTTTTTTGGGATTTTTGGGATTTTTTTTGGGATTTCTGTCAGATTTTGGGGGGATTTTTGTGAGATTTTTGGGGGGATTTTTATGAGATTTTTTTTGGATTTTTATGAGATTTTTTTTGGATTTTTATGAGATTTTTTGGGGTGATCTCTGTCAGATTTCGGGGGCGCTTTCGGGGCTCTCACCTGGAAGGTTTCGCGCTCCAGCCGGACGATCACCCCCACGGTCTGGGGGTCCAGCTGCACCAGCTCCCCCCACTCGTGCTGCCCCCCAACGTCCACCCCCGAGGCCGTCTCGGAGCAGAGCTGCAGGTCCCGGGGCAGCACCTTCAGCTGGGCAGGGGGGGAAAACCCAATGGGACGGGCCCGAAACCGCCGCTTTTCACCCCAAAATGGCCCCAAAACCGCCGCTTTTCATCCCAAAACTCCTCCTTTTTACCCAAAATTGCCCCAAAACTGCCCCTTTTCACCCCAAACTGCTCCTTTTTATCCAAAATTGCCCCTTTTCATCCAAAAATGTCACTTTTCACCCCAAAACGGCCCCAAAACCGCCCCTTTTCACCCCAAAACTGCCCCTTTTCATCCAAAACTGCCACTTTTCACCCCAAAATGGCCCCAAAACTGCCCCTTTTCACCCCAAAACTGCTCCTTTTCACCCCAAAACCGCCCCTATTCACCCCAAAATTGCCCCTTTTCATCCAAAACTGCCACTTTTCACCCCAGACTGGCCCCAAAACGGCCACTTTTCACCCCAAAACTGCTCCTTTTCACCCCAAAACTGCCCCTTTTCATCCAAATGGCCCCTTTTCACCCCAAACTGCCCCTTTTCACCCCAAAACTGCCCCTTTTCACCCCAAACTGCCCCTTTTCACCCCAAAATCATCCCTTTTCACCCCAAACCAGCCACTTTTCACCCCAAACTGCCCCTTTTCACCCCAAAACCGCCCCTTTTCACCCCAAAACTGCCCCTTTTCACCCCAAAACTGCCACTTTTCACCCCAAAACTGCCCCTTTTCACCCCAAATTTTTATCTTGTTTTACCCCATTTCCCCCCCATTTTTTGGTATTTTTTCCCATTTCTACCCCATTTTCCTCCAATTTTCCCCCCATTTTTTGGTGTTTTTTCCCATTTTTTCCCCGTTTTTTCCCATTTTCCCCATTTTTTCCCCGTTTTTTCCCATTTTCCCCATTTTTTCCCCCATTTCTCACCTCGTGCATGGTCAGATCTGAGAGGAGGATGACAAAGTTCTCCTCCACCCTCCATTTCCCCCAATTTTACCCATTTTTATCTCATTTTTACCCCATTTTCCCCCATTTTTTGGTGCTTTTTTCATTTTTTTCCCCATTTTTTGGTGTTTTTTCCTGTTTTTCCCCGTTTTTTCCCATTTTCCCCATTTTTTCCCCCATTCTCACCTCGTGCATGGTCAGGTCCGAGAAGAGGATGACAAAGTTCTCCTCCACCCTCCATTTCCCCCAATTTTACCCATTTTTATTTCATTTTTACCCCATTTTCCCCCACTTTTTGGTGTTTTTTCCCCATTTTTCCCATTTTTTCCCCGTTTTTTCCCATTTCCCCCGTTTTTTCCCCCATTCTCACCTCGTGCATGGTCAGATCCGAGAAGAGGATGACAAAGTTCTCCTCCCCTCTCCATTTCCCCCGATTTTACCCCATTTTTATCCCATTTCCCCCCATTTTTTGGTGTTTTTTCCCCATTTTTCCCCCATTTTTCCCATTTTTTCCCCGTTTTTTCCCATTTTCCCCGTTTCTTCCCCCATTCTCACCTCGTGCATGGTCAGATCTGAGAAGAGGATGACAAAGTTCTCCTCCCCTCTCCATTTCCCCCAATTTTACCCATTTTTACCCCATTTTCCCCCATTTTTTGGTGTTTTTTCCCCATTTTTCACATTTTTTCCCTGTTTTTTGATTTTTTTTCCCATTTTCCCCATTTTTTCCCCCATTCTCACCTCGTGCATGGTCAGGTCCGAGAAGAGGATGACAAAGTTCTCCTCCCCTCTCCATTTCCCCACATTTTACCCCATTTTTACCCCATTTTCCCCCATTTTTTTGGTGTTTTTTCCCCATTTTTCACATTTTTTCCCTGCTTTTTGATTTTTTTCCCATTTTCCCCGTTTTTTCCCCCATTCTCACCTCGTGCATGGTCAGATCTGAGAAGAGGATGACAAAGTTCTCCTCCACCCTGACGATCAGCCCCGTGTCCCCCTCGAAGCGCCCGGCGATCACCTTGACGTGGTCGCCCATGCGGAAATATTTCCTCAGCTCCTGCGCCGGGAACTCCAGCATGTCCTAAAAACCCAAAATTCCACTTTTAGCACCCAAAATTCCCTTTTTACCCCCCAAATTCCCTTTTTACCACCCAGAAACACCCAAAATTCCCCTTTTACCACCCCTAAAAACCCCCCAAATTCCCTTTTTACCACCCCAAAATTCCCTTTTTACCACCCAAAAAAACCCCAAAATTCCCTTTTTACCCCACAATCCCCCCAAAACTCCCTTTTTTACCCCCCAAAATTCCCCTTTCACCACCCCAAATCCCCTTTTACCCCCCAAAATTCCCTTTTTCCCCCCAACCCCCCCCAAATTCCCCTTTTACCCCCCAAAATTCCCTTTTTCTCCCCCCAACCCCCCAAAAAATTCCCTTTTTACCCCAAAATTCCCCTTTTCCCCCCCAAAATTCCCTTTTTACCACCCAAAAACCCCCAAAATTCCCTTTTACCCCCCAAAATTCCCTTTTTCCCCCCCCAAATCCCCCCCAAAATTCCCTTTTTCTCCCCCAAACCCTCCCCAAATTCCCTTTTTACCACCCAAAAACCCCAAAATTCCCTTTTTCCCCCCCAAAATTCCCTTTTTACCCCTCAAACCCCCCCAAAATTCCCTTTTTACCCCCCAAACCCTCCCCAAATTCCCTTTTTACCACCCAGAAAACCCCCAAATTCCCTTTTTACCACCCAAAATTCCCTTTTTACCCCCCAAACCCCCCCAAAATTCCCTTTTTACCCCCAAAATTCCCCTTTTCCCCCCCAAAATTCCCTTTTTCCCCCCCAACCCCCCCCAAAATTCCCTTTTTCCCCCCCAACCCCCCCAAATTCCCTTTTTACCCCCCAAAGTTCCCCTTTTCCCCCCCAAAATTCCCTTTTAACCACCCAAACCCCCCAAAATCCCCCCTTTTACCCCCCAAAATCCCCTTTTTAACCCCAATCCCCCCAAAATTCCCCTTTTCCCCCCCAAAATTCCCTTTTTACCCCCCAAAATTCCCCTTCTTACCACCCAAAAAACCCCAAAATTCCCCTTTTACCCCCCAAAATTCCCTTTTTACCACCCAACCCCCCAAATTTCCCCTTTTACCCCCCAAAATTCCCTTTTTACCCCCCAAACCCCCCAAAAATTCCCTTTTTACCCCCAAAATTCCCTTTTTCCCTCCCAAAATTCCCCTTTTACCCCCCAAAATTCCCTTTTACCCCCCAAAATTCCCTTTTTCTCCCCCAAACCCTCCCCAAATTCCCTTTTTACCACCCAAAAACCCTCAAAATTCCCTTTTACCAGCCAAAATTCCCTTTTTACCCCCCAACCCCCCCCAAATTCCCTTTTTACCCCCCAAAATAACCCAAAATTCCCTTTTCCCCCCAAATTCCCCTTTTCCCCCCAAAATTCCCCTTTTCCCCCTAAAATTCCCCTTTTCCCCCCTAAAATTCCCCTTTTCACCACCCAAAAAACCCCAAAATTCCCCTTTTACCCCCCAAAATTCCCTTTTTCCCCCCCCAACCCCCCAAAATTCCCCTTTTACCCCCCAAAATTCCCTTTTTCCCTCCCAAAATTCCCCTTTTACCCCCCAAAATTCCCTTTTTCCCCCCCAAAATTCCCTTTTTACCCCCCAAAATTCCCCTTTTACCCCCCAAAATTCCCTTTTTACCCCCCAAAATTCCCTTTTTACCCCCAAAATTCCCTTTTTCTCCCCCCAACCCCCCCCAAATTCCCTTTTTACCACCCAAAAAACCCCAAAATTCCCTTTTTACCCCCCAAAATTCCCTTTTTACCCCCCAACCCCCCCCAAAATTCCCTTTTCCCCCCAAATCCCCTTTTCCCAGGTTTTTCCCCCACCTTGAGGTCCTCGTGCTTGGGCATGATGGTGATCTTGTTGCCGTCCACGCTGAGGATTTTGCCCTGCAGGTTGATCAGCTCCCCCTCGCAAACCTCCACGTTGTCCCCGGGCTGGAAGTTGTGCTCCCTCTCCTTCCCTGGGGGGTTTGGGGGGATTTTGGGGTTTTTGGGGTGATTTTGGGGGTATTTTGGGGGTTTTGGGGTTTTTTTGGGGGTGATTCAAGGGGATTTTGGGGTTTTTGGGGGTGATTTTGGGGTTTTTTTGGGGTGATTCAAGGGGATTTTGGGGTTTTTGGGGTGATTTAGGGGGATTTTGGGGTTTTTTTGGGGTGATTTAGGGGGATTTTGGGGTTTTTTGGGGTGATTTAGGGGTTTTTTTGGGGCGATTTAAGGGGATTTTGGGGTTTTTGGGGGGATTTTGGGGGATTTTGGGGTTTTTTTGGGGGTGATTCAGGGGGATTTTGGGGTTTTTTTGGGGGCGATTTTAGGGGGATTTTGGGGTTTTTTTGGGGTGATTCAGGGGGATTTTGGGGTGATTTAGGGGGATTTTGGGGTGTTTTTGGGGTGATTTAAGGGGATTTGGGGTTTTTTTGGGGGTGATTCAAGGGGATTTTGGGGTTTTTTTGGGGTGATTTAGTGGGATTTTGGGTTTTTTTTGGTGTGATTTAGGGGGATTTTGGGGTTTTTTGGGGGTGATTCAGGGGGATTTTGGGGTTTTTTGGGGTGATTTAAGGGGATTTTGGGGTTTTTTTGGGTGATTTAGGGGATTTTGGGGTGTTTTTGGGGTGATTTAAGGGGATTTGGGGTTTTTGGGGTGATTTAGGGGGATTTTGGGTTTTTTTGGGGTGATTTAAGGGGATTTGGGGTTTTTTTGGGGGTGATTTTGGGGGTTTTTTTGGGGTGATTTAGGGGGATTTTGGGGGTTTTTTTGGGGTGATTTAGGGGGATTTTGGGTTTTTTTGGGGTGATTTAAGGGGATTTTGGGTTTTTTTGGGGGTGATTTAGGGTTTTTTTGAGGTGATTTAGGGGGATTTCGGGGTTTTTTTGGGGTGATTTAGGGGGATTTTGGGGGTTTTTTTGGGGTGATTTAGGGGGATTTTGGGGTTTTTGGGGTGATTTAGGGGGATTTGGGGTTTTTTTGGGGGGATTTTGGGGGATTTTGGGTTTTTTTGGGGTGATTTAGGGGGATTTTGGGGTTTTTTGGGGGTGATTTAAGGGGATTTTGGGGTTTTTGGGGTGATTTAGGGGGATTTTGGGTTTTTTTGGGGTGATTTAAGGGGATTTGGGGTTTTTTTGGGGGTGATTTAGGGGGATTTAGGGGGTTTTTTTGGGGTGATTTTGGGGGATTTTGGGGTGATTCAAGGGGATTTTGGGGGTTTTTTTGGGGTGATTTAGGGGGATTTTGGGTTTTTTTGGGGTGATTTAAGGGGATTTTGGGTTTTTTTGGGGGTGATTTAGGGTTTTTTTTGAGGTGATTTAGGGGGATTTCGGGGTTTTTTTTGGAGTGATTTAAGGGGATTTTGGGGTTTTTGGGGTGATTTAGGGGCATTTTGGGTTTTTTGGGGGTGATTCAAGGGGATTTTGGGGTTTTTTGGGGGGATTTAGGGGGATTTTGGGGGTGATTTAGGGGGATTTGGGGTTTTTTTGGGGGTGATTTTGGGGGATTTGGGTTTTTTTTGGGGTGATTTAAGGGGATTTTGGGGTTTTTTTGGGGTGATTTTGGGGTTTTTTTGGGGTGATTTAAGGGGATTTTGGGGTTTTTTGGGGGTGACTTAAGGGGATTTGGGGTTTTGGGGGGTGATTTAGGAGGATTTTGGGGTTTTTTGGGGTGATTTAAGGGGATTTTGGGGTTTTTTGGGGTGATTTAGGGGTTTTTTTTGAGTGATTTAGGGGGATTTTGGGGTTTTTTTGGGGTGATTCAGGGGGATTTGGGGGTTTTTTTTGGGTGATTCAGGGGGATTTTGGGGTTTTTTGGGGTGATTTTGGGGTTTTTTTGGGGTGATTTAGGGGGATTTTGTGGTTTTTTTTGGGTGATTTAAGGGGATTTTGGGGTTTTTTTGGGGTGATTTAGGGGGATTTTGGGTTTTTTTTGGGGTGATTTAAGGGGGTTTTGGTTTTTTTTGGGGGGTGATTTAAGGGGATTTTGGGGTTTTTTTTGAGTGATTTAGGGGACTTTGGGGTTTTTTTGGGGTGATTTAGGGGGATTTTGGGGTTTTTTTGGGGTGATTTTGGGGTTTTTTTGGGGGGTGATTCAAGGGATTTAGGGCTTTTTTTTGGGGTGATTTAGGGGGATTTAGGGGGATTTGGGGTTTTTTTTTGGGGTGATTTAGGGGGATTTTGGGGTTTTGGGGGGGATTTAGGGGGATTTTGGGGTTTTTGGGGGTGATTTAAGGGGATTTGGGGGGTTTTTTTTTGGGTGATTTTGGGTTTTTTGGGTTTTGGGGTTTTTTGAGGTGTTTTTGGGTGTTTTTTAGGGGTGGGGTCTCTCAGGTGTCCCACCTGTGCTCTCGGTCACCACCTCCAGGTCGATGCCCTCGGGTTGGTCCTCGAATTTCTCCAGCTCGGACAGGGTGGGTTTGACTCCCTCGGTGATCTGGGGGGGTTTGGGGGGAATCCGGGGATTTTGGGGTTAAAACGGGAGAATTTGGGGTAAAACCAGGAGGATTTGGGGTTCAGACAGGTGAATTTTAGGTTCAAACAGGCAGATTTGGGGTAAAAACAGGAGAATTCGGGGTAAAACCAGGAGGATTTGGGGTAAAAACAGGAGGATTTGGGGTTCAGACAGGTGAATTTTGGGTTCAAACAGGAAGATTTGGGGTAAAAACAGGAGGATTTGGGTTCAAACAGGACGATTTGGGATTGAAACAGGAGAATTTGGGGTTCAGACAGGTGAATTTTGGGTTCAAACAGGCAAATTTGGGGTAAAAAGAGGAGAATTCGGGGTAAAACCAGGAGGATTTGGGGTAAAAACAGGAGGATTTGGGTTCAAACAGGAGGATTTGGGGTTCAGACAGGTGAATTTTGGGTTCAAACTGGAGGATTTGGGGTAAAAATGCGAGGATTTGGGGTTCAAGCAGGTGAGCTTTGGGTTCAAACAGGAGGATTTTGGGTTCAAACTGGCAAATTTGGGGTAAAACCAGGAGGATTTGGGGTTCAGACAGGTGAATTTTGGGTTCAAACTGGAGGATTTGGGGTGCAAACAGGAGGACTTGGGTTCAAACTGGCAAATTTGGGGTAAAACCAGGAGGATTTGGGTTCAAACTGGCAAATTTGGGGTAAAACCAGGAGGATTTGGGTTCAAACTGGCAAATTTGGGGTAAAATCAGGAGGATTTGGGTTCGAACTGGCAGATTTAGGGTTCAGACAGGAGGATTTGGGGTTCAGACTGGAGGATTTGGGGTTCAGACTGGAGGATTTGGGACAGAACAGGAGGATTTGGGGTTCCAGCTGAAAGGTTTTTGTTGGAACACGAGGATTTTGGGCTGGAAGAAGCAGATTTTGGGGTGGAACAGACAGATTTGGGGCAGAACAGACAGATTTTGGGGCAGAATAAGCAGATTTTGGGGTAGAACAGACAGATTTTGGGGCAGAATCAGCAGATTTTGGGGTGGAACAGACAGATTTGGGGGCAGAATAAGCAGATTTGGGGGCAGAATAAGCAGATTTTGGGGCGGAACAGGAGGGTTTTGGGGCAGAACAGACAGATTTGGGGGCAGAACAGACAGATTTTGGGGAGGAATAAGCAGATTTTGGGGTGGAACAGACACAGTTTGGGGTGGAACAGGAGGGTTTTGGGGTGAACAGACACATTTTGGGGCAGAACAGACAGATTTGGGGCAGAACAGACAGATTTGGGGTGGAACAGACAGATTTGGGGTGGAACAGACAGATTTGGGGTGGAACAGACAGATTTTGGGGTGGAACAGACAGATTTGGGGTGGAACAGACAGATTTGGGGTGGAACAGACAGATTTGGGGTGGAACAGACAGATTTGGGGTGGAACAGACAGATTTGGGGTGGAACAGGCACAGTTTGGGGCAGAACAGACAGATTTTGGGGCAGAACAGACAGATTTGGGGTGGAACAGACAGATTTTGGGGCAGAACCAGCAGATTTTGGGGCAGGAACAGACAGATTTGGGGCAGGAACAGACAGATTTGGGGCAGAACAGACAGATTTTGGGGCAGAACAGACAGATTTGGGGCAGAACAGACAGATTTGGGGCAGAATAAGCAGATTTTGGGGCAGAATAAGCAGATTTTGGGGTGGAACAGACAGATTTTGGGGCAGAACAGACAGATTTTGGGCAGAATAAGCAGATTTTGGGGTGGAACAGACAGATTTGGGGCAGAACAGACAGATTTTGGGCAGAATAAGCAGATTTGGGGGCAGAACAGGCAGATTTTGGGGCAGAACAGACAGATTTGGGGCAGAACAGACAGATTTTGGGGTGGAACAGACACATTTTGGGGCAGAACAGACACAGTTTGGGGCAGAACAGACAGATTTGGGGGCAGAACAGACACAGTTTGGGGTGGAACAGACAGATTTGGGGCAGAATAAGCAGTTTTGGGGCAGAACAGACAGGTTCTGGGGAGGAACAGACAGATTTTGGGGAGGAATAAGCAGATTTTGGGGTGGAACAGGCAGGTTTTGGGGAGGAATAAGCCGATTTGGGGGCTGACCACGGCGGACATGGCGAAGCTCTTGAACAGGAAGCCCTTGCGGCTGTAGCGATTCCCCTCGAAGATCAGGAAATCCCCGTCCGAGGCCACGTCCCCGCCCAGGGACCTGCGGGGTCACCCGGGGGTCACTCGGGGGTCAGAGGTCACTCGGGGGTCACTTGGGGGTCACTTGGGGGTCACCCAGGGGTCCCACCGGATTTTCTCGGCGTCGAAGAGGCGCTGGGGCGGCCGCTTGAACTTCTTGCGCTTGGCGAACCAATCCTTCTGTGGGGGGATCGACAGGGATCTGCTCAGGGGATCTGCCCAGGGGATCTGCTGAGCTGGGATCTGAGCTGGGATCTGTCAGGGGATCTGCTGAGCTGGGATCTGCTCTGGGATCTGCTCAGGGATCTGCTCTGGGATCTGTCAGGGGATCTGCTGAGCTGGGATCTGCACAGGGATCTGCTCAGGGGATCTGCACAGGGATCTGAGCTGGGATCTACCCAAGGGATCTGCTCAGCTCGGGGATCTGTCAGGGGATCTGAGCTGGGATCTGCTGCTCTGGGATCTGCTCAGCTCGAGGATCCACTGCTCAGGGATCTGAGCTGGGATCTGCCCAAGGGATCTGCTGCTCTGGGATCTGCTCTGGGATCCGAGCTGGGGATCTGCTCAGCTCAGGGATCCACTGCTCTGGGATCTGCTCAGGGATCTGAGCTGGGATCTACCCAAGGGATCTGCTCAGCTCGGGGATCTGTCAGGGGATCTGAGCTGGGATCTGCTGCTCTGGGATCTGCTCAGCTCAGGGATCCACTGCTCTGGGATCTGCTCAGCGGTCTGAGCTGGGGATCTGCTGCTCGGGGGATCTGATCTGCCCAGGGATCTGAGCTGGGATGTGCTTGGGGATCTGCTCGAGGATCTTCTGCTCAGGGATCTGCTCAGAGGATCCACCTGCCCCAGGGATCCCCTCACCGGCCCCCAGGTGGATCCCCTCCCAAGGTGGATCTCCCCTCCCCCAGCCCCTCACCAGGCTCATCCGGGCTTTGATGCGGTCGAAGTCGATCCTGGGGATCATCTTGAGGGAGATCTGGTTCTGGCTGGGCTCCACGTAATCCACCTGTGCCCAGGGCCACGCCCCACGCAGGTGAGCCCCGGGCCGGCCTGGGGGGCATCCTCCACCTTTGGCTGCCCCCAGGTGTGTCCCTGCCCCCCAGGTGTGTCCCCAGACCATGCAGGTGTGTCCTATCTCCCCCCAGGTGTGTCCCAGCTCCTCCAGGTGTGCCCCCAGCCCCCCCAGGTGTGCCCCAGGTACGTCCCCCCTCACCTGGGCGGTGTCATCCTTGTAGATGCCCCTCTCGAGGCGCACCCAGGTGTGTCCCTGCCCCCCCCAGGTGTGTCCTATCTCCCCCCAGGTGTGTCCCCAGCCCCCCAGGTGTGCCCCCAGCCCCCCCAGGTGTGCCCCAGGTGCTTTCCCCCTCACCTGGGCGATGTCATCCTTGTAGATGCCCCTCTTGAGGCGCACCCAGGCCTTGGGTTTGAGGTTGGTCACCTCCTTGACCACCTTGAGCACGTCGGTCATCTCCTTGATGGGCACCATCTGCTGGTTCCAGTAGCCCAGGCGCAGGTTGCCCACGCCCTCGATGGCCTGCTTGACGTGGGTCTGCTTGTAGGCCTCCACGTACAGGTAACCCCGGACGTGTTCCGGGGCCACTACGGACTTGATCTGGAGAGGCTGGAGGGGGGGAGACAGGTGTGATACACCTGGGATACACCTGGGAGACAGGTGTGACACCTGGGACACAGCACACAGACAGCCCAGGTAACCCCACACGTGCTCGGGGGCCACCACCGACTTGATCTGCAGGGGCTGGGGACACAGACAGGTGTGATACACCTGGGAGACAGGTGTGATACACCTGGGACAGCCAAAGAACACAGGTAACCACGGACGTGCTCGGGGGCCACTACGGACTTGATCTGCAGGGGCTGGGGGGACATGGACAAGTGTGTGATACACCTGGGAGACAGGTGTGACACAGGTAACCCCTCACGTGCTCGGGGGCAACCACTGACTTGATCTGGAGAGGCTGGGGGGACACAGACAGGTGTGTGATACACCTGGGACAGCCCAGGCACACGGGTAACCCCAGATGTGCTCGGGGGCCACCACCGACTTGATCTGCAGGGGCTGGGGGGACATGGACAGGTGTGATACACCTGGGAGACACCTGGGATACAGGTGTGACACCAGGGATAGCAGTGTGACACCTGGGACACAGCCCAGGGACACAGGTAACCCAGGACGTGCTCAGGGGCAACCACCGACTTGATCTGCAGGGGCTGCAGGTGGGGAGACAGGTGTGATACACCTGGGGTACAGGTGTGACACAGGTAACCCCGGACATGTTCCACGGCCACCACCGACTTGATCTGCAGGGGCTGGGGACACAGGGACACAGGTGTGTGATCACCTGGGACACAGGTGTGACCCATTGGAGACAGGTGTGATACACCTGGGACAGCCCAGGGACACAGGTAACCCCTCACGTGCTCGGGGGCCAC
>JADMLD010000263.1:0-24199 GCA_017589585.1 Phylloscopus whistleri | reverse complement strand
TGTCAGGTTAGTCAGGAAGTAGCCAGAGTAGCAACACCATAAACTGTGCAAACTGCAGCAGCGAGTGGCCCAGTCATTGTGGCAACTGCTGTGCAAGTTTGCAGACTGTACTCTAACAAATATTATACTCTATACCCTATGCTCTAACCCTATGTTCTAACACTATGGCCTAACACTATCCTCTAACACTATGTTCTATCACTATGCTCTGATACTATGTCCTAACACTATGTTCTAACACTATCCCCTAACCCTATCCTTTAACACTATACTCTAACCCTATCCTTCAACACTACACTCTAACACTATGATCTAACACTATGCTCTAAGAAAAAACAATGTTCCTGTCAGCGTGCACTGACAAAAACCTCTAGCAGGAGGGTGAGCTCCTGCCCTGAGCAAACCCGAGAGCTGCTCTACCACCACTGAGGCCGGGCGTGCACCAAGGCAACCTTGTGATGTCAGCACGAGGACGTGGCAACCGTGCCCTGACATCACAAAGGAAACGTTCCGCCCTGCTCTGTGAATTCATGCAGATGGACAGATTGATGTTTGTGTAGGCCTAGGCTGCATTTTGACCTCTTTCCCCCCTGGGCTGCCTTTTTCACCTCTTGTTTTTCCCCCGTGCCCCTGTGTCCCCTGCCCCTGTCCTGTGTCCGAGCTGGCGGCAGGGCTGGGTGGAGCAGCAGGACATCTAGAAATACACACATCAAAAACCTATCTCTAAATATATCAATGTACCAATATAAGTTGTCATATGAAATATGAATTCTATTGTTACATCTGTATATTGTATGGTTATGTATTTTCAAAGATTGAAATATGTCTTGAGCTGTATGGTTTGAGAATTCTATTTCTTTAGTACTGGTCTCTGGGATTCTTTAGAGAGGGATACGATATTTTTGTATTTGTATATGGGTTGTAATGGGTGTAGTAATATGTAATGAATGAAATGTTAAACTTCAATTCATATTTGTGTGTAGTGAGTGGTTGTAGAGGTTGCAAGAAATTAATTTTTTAACAAGTTTATATTTGTATATCTTTACATATAGCACCATTGTAACAATAAACTCGTTTTATAAGCTTTAATTGATATTTTTATCTTTCTCTACTGGCAGTGCGGTGTAGCAATTTAAAATAAACTTCATTTTTAAACCTAAGTAGATTTTTGTGTATTTCTACATTAGTTTGGCAGATGTAACAATCTGCAATCAATTCAATGTTTCCACTACAAGAGGTGTAGATTTGTGCTCTCGGGAGCAATGAGCAGATGTAAATGTGATGATGGGGGAGGATTTTGTCCATGGGATTCTCCATCCATGCCCAGCACATCATCCACTTGCACTCCGGCTGGGCAAGGAAAGCGCAGATTTGGGATGGCAGCAGAGCCACCCGTTGGCTGAGAACTCGCTGCCAAGGCCTGCTGAGAAAACTCCGGGACCCCATGGAGCGTACAGCTCCAAGCAGAGCCCCCAGGGAGGACAAATCCACCCCCCATGCCACGGGCAGCTCTTTAGGAAGCGCTCCAAGTGTCCCTCTGAAGGTCATCCTGGAGCCCAGGAGCCACCAGGGATCCTGAGCCAGCTGGGCTGCCTTTGGCAGCACTTGGGCAAAGGAGCTGCAGCAAGGGGGAGGCAACAAGGACTGCAACTGCTGCAGGCTGGGGATGCAGGAAGGGCCATGGACACTTGTGCTGAGACGCTCCAGAATCAGAGGGATGGTGGAGACCTGGGAAGGAACAAGTTCTCACAGGCACTCCAAGGATGGAAGCCCTTGGTGTGAAGTTCCCTGGAGGAACTCCCAGGGCAGTTGCTGCCAGGATCAGCAGCAGCAGAAGGCAGCAGGATCTGCTCCTTTTCCTGGCTCTGTGTGCAGCTCCCAGGCTGTGATGGCCCCTGCTCCCATAGAGCCCTTGCCCATGGAGGCTGCAGGGTAAAAGCAATCCCATTGCCAAGAGAGGCTTGGCAGCTGAAGTCCACTGCCCTTGTGTTTTGGGCTTGAATGGCTCTCATGCCAAAGCACAGCAGGTAACCAGGGCTTTGGGAGGCAGAGCCTTTCGAGGGAAAGAGAGATCAGGCACTCACATGCCTGAGACTCCTTCAGCTCTCTGCTTTTGTAGAATGAGAAAGAAGCCAGCTGGGGAGAGGCAGTACCCAGCCCCTTCTCTCCTCATCACTGAGGACACCTGGGATTCCCTATTCCCAACCATCTCGAGTTTTCCCACCTTTTGATGGGAATGCGGACACCGGGGACCCTTGGAGCGCCCTTTCCTGACTACATGGACCCACTTAACCCCACCCATCCCACATCTACCCACCCCCAGCCTCCCTTTTTCTCAGTCCTGGATCCCTCAAACATGCTTCCCCGCTCTCCCAGCTCTCCCAGTTGCTGCTTTCCTTCACCCGTGACTCCCCAGACCCCAAATCTCTGTGTCCCCCCCATTCTCCTCTCCCTGCAGTCCCTGCACGTGGCAGTGTTGGGAGCCCAGCCCGAGGTTCCCGCAGTTCCTGTCCATGGGGTCCCTGGATGGGATCCCCTTCCAGCGCCGCCACATCCAGCGGGGCCGGGCAGAGCCACAGATGCCAGGGATGGCGGCCGGAGCCGAGCTGGGATATTGGGATGGCCAGAGGCAGCACCAGGAGCGGCACTGGCACGGGGCCACCAGGGAGCTGCAGATGCTGCAGGAGCGGCACAGCCAGAGCGGGGCTCGCTGTGGGAGCCAGGGCTGCGGGATCTGTGGGGCTGCGATGGCAACTGTGGGACTGCACTGGGGATCCGTGGGGCTGGGCCGGGATCTGGGGCACTGGGATGTGGATCTATGAGGATCCAAGGGGCTGGGATGAGGCTCTGTGGGTCTCCACCAGACTCTGGGGCTCTGCAGGGCTGGAATAGGGCTCTGTGGGAACACAATTCCCTGGGTCTCCATGGGTCCGATCCCTCCCCAGGTCTCCACAGGCTGCAGGAGGCTTCCAGCTGTGACCTCCTGTCCCACGGGAGGGTGTGTGGATCTGATGGGCTCGGCTCCGACGGGTGGGAATTCCTCTCCTTCCAGCCGGGATCCAGGGGATTCATGGTGGCTGACGGCACTGCCCAGGTCACCAAGAGGTGCTGGGAACATCATGAGATCGGGGCTGAGGAATGAACAAATCCCCTGGGGCACAACTGCCTGGAGTGTTTCCGGAAATGTGTCAGATATGGGCGGGAGGCACTGGAGCATAAAGATTGGGATGGCAGAATTGCCATGGGAATGTGGGATTTGGAAACGTGGGATTTGGAAACGTGGGATTTGGGAGGGCAAAATTTGGGAACATGGGAATTCCCATGAGAACTCCACTGGAGGATCCTACTGCAATCCTATTCCCATGGAATTCCATGGGCAGATCTCATCCCCATCCCACTGCCTTGGAAGCTCCAATCTGGTTCCCCCCCAAAATCCATCCTGGGGGTCTCCCTATGACCCACCCAGCCCCCCCAAAACTCCTCCTGGATTCCCCCTCATCCCCCCACTGGGATTCCTGGGAGTGCCCCCATGTCCCCTCCCCCAGGACTTTGGGGGTCCCTCCAACCTGTCCGTGCCCATCCCCCATTTCTGCCCCCCTCTGATGGTGGGCGCTGGGGCTGAGTGCTGGTGCCCCCCTGCCTGCAGCAGATCCAGCGGTGAGGGCAGTTCAGGGGCTCCCTTTGCATTTGGGGTCCCCTGGGATTTGGGGTCACCCCCCGGTCCCCAGAATCTCCCTGAACACGCTGACACTGCCTGTGCACAGTGAGAAGGTTCAGACCCGGCACGGGGTCCCCAGCTCTGTCACCGGCATCACCCAGGTACCCCCAAAACCTCCTGGGAACCCCCAAACCCCCGTGGGACACCCAACCTCTCTGGGACCCTAAAACCATCACTGGACCCTCCAAAAATTCCCCAAGACCACAGAACTCTATACAGACCCACCAAACTCAGGGAGGGGGAGCTCACCCCAAATATCCAGGTTTTTTCTGGGGGGAAGGGATCTTTGGAGAGCACACGGAATATTTTTGGGGCTCCCTGTTTCTTTCATTCTGTCGGGGTGAGCAGCGCGATGTTTGGAGCTTCCAGGGCTCCAAAGCCGAGCAGCAGATGCCCCTCGGGGGCACATCGGGGGGTCCCTGGGAGGTGTTTTTGGGGGGTCCTGGTGGCGGCAAAGCCCCAGCAGGAGGCGGGGGGATGTGGGCACCCCGTGGTGGGGGTTGGGCTTCCATTGGACACTGTAAAGTTCCTGGGTCCCAGCTGGAAGGAGATGAAATCCCACCCATCATAGCTGCACCGGTGGGATCCATGGATTCTCCATTGGACAGGAGGCCACAACTGGAAACCACCTGCACCGTGTGGAGACCTGGGAACGAGGAGAGAACAGACCCATGGAGTTGTGTCCCAGCCCTGCTGGAAACCAGAGAGAAATCTCCCAGGACGCCATGCACACAGGCTTAGAGGTAGAAAAGAATGCAGGGGTTGTCCTCTTTGTGTTAGATACATATTCATGTATCCTTGTTTTCCTGCTGCTGGTCTGTTGAGTGGATTCCCGAGAAGGGAGATGTCCATGAGTGGATTTATGGGAACCTGGTATTGGGATGCACGGCCTTGATGGGTCCTGTCCGTGCCACCCTCCTTTCCAAATACCAAATAGGCGCTAACTGCAATGAGCCCAAGTTCCCTGAGAGAAAATTTGGAGCTGAGGAGCTTGAGGATGTGTGGGATTTCACAGAGGAACTGGCCCAGGGCATTGCCCTGGCACAGGGACAGGGAAAATCTACTGGCCATTTGCATGAGAGCATTGAGAAAGGCACTGGCCCAGGCAGCTGCTGTCATGCAGGCACAAGCTGTGCTGCCCAGAAGGGTCTCGTAGTGCAGGGGTTTGCAGATGGACACATAGCGGTCATAGCACATGATGGTCAGCAGGAAATACTCTAGGGACATCAGAAAAAAGAGGAGGAAAACTTGAGCAGCACATCGTGCACAGGAGATGTGCATGGTGTCCCAGAGGGAATTGTGCATGGCTTTGGAGACAGTGGTGCAGATGGAGCCCAGGTCGGTGAGGGCCAGGTTGAGCAGGAAGAAGAACATGGGGCTGTGCAGGTGGTGGCCGCAGGCTACGGCGCTGATGATGAGGCCGTTGGCCAGGCGGGCAGCCAGGGAGATGCCCAGGAAGAGGCAGAAGTGCAGGAGCTGCAGCTGCCGCCTGTCTGCCAATGCCAGCAGGAGGAAGTGGCTGATGGAGCTGCTGTTGGACATTTGCTGTGGCGGGCCATGGGGACTTGCTCATGGATAAAGGACAGTGACAGGACAGGCTGCTTTGAGCCAAACCCGTGCCATTCCTTCTAGACTGTCCTGCTGGTGTCGGTGTCTTTGGTGCTGACCCTGGCTGCTGACAAAACAGCAACACATTCGCTTCAGAGTTGGACTAGGTCAATGCACAAGATGGCGGCAAAGGCTGAGGGGAGCCACGCACAAGGTGGCGGCTGGGCCTGAGGCAGCCACGCACAAGATGGCGGCCAGGGCTGAGGCTGTGCCTCCAGCGCCATCTGCAGCCCCTGCCAGCCCAGCCCCAGCCCCGGAGCGATGCGGGACAGGCAGAGCCCACCTCTTCAGCCATCTGTTGAAATGGACATATATTGTTGAATATATGTTGAAACATATGAAAATATGCTGAAACAGACACCCGGGAAACCGACAGGGTGTGGCACATTTGCTCTGTGCACTCAAACATAGACCAGCCAGTTTGGAACGTTGGCTGGCAGTATTTTGATGTCAAGGCAATTCAAATAGGTGAAAATAGGGAGAAACTCCAGGGATTGAATGCTTTAAAACAAAAACATTTTTTTCTTTTTTCCCAGAAGAGGGCCAAGAGCATTTCCTGTGCAGATGGACTTTGTTTAGCATCAAGAATCATCCCAACTGGTTTCGTCCAGGCAGGAGTCATAGTGACTGTGAGGTGATGAAAACGGAGATGGGACTGTTACAGTGTTGCAAAATAATGACAAAGCCATAAATCCAAAGATGGTTAAAGAAACCAAAACAAATTATTTATTCCTACAAAACAGCTACAGGAGCAAGAGGCTAAGCTAGTCTCAGCCCCTCACGGCAAGCCAGAGCAATCAAGTAGGTATATACGGGCCACCCCTCAGAACAGTCTGTTCCGTCAGAGCGAACCCCCACTGAGGGTGGTCAGTCCCTTCTTATAGCTTCAGTCCCTTCAGTGATTGGTTCATTTTGGATCCTGTGTACGATTGGTGCATTTTCTCAGCTCTCATTGGTCTTTATCGGGGTGCTTTCTACACCAATCATTCCTTCCCGCCATGACTTGATTGGTTGGTTGTATCCACCAATCAAGGCTCTGGGTTGTGGTCTCTGGGTGATCCGGAGCAGAGTAGAAGATTCCCCACCCCTTCCCAGTATTATCCCTTTAACAACCCCATTACTACAGTAACCACATCGGGAATGCAACCCTACAAAATCTCTATAAACATTCCAAACTATACATTGCAACACTATCCAACAAGCATTTGAACAACGTTACAAATGCAAGCATTTGCAACAGCCCAGAACCACCAGAACCACTCGAAAAATAGACACAGTTGCAAACAGAAATTGAAACACAAAGTCAATTTACTGATACAACTATTGAAAAGTTTCAACTCCTTTTTGTATCCGTAACAGGATCTGCTTGAGGCAGAGGGTGCAGTGGCTGCTCACCTGCCATGTGTATCCCTCAGGGCACCTATTTCTTTAGAACACTATGAAGACTACAGAGAATTGAAATACAAACCAAAACTGCAGCAGAAAGTCCCGTGCAATTTAGGTTGTTGTTCATGAGATTCTCCGAGTTGAGCATAGACATTGTGTTCAGCAGACGCACAGGCAGGGGCTTCTTGGAGCGCCGCTCTGGCACCCATTCTTTGGAGCAGGGGATTGCAGGAAATAAAGAAGAGAAGCCCATCAAATACTGCAGAGGAACAGTCACTGACAGGAACCAGTGGGTTAAGAAATGTGAGGGGCAAAAGGCAGCAAACGTGAGGTGACAAGTGTGAGAAATGGGAGTGAAAAAAGGAGAGAAGCGTGAGGGAAGAAAAGGGTAGGAAAGCTGTGTGGAAAGGGTGAGAAAACTGAGGGGGAAATGGTGAAAAATGGGAGTGAAAGTAGGAGAGGAAGGGGAGAGGAGAAAAAGGCAGGAAATATGATGGGAAAATTCTAAGAAACATGAGAGGAAAAGGGTGAGAAACATAGGGGGGAAAAGGGAGGGAAATGTGAGGGGAAGAGAGTGAGAGACTTTACTGGCAAAGAGAGAGAAACAGGCAGCAAATGTGAGGGGAACATTGTGAGAATCCTGAGGGGAAAAGAGTGAGAAACCAGAGGGCAGAAAAGGGCAGAAAACATGAGGGAAAAAAAGGTGGGAAATTTGATGGGAAAAATGGCAGAAAACAGGTTGAATGAAAAAAGGGCACAAAATGCAGGAGGAAAAGTGTAAGGAACACGAAGGGGAAAGAAAGATAAACGTGAGGGGAAAAGTGTGAGAAACGTGAGACGGAAGGGGTGAGAAACAGGAGGGCAAAAGTGAGAAACGTGAGGTGAAAAATTGGAGAAAAATGACTGAGAAAAGGAGAGAAGCATGAGGGAAGAAAACGGCAGGATAAGTGAGGGAAAATTGTGAGAAACATGAGAGAAGAAAAAAACAGGGAACAGTGAGAAGGTGGGGAAATGTGAGAGGTAAAGTGTGAAGAAAGTGAGCTGAAAAGAGTGGGATAAATGAGTAAAAATTGGGAGGGAGACATAACAAGAAAACTGAGACTCGAGAGGGGGAAGGGGTGTAAATGTGAAAGGGAAAAGAGCAGGAAATGTGAAGAGAGAAAAGGAGAGAAGGCAGTATTGGCATAACAGCTGAAATCATTCCTAACCCATTCCCCCCTCTGTTTGCCCATTTACTGGACAAGCCCAGGGCTCCTCTGTATGTCAGTCTCCACCTCTGCCCTGATTCCTGTTTGGAAGCAGCAGAAGGGGCAGGATGTGCCCAGCAGCAGCTGGAGCTGCTCCCAGCTGGGAAGGCGACAGGTGGTGCTGATTTCCAGAGGCTTCTGTCTCCCGGGTGAAGCCAAGGCAGGAGTGGGTTGAAAGGTGCTGCTGCTGCTGCTGCTGCTGCTCTGTGCCAGAGAGCCCTGGCTGGGCAGGGCACGGCGCCCACTGCACTGCGGGCTCTTTGTCCTGCCACAGCTGGGCACACCTGGCAACAAATCATGATGACCTGGGGGAAACCCAAGGGGTTTGTGGAGGCTGCATTGCTCTGCACACACCTGGGCCACCTGCAGCACAGAGCTTTGGCCCCCAAAAAGGTCAACCCGAAGGAAACAGCTGGAAAAGGTTTCATTTCCATAGAAGTGACTAAAATGGAAGTTACCAAGCAGGGCCTGATCCCCTGTGCCAGCTCAGTGTGAGAAAGGAGGCATGACTTTATTTCAGTGCTGGGTGCCTGGGCAATCACTTTTCTAACACGTGCTCACTCAGAAATCTCACCTACTAATTTGTCACCATGGAAGTAAGACCTACTCATTCCTTTGCTGAAACTCACAGGCAAAACATTCCCTCCAATTATTTGCCATATTTAAATCCCTTCTCAGAAGTTACTGACAGCAGAGTAGAGGTCTCCTGAGGGTCTCTGGTGGTCATTTGGGGAACATCCCACTCTTCAAATTCTCCTCTGATGCTCAAGAGACTCCTACAACCACTTGCTTCCCCCTGAATGCATTCCAGCGACCTTCTTAGGAGGACTACTCTATTCCCAAGGCTAAGGTAGCCACTCGCACACAGCAATCACTGCACTGGGGGAATAGAGGGCTCCACACTGTCTGTTCATGCTAACCGAATTCATGATTTGTTACAGTTCAACATTTTCTCACCACCTTCCTTCTCTCGGAATTGCTCACAAGCATTTCCTCAATGCACCTTGAAAATGGTTCTGCTGACTGAAGCCACACTGTGTCTTTCCTTCAGCAATGAAGAAAGAAAACACAAATCACCTACTGAAACCCTTCTGCTCCCTTCCAAATCAGTCACTGCTCAAGCACAAGCCACGGGCTCATCCCCGATTCTCTCGGTGACATATGAGACACTTTGATGCAGCTGAAAGATTATTAGAAAAAAGAATGAAAGTTATTCGTTCTAGGTGTTGTTATTTAGTGATTGGATTTGTTCTAAGTAATTTGTTGGGTGTTGCTGTGAGCTGGGAGAGGGGCCAAGTTGAAGACCAGACCAAAAGGGAAGTAGGATAAGAGGGGAAGCGACAGACAAGTAGACCGTGAGGAGAAAATATAGGTTTCCTAGTGTTATAGATACAAAACAAAACAAACCAAACAAACAAACCAACAAAAAGTTGAAAGTTTTTACTAGTTGTGTCCATATACTGGCTGTGTGTTTCAATTTCCGTTCGCAAGGGTCTTTATTTTTCAACCAGTTCTGAGTTGCTACAAATGTTGAAAATGGGCCAGGAGAGCAGCTCCTTTTGAACGGCCTTTATTAGAGGACAGCTCTGGGTAGGGGGCTCGAGGGGCCGCGCACGCCGCCGCTGCTCCCACTGGACACCACGGAGGAGGAGGTGCAAGTCGAGTCTGCCGCTCGCGCTGCAGAGTCGGGATTCCTTCCTCACGGGAGTTCTTAGGAAATCACTTGGCTCGGTTTAGTCCAGGGGTGTCACCTTTGTCCAGTACTCTCCAGGTCATGGCGAGTAGGTGGGAAGCCTTCCACAGATGGCTGGATGTCCTCCTCGCACGGCAGTGTCCTTCGGAGGTCCAGATTTTGGGTCGGCTCGTTGTTTTAGGGGTCTTTTTGGGGTCAACTGGACTTCCGCTTGGAGCGGTGCATCATGGGAGCCTCTGGATTTGCCTATTGGGCGGGGTCAGCAGTTTGACGAGCAGGCGGGGAGCAGCGGAGGCCGATCCCGACGGAAGGTAAGGGGGAATTTGGGATCTGGGGAAAGGGAATGCACAACTTGGAACATAGGAAACTGAGATTCGAGTGTCCAACACGAACAGTTTGAAATAACAGGTAAGTAACAGCAGAACCTTTTTAACTACAAGGTAAACAGTACAACAGTACAACATACAATGCATAACTTGGAGCCCTTTATTTATTTCACTAATCAATAATCCTCCTCTTGGTGTGTCATTGAGAAATTAGTTTAAAGGTGGTTGCCCCATTCTTTTTGCCTTCTTCTCCTCCTTCCGCTCAAGGAGGAGTGGCGCCAGGCTGGATGTGGGCATAGCCATTGTTACAAATGGATGCTGCACAAAGGAAAAAAAAAAACAACAATGAACCATTATTTTCCAAGCTTAGAGCCTCAAAGGCAGGGTAACATTTTTTTAAATTAAAGAGGGATTGAGTCAGAGTAGGTCTAAGGAGCAAGAGTGGGGCAACAGTGGCACAGCTTGCTGCAAGAGCTGCTAAGTGCCTCAGTGCTGGAAATATTTCAAGTGTGAGCATTGTGATCTCTTTCAGGATGTCCTTGCTCATGGCAGGGCACTTGGAGCAAATGAGCTTTCCAGGTCCATGCCAGCCCAGCCCAGTCTAGGATTCCTGACTGTTTTCCTTTGAACAGCACCAAGAGTGGAGGTGAGGAGGAGGGGGGCTCATCTGATGCCTTGCACTTCAGTGCAGGAGGAGCTCATCCCTGGGACACTGTTCCACCTGCAGCCCCTGGGCATTTTACCTGCAGGAGCTCCTGGGCAGACCAGCGCTGCGCCTCGTCTGTCTGCAGGCAGCAGCTCAGGAAGTGACGCAGCAAAGGTGAGAGGAGCTCGGGCTGCCGCAGCTGTGGGGTCCCTTTGGTGGCTATCAGGTGTTTAGCCTGGAGAAAAAGGAAACGCGAGTCTCTCACCTGCTTCTTTCACTGTGTCTGTAACTGCTCTCCCAGATCCCATTGTTTAAGCTCCACTCTGCAGTGGCAGTTTGTTTCTGCCGTGGCAGAGAGGCAGAGATGACTTTCCTGTACCAACAAAGAACCCAAACCTCAATGCAGCCACAGCTTTTCCAACATCCAGCAGATCTGGCCTTGGCAGCTGATTTCATTGACTGACCTTGTGAGTGGAAACTACATCAGCAAAAGTACCTTTGCTTCTCTGAGCATTCCCTTGACCAGCTTGACAGGCTATTTGGAGGTGGGACTTTGCTACACTAACTCACTCTACTGTTTCCAAGGATTGTGACATGAAAAGCATCTCTGCAGTGCTTGTTGGTCCCTTAAGCACAGCTGCCATCAAACAAAAGTCATCAAGCTTTTTGCTTGGTTCTTGAAAACAATGGTAATTGAAAGGAAAAAAAGGAAATCCCTCAGTTATTCCTCAGGTAAGGAAACAAACATTTGGAATCTCATCTTCAACACAGACACAAAAAGATGCATGCACCAATGTCCTGGGATAAAAAACGCCTGTTTGCCCACACAGGAAACACCTGCAGCTCCGTCTCTCAGCAGACTGCAAATTTCAGCTTCCCTTATGTGGCCAAAGGAAAATTTGGGTGGTGAAATCAGAAGCGGGAGAAATGCCATCCCCTATGGTAGCCCTCTGCTCATTTGGATACTCAGGTCAAGGCATTCATGGTGTGCCCATCCTAGAAAGTGCCCAGAAACAAAAGAGTGGTTTTGGCAGGCTCTGCACATCACCAGGCTTCAGCTTGGTGACATGGAGAAAGTGGCTTGGCTTAGGAAAGAAATATGGTCACTGAGTGTTTCAGCAGCACTGCACAAGAAGCACAAGAGCCTCTGTGACCTTCACCCCCTCATGTCCATGTTGCAGGCAAGTTTCCCTGTGAGAAGAATGGGGGTGCACTTCTTCTCTTCAAACAACTGTTTTAGAAACTTTGCTAGGTTTGGGTTTCTTTCCTTCATTCCAGGAAAGATGGCACCAGTTCTAAGATGCTTGTTCCCTGTTAGTAGGGCCATCTCCACAGCCAAAAGAGCTGGAACGACTTCTAAGCCAAAGCAAAATGTTGCCTGAGAGTGGAGATTGTTTGCGTGGGGTGAGGCTGGAGTTCCCCCAGTGATGCACACAAAACTACAGCAGATGCTGATGTGCTGCAGGGACATTTTTAGAAAGGGACCGTGGTGGAAGTAGTTCCAGCAGATGGCAATGGGATTTTGTCCAAAGGCAGACAGAAGGTGGGATAGGTGAGAAAGACAGCGGGATCAGAGAGTATTGACACCTTACCATGCGAGGACTTTCACTCCAGTAAGGGACTTGTCATTCTGCCATTTCAATGCCCACAATTCCAAAGGACCAGAAGTCCACTTTGGGGCCATAGGGTTGACCTTTGACCACTTCAGGCGCCATCCACCAAGCAGCCCTACAAGTGCCCCAACTGAGGGGAAGAGCATTGGAGGATCCATGTTGGGCAGAGGCCTGGTGACCCGTGTTCCTGGTAATCCACATTGGAAGACACCTGGCTTGTCTCCACATCCTCCTGGTTCCCCATAGGCACCTGGATGAATACAGAGGCAGGAACATCCATTGGGACATGGACTGATGTTGGAAATTCATTGAGAGGAGCAGATTTGTTGACTTTAGACCCCAAAAAAATCTCACCTGCTCCATCCAATCATTTCTTCCTCTGGCATCAAGCAACACTGGATGATCTTTAGGGTCTTTTCCAACCTAAATAATTCCACAGTTCTAATTTTCTCTGGGCCACAGGTGTCTTGCACAACCAAACGGTGATGGACTGGGGCAAAGACCCAAATTTTGAAAATTTTGAATATTACACTGGGATGGAGAAACAATAAAAGGTTATTTTTATTAATAAAAAGGTGGCGAACCAATAAAAAAAGGCTCTTCCACCCACCCAAACCAACCCCATGGACACTCACATGATGCTGACATGTAAATTCTATTATTTTGGCCTTGACTTTCTTTTGATTCCTGTTTATCCCTTAAAAACACCCAAGGTTGGGGTAAATAAATTGAATAAAACCTCTAAACCCCAATTTTACTGTGAATTTGGGGCTTAGGGAGATATTTGGAGAGATGTAGGAGAGTTTTCTCCATGGCTTTGCAGCCCAAATCCAAGAGGAGTCAATCCGTTACATCAAAATTACTCAATCCCAACCTAAAATAGCTCAATCGCACCCCATAAGGGCATGATTCCAGCTCAAAATGGTTCAATTCCACCTCAAAAATTACGTAATCCCACAGTACCCTCAAAAGACCCAGGAGGGGTGGGATGGGATGTGATGCAGCTTGGGAAAGGTGAAATGTGAATTGGTTGGTTTGGGGTGGGGTGGGATGTGGATTGGGAGTGAGATGGGAGTTTGGAAGAGAGGAATGGGGTTTGGGAGGGATGGGATAGAGGAAATAGGGCTTGGAAAGGAGATCTTCATATCCAGGAGGGGTGGGATTGGGATTGGGAGTGGTGGAATGCGGGTTAGGGGCTGGAATGAATTTTGGGAGGGGTGGGAAGGGATCTGGAATAAGATAGCAAAAGATAGGGTATGTTAAGGATGGGGGGACCACATCTTTGAGGTGTTTCAGGACATCCCCCAAATTTCTGGAGGTTTTGGGGTATTTGCCATTTCTGAAGAGATTTTGGGATATTCCCCATTCCTTAGGGGATTTTTGGACACCTCCACATCCTGAGTGAGTTTTTGGGGTACCCAGAATCCTGAGTGGGGTGATATGAAGGATGTTTATAAGTATAAAAATACAGGATTTTAGAAGCAGCTTTTGATTTTGTAAAAGTAAAGAAACAGCTTGTACTAAGAACACGTAGAAGATTAGCCATTAAACTTGGTTGTTAGGTAGTGACTAAATAAAAGTCACATAGGTAAGATGTATGATGTTGAAACTTAGCAGAGCAGGACCTAGGTATTTGTCAAAAATCGATAAAGCAGAACTTTGTGGCTTGAATCCAGCGAAATCAAGCTCCTAATTTTTGGCAAGAGTAAAGTGACCTGAAAAATGGCCAGACCTCCACTGTGCCTTCCCAAAAGCGAAGATCAACCTGAGGAAGACGTCGGCTTTCCTCCCAAGACCCCAACTCACGACAGCTAATTAGAATATGAAGTGAGAGAAGGCAGGGAATGGGCAGGTGAGGAGGTGTGGGTTTGTGGGATCAATGTGTATTTAAGCCTGGATCTTGTCTTGACCAGGTATGCATGGTCTGGAGGAGATATCCCCCCCGTGTGTCCCAGCTGGAAATAAATCGTACCTGCTTTATGTGAAAAACGACGTTTCACTGTTTTATATTAATTTATAAGTTTAATAAAAATAAAATAAAATAGAATAAAAATAGACAATTAGGAGACAGGAAAAGAAGGCTTCTCAGCTGAGGGTGCAAAATTGACACGCATTCTAGATTCTTTGGTATTTAAAAGACTTAGTGTTACATATTCAAAAAGAGACTAATGCATATTTAAACATGTTTTGCTTATCAGTTTTAAGGGTCCTTAGGTATTGTATCTTCTTTATCTGTTTTTGGCATCTGGGCGTCGAGGTAGATGTCATAAATCTTTTTTAGCTATAAAGATTTAATCGCTCTTTATCAGTTGCAGGAATGCCAGACCTCTCTTCTGTCTTCTATCTACTTGAAAGGTTAAAAAAAATACAACCCCCATCTCTTACTTTGTTATAATTAGGAAATATACCTTCATTACATTTTTAAATTCTACAAATAAAAGGAAATACAATACAACTTTCTTACATTATATGTATAGCATTCATGTCAATATTTGCGAAAAGCCAACTCCTAAATATGCATTTGTAACATTTACAATTTCTAATTGTAAAGTCCTTATTCTACACTTCAGGGGGGTAGTGGGAGAAGGGGGACTCCATAGGGAGCAATACAGGGAGCTCATTTTGGGGAGGACCCTGCTGCTTTCTGATAGTTTTGGGGCGTTATAAACAGCTCTGGGAATATACTACTCATTTTCAGGGGGTGAGGTGACTCCCCCACTATTCTCGGGGGCTGCGGGTGAGACACTAATTTTGAAGACTTTAGAAAAAACAAAGGTTATAGACAACAATATATTGATGATTTAGCTGGAAAAAATAAGTTTTGTTGAAATCAGTTAAAACTCAGAGGATGCTTAAAAGAGACCAGATTTTAGATAAGCTATCCTGGATCTAATAACTCATTGCCTGTCAAGTTTATGTTTGTGTGAGCTGTGCTTGTAACGAAAACCACGGAAATTGATCAGTAAACCCCAGAAACACAAGACGATTGCAAACCCTTTATCTCCAGAAACAGTCCTGGGAACAGGAAACTAGAAGTTTTACCAAGGAGTCATTTGTCAGGTATGCATCGAAAGGTTGAAAGTTTAGAACGAGGAAGACCAGTTTTACTTCCTCCCTTTGGTGACCACTCCCCACATAAGACCACTGACTCATTTCAGAGAACAAACTACGCATGCTTAATAGCCTTTTTGTTAATTAGCATAGGAAGTGGAGAAGAGGAGGTGACAGGGGAATGAATATGCATTTGTATTTTGTGTATTCAACACTTTTGTAGATAAAAGGCTTTGTAATTGCCTGTGATCTTTGCAGTGCGCATTGGGGAGCTGCCCCACGAGCTGCCCAGCCGTTCTAATAAACACACACTTTCTAACTGAACTGTTAGAGAGTCTTTTGTCCGTGAAAAGACAGACAAAATTTTATTTTAATAAATCAACCCCCACTGTACCCAGCGTGCTGCTTTGCTCACACTTTACCAACTGAAATAATGAATAAATAAATTGATTGTTGCTTGATATATTGGCTGAGTCAAGCTCTTCATTCCTTACACCATTCACATGGTCACAGAATCACAAGGCTGGAAGAGACTTCTAAGATCATCGAGTCCAACCCAGCACTAACACCTCAACTAAACCACGGCACCGAGTGCCACATCCAGTCTTTTTTTAAACACATCCAGGGATGGCGACTCCACCACCTCCCCAGGCAGATCATTCCAGTACTTTGTCACTCTTTCTGTACAAAAACTTTTTCCTAATATCCAACCTATATTCCCTTGGTGCAGCTTAAGACTGTGTCCTCTCGTTCTGTCGGTTGCTGCCTGGAGAAAGAGACCAACCCCCCCCCCCCCCCCCCCGACTACAACCAACTTTCAGAAAGTTATAGGAGAGGTAAGGAATTGTATGCCCTTAATAAAAGCCTGCAAAGTGTATCAAGAAGAGGTAGTGAATATTTACAGATTCAGTGTGTGATGGTACATGCATTTGGAAAGCTGGGAGGAGAGAGGTTTGTTTAGGGGAAAAATGTTCCCTCATGAGAGCTCAATTACTCACCTGTTGGAGGGGTGAATTTACCAAAAGAGGTAGAAATAAGAGCTCTAAAGGGACATCAGGCAGAGTGCTCAGGAAAGACAATAGGTAATCAACTGGTTAATGGAGATGTTCAAAATGCAGCCCTTTTGTCGTCAGAGGTCTCTGGAATCCTCCCTTTGCTCTCTGTGGCTCAGCTCTTGCCAGGGGGAGGGAGGGGTGGTGGTGCTGTCTTTCCACCAGAGGAGTTGGAGACAATTAAAGGGAATGGGGCAGAGGAAAGAGAGGAGAATCGGTCTACAAAAGACATTGAACACTGAATGCCAGGAGTTTTGACCCAGCAAGTACTGGGATGGCTCCATGGGGGAAGTCGTTGGGACTCTTAAGGATTGGCAGAGACGTACTGTCTTGGGTCTTTTTGTTTTAGCAAAATGAGCTATTGAGGAGTGCCTGGCTAAAAGTTAATAGCCAGACTACAGAGAAGATTGCAAGGCAGGGGAGTCACCTTGGGCTATACATGTAGGGTGTATTTTGCTGAAGCCCTGGGCAAGAGAGCTCACATATACTCTGGTAGTGCTATGCCGGCTGGCAGGGTGGCCAGAAGAGTTTCTAGTCACTTCAGCAACTATTTGATCAGTTAATAAATTATTTCTGAATATGGGATTGTGAAGGCAGTGAACTTGGATGAGGGAATTTATTTTACAGGGGGATCCTTCAAGGGATTATGGCTGCTTTGAGAAATTCAGTGGGACCTGCACACCCCCTGGCACCCTGAGAATTCAGGTCAAGTAGAAAGGATGAATGGAGTATGATAAATACATATTATAGTTTTGGCTTTTGCAAATATTAAAGTGGATGCTATGTGTTGTGCATTATAATATAGTATAATGTAATATATATTGCATATGTTATGTTAATTGCAGAAGTAGCTTTGTTATGAAGATACAGTTTTAAAATAACTAATGGTTTTATTTTTCTGGCTAACTGGCAATAATTAAAATAACTCAGACATATTTCTGTAATAACTGATGTTGTTTTAGAGTACTTGTGGTTAACTTGCAATAACTGAAATAACTAAACCGTCTGCTTGGTTGGATAACATTTGAGAAAACGTGTAATGGAGACTTCTGCTACTGACACTTTGATAATTAACAACTGTCACCTGCTGAAACCATGGAACAGGGGGCCGTTGTGGGGGATGACACACAACCCTCAAAACCACAACCAAGATTACTGCTTGTAGTAGATAGCAATTCATGTTTTCATCATGTTTGTGTGATGTGATAAATATGGTACATAATTCGGTCTTACTGTAAATATGTTTTATAAAAATCTACACTGTAACCTTAAAGCCAAAGACACAAATGCCTTGAAAAACTTGTCCTGCAAACCATATCCTTAAAAGATTGTGACATCGCTGCCAGCACAGGAGAAAACCACATTAGCAGAAGGAAAAAGAGTGCAGCTGGGAGGAGATGGACCCTCACCATCGATGAGTCTACCAACGAGCCAGCAATTAGCAACTGATATGTATCTTACCAGCATAGTCAAGATGGTGAATCCCAATGCCAAATTCCAGTGAATCTACTCAGGGGCATCTCCCTGCCGAGAAATCTATTCAACAAGGACAGACGGCAGCAGGGAAGCGAGGATACATGAATACGTATCTCAGACAGGACTGAGATCATGTACTGTACAGCGGAACACTGTATAAAAACCAGCAGCACAAGGCACACTTTGTGAAACTCATGCAATGCAGTGTGACAGAGGCTGCATTCGCGATTTCACCCAGTGACAAAATCCCGGGACCTCACTGTTTCCTCGCTTGTGGGCTTTGTCAATTTCGCTGTCCAAATTTTCTGGCAAAATAAAATCGTTTTCGATGGAATTGGCTCTTTGAATTTACTACAGTGCTCATGCTCAAAAAAAGCAGATCAGAGCATGGGCCATGCTAAAAAGTTCCTGGAACATGCAAACTAGTTTGGGGAAATGTTTGAATATGTGTAGCTGTTTATGAATATGTATTTGACCAATGCAATAGAAAGGGTATATAAGAAGGGTTGCTATTGTTAGCCGGTGTGCCTCTGGCTACTGCTACACATACAGCACTGTTACTTTTGTTTTATTGATTTTGTCCCCTATTGTCCTTTCTTAAAATTTTAGAAATTCAACTGAGGAGAGGGCTTAATTTCTCATAGGAGGAATAAAGAAGCACCCTTTGAAGCTGGTGACAGAAACTTAAGATGTCATGGGTACGGCTTTTGCCATTAGCTTTGGCAAGAATAAGAGCCAAACCCGAGGAAATATTAAATTATACACCTTTCAATTGTTTAGGATTCTTACCCTGTTAATTTTCATTTGCATTCAGGGAAGTGAAGATGTATATTTAAACCAGTATGTGGCCAGGATACCTGTGTCTCCTGAAATCTCTTTGACAGGAAGCCCAGTTAGCACAGACACTGCCTTTGGACTTTCCTGTTCCTAACATCCAACCAGGACTGCAGAGACAGCAGCCAGGACACCGCAAAATGACTCAATACCATCCCAAAAGTATTCAATCCCACAGCACTCCAAACCCTGGAGAGGAAGGGCGGGCATAGGGAGGTGTGGGATGTGAATTGAGAGGGATGGGATATGGACTGGGGGAGATGGGATAGGGATTGGGAGGGGTAAGATGGTGTTTGGGAGAAGTGGGCTGTGAATTGGGAGGGGTGGGATGGGGTCTGAAATGAGACAGCTGAAGGTTGAGTGTGGGCTTATCCCCAAGGCAACTGTGCCTCAGCCCTGGAGGGACTGAGGAAAAACAGGGAAAGCTACCCTTTTAGGTCATGGTGAGGAAATCCTCCCCCCACAAGGACCTTTGCAGCCACATGTTATTATTTCTTAGGTTTCATTGTTCAATTGGTTTGTTAAGTTTGTGTCACCCTGTTACCATATATGTACCCATGCCAGAATGTTCTTCTTTCCCTTGAACCCCATTGGGTTAAATTTGCCGCAGTCCTACACCCCTGTAACTTCATTAGTCCCCTCGGTTCATATTTACCCCTTTGCACCACTTCTTCCCATTCTTATCGGACCCTGACCTCAAGACCCACCCTAGTTGTCCCATTTATAACCCCGTGCCCTCGGACCCCTCTTGGCTCTCGTCCCTGGAACACATTTGAGGCTGTACCCACGATGCCAAAAATAAACAGCCCTTGGATTTCCAAACAGGACCCCATCTCCTCCTTTATCGTCAGCTCTTTATTAGCAGAGTGCTGCGGGCCCCCGAGGAGCAGGTCGCTCTCAGGGACACACAGCTGCACAATGGATGCAACAGCTGGGGAGGATGAGGCCGGGGGGACCCCGTTCCTGAAGGGGTTGTGGGGCATCCCTCAGTTCTGCAGAGGTTTGGCTGATGACTCCTCACCAGTTGCCATGCAGGCCCGCAGCGCCCAACATTCCCCACATGGACCACAGCTGCAACCCCCCTCACCTCCAGCAGCCCCCAGGAGGGGAATTTGGGGAGGGGGAAGATGGAGGGCACTCAGCCTGCCCTCCCCCCCCCCCCCCCCCATTTTCCTGGTGGCAGCTGTGGCAGGGCCTGTGTCTGGGCAGGAGCAGCCAAGAACCCAGTGTTGCCCCAGCCCAACCTGCCCCAGCTTCATATCTGCTCCTCCTGTGGGATGCAATAGGTTTGGGAGGCTCAGGAGACCAAGGGCGGGTGCTGGTCCTGGGGGGAAGAGGAGAAGGGATGGAGGAGGAGGAGAAGAAGGGATAGAGGAAGAGAAAATTACTGGTTGGCTAAAGTACACCAAGAAAAAGGAAACAAAAATCCAAATCAATCAATCCAAACTGAAATAAACCCAAAACTATTTATGTGGTAGCTGAGGAGGTTCTGGGGGAGAGAGGGGTGAGGCAAAAAAACCAGAAAAGTGTAAGGATAAAAAGGAATATGGAAGACCCCACTGGTTGTGTCACAAGGGTCATCAGACCCCTGTGCAGAACTGAGCCTGGATTTGATCACAGTTTATGCTTAAAGGCCCAATAACACTTCACTTAACAAGACTTAACTGAAACTCAATCACATAGAATTTATTACACCACAACAGGAACATACCCACAGGCCTAACTGACTTACAAATCTAAAGTACTTCCAACTCCAGGAGAGCAGCATTCCCAGAACATTTTGCTATGGCATATTCACCGTCACACACATGGACAGGAGTCTGTGCGAGGTCCCTGTGGGAAATTCCCCTGGAATCCGGTGGAATTCTCCCTTCAGATGCCTTTCATTCTTCCCACCAGGCGCAGGGCAGAGCAGAGCCTCAAGGAGTGGGGGGGCTCAGCCCAGGACCCAACATCATTCGGGGATGCCCCAAGCACAGCAAACGTGAGAGTTCCCGGCTCGCAGAGACCCCAGCACAGGGAGGTCTCTGTCGCAGCTGCTGCAGCCCAGGAGAGTTCCAAGGGTCTCACTCAGGGCTGCTGTTTATAAGGCACAAGGGATGGGCTTTAGTCACAGGCATTTTCGATCCTGACCCCAGCTCAGCTTGGTTTCCAAGGCTGTTGGAGCTCGTTGGACAGCATCAGTTCCTGGAACAGACAATTTTTGTGATAAACTCAGAGAGGAGTTGAGCCCAAGGACTGCTTGTCAAGGCCAAGGTCTAAACAAGTATTTCTCAGATCATGGTGTGGCCTGATAGGAGGAGGGGCCGGGGAGAGATTTTCCCGAGTGTGTCCACTGATGTTTCAAGAGATCCGAGATGCTCTGAACCCTCTTCCCACATTCCCCACACTTGTAAGGCTATTCCCCATGTGCCAGTGGGTGATGAATGTGGACAGAATTCCTAGAGCCAGGAGCTGGGTGAGAGGCAGACGAGAATCACCATAGGATGATGCAGAGCAGCTTTCCCAACGGTGTGCCCGAGCTGTTCCTGTCTCCACCAACTTCACCCTGGAATGTCCTTCTGGAAGTGACACTTGGCCGTTGCCGTCCACCTGAACACCTCTCTGTGGGCAGGGACACAGGTCACGGCGGACCCCCCGCCAGCCCCACGCTACGGCAACTTCCAGCACCCCACAGCCTGCTGGAATCCCAGGGGACCATGCCGGACCCCAGTTTCCAACTCGCCTCTGCTCCACCGCAGCACCGGCTCCTGGGAAGGGGGAACGCCCCATGAGCCCCCAGGGAGGATCCGCCTCCCCCAGAGCCGCAGGCAACCCCTGCAGGGATTTACGTGAGGGAGATGCGAAGGGACCCCCTTCGAGAATCGCTTCCCCGCAGTGCCACCTCCCTTCATCTTCCCTCTCCCACTCTTTTCCCATCGTCTCCGCAAATCCCAGCTCCCCCCCATTCCTGGTTTGGGGCTGACCCACCTCCTCTACCGCTCCGTTTTGGGGTCTCCCCCCGTTTTCTCCCTTCTTCTGTCCCGTCTCACGCCAGAGCCCCTTGCCCGTAGCCGGAGTGATGGAGCGGAAGCGGGGAAAGCGGAAGGCAGAGGAGGGATTGAGGAAGAGGAGGAGCAGGAACCGGAAAAGGAGGAGAACCGGGAAGAGGACGAGGAAGAGGAGTCTTTATATTTGTCCTTGCGTTGAGTTTATCTCTCCCAGGGCTTCCACTCTACCAGGGCCAGGAGTCTGCGGCGCTACCCAGCTCAGCTTCTGTAGCTGTTTGATCTTCCACAGAGGAGGAGAAGAAGGAGGAGGCAGAAGAGGAAATTCGCGCGCCCACCGCGCCCTGTGTGTGCAGCCCTCCCGGCCCGTGGAGCATCTGCCCCGCTGCATCCCACAGGTGCCATGGGAGAGGGAACTTGCCCCAGATATCTTGGGCGTCCCCGGGAGGTATTTTTTTTCGGGGAGGTCCCGGCCATTCCTGTAGACAGAGCCCAGGCTACGACGGGGCTGATGAGGGGTGCGGGATGCCACATGGAGATCGCCCGGGGGGTTAAGGGAAACCGGTTCTGGCTGCCCCTGGCGTGGGAGACCGGAGAGGGGCGATACCGGTTTGAAATACCTCGGGCAGACTGGAAAGGGGGAAGCACAGAGTTAACGGGGAGGGCAGGATCCCCTCGACCCTGAAACGGGGGACTCGGAGCGGGGGCATCCACCGCATCCTGGACCCTAAAGAGGCGGAACCCTGGGACCCCCAGCAGCCGAAACAGACTCGGTGGAGAAGGGACCCATAGGACCTCTAAAACTTCCAGCAACGCTCAGCGGGACCCAGGAGAGAAAAGACCTCCAGGACCCCCAAAATGGAGAGACCAGAGAGGAGGGAATCTTGGAGGGCTCCTTTGCTGAATCTTAATCTTTTAGAGGTTTTTTTTTTCTGCGTTGTGGTGTTTTGGAGGTTTTCATGGACAAAAGATGCCTGGTGACTTCTAGAAATAGACTTGGGCAGATGAAACCTCCAATCCAGCATGCTTACACATTGTTTTCCCCAAACCAGTATTTGTCATTCCTAAACCTTGACTGAATGGAACAGGAAGCTGCAAGGAAGAGGAAGATGTCCGTGAGCCCCAGGCAGGTGAGGAGAAGTCACTGCCCCTTTCCCCCTCTCTTCTGCTCCATCTCCCCACCCAGCCTGGCCCCGGCTGCAGGGCAACCCCACTGCCAATGCCATCCTGCCGGGGATCCTTTCCCCTTCCCTCTGGCACAGAGGCAAATCCCATCCTCTCCTTGTCCTTCCTCCCCCAGGAAATGAGCTGCAGACAGAGATCAGGGAGGACAAATCCCCTGGCAGAACATTGTGGAAGAGGCCATTTTGGGTGGCTCCACAGTGCAAGAATCCAATAGGAAGAGAAAGCCCTAAGATCCTGCACAAGGAGGGTTGCAAACCCAGCCCATGGAGCTGCGAGGAGGAAAAACCCACCCTGTGCCAGGAGGGCAGCCAGAGATCCAGCCAGAGCTCAGAGCTGGAGGAGAAGCCTGATGGAGGGGAGAAGCCCCACAAGTGCTTGGAATGTGGGAAGGGTTTCAGCTACAGGTGCGCCTGATTCAGCACCAGATGATCCACACTGGGGAACGGCCTATGAATGTGGGGAGTGTGGGAAGAGCTTCAGCCAGAGCTTCTGTCTGATCCGCCATCAGGTAATTCACACAGGGGAACGGCCCTACAACTGCAAGGAGTGTGGGAAGAGCTTCAGTGACCGCTCCAACCTCCTCACCCACCAGCGCCTGCACGCCAGGGAACGGCCCTACCTGTGTGACGAGTGTGGGAAGAGCTTCAGCATCACCTCTGACCTGATCCAGCACCAGAAGATCCACAGTGGAGAACGGCCCTATGAGTGTCTCAAGTGTGCAAAGAGATTTCGGACCAGCTCCCATCTCCTCCAGCATCAGCGGGTTCACACGGAGGAGAGGCCCTTCCGCTGCCCTGACTGCGGGAAGGCTTCAAACGCAACTCCCACCTCATCACCCACCGGCGCATCCACACTGGGGAGAGGCCCTACGAGTGTCTGAGTGTGGGAAGAGCTTCAGCCAGCAGCTCTAACTTGATTTCACACCAACGGACCCATGAGTAGGGAGAGCCCTACAAGTGCCCTGACTTCAGGAAGAGTTTTGTTTCCTGCTCCAGCTTCATCACCCACTAGAAGGACCCATGTTGCATTATCCACAGTGACCCATATTGTGCAAAAACATGCTGATCCACCTTCCTCATGGTCCATGGTGGGTGAAGACCTGGTGGCCTATGTTCCACATGATCTGCATTGGAAAGACACCTGGCTGGTGGTCTTCACCTCCTCCTAGTTCCCTGGAGACACCTGGATGAACACAGGGAAAAGAACATCTATCAGGAGGCAGACTGATGTCGGAAATTGAAGTACTGAGGCCTGAACAACAGGCCATGCACTGAAGTTGATCACTAGATGAACCTTCCAACCAAACATTATATGATACTTGTATCTGCTAATTAGTGAAATATCAAGATCATTAGTGAAATGTGTAATGTGATACAA
>JADMLD010000264.1:0-20000 GCA_017589585.1 Phylloscopus whistleri | reverse complement strand
CTCCTTCTCCTCGTCACGCCGGTGCCGGTTTTGGGGGGCTTTGGGGTTTTATGGGGAATGTTTTCCCCCTTTTTCCCCGTCCTCCTCGTTACCCCGGTCTCGGTTTTGGGGGGCAGAGTTACCCCGGTCCCGGTTTTGGTTCCCGTCCTTCTCGTTATCCTGGTCGCGGTTTTGGTTCTCCTCCTCTCCTCGTCACGCCGGTGCCGGTTTTGGGGGGCTTTGGGGTTTTACGGGGGATGTTTTCCCCCTTTTTCCCCGTCCTCATCGTTATCCCGGTGCCGGTTTTGGTTCCGCCTCCTCCTCGGGGGGCAGCGTTACTCCGGTCTCGGTTTTGGGGGGCAGAGTTACCCCGGTCCGGGTTTTGGTTCTCCTCCTTCTCCCCGTCTCCCCGTCACCCCGGTGCCGGTTTTGGGGGGCTTTAGGGTTTTATGGGGGATGTTTTCCCCCCTTTTCCCCGTCCTCCTCATTACCCCGGTGCCGGTTTTGGTTCCCGTCCTTCTCGTTATCCCGGTGCCGGTTTTGGTTTTCCTCCTCCTCGGGGGCAGCGTTACTCCGGTCTCGGTTTTGGGGGACAGAGTTACCCCGGTCCCAGTTTTGGTTCCCCCCCTCGTCACCCCGGTGCCGGTTTTGGGGGGCAGCGTTACCCCGGTCCGGGTTTTGGTTCTCCTCCTCCTTGGAGGGCAGCGTTACACCGGTCCCGGTTCTGGTTCCCCTCCCCGTCGTTACCCGGGTCTGGGTTTTCGGGGGCAGCGTTACCCCGGTTCTGGGGTAACGTTTGGGTTTGGGTTTGGGTTCCCCGTCCTCGTTACCCAGGTCTCGGTTTGGGTTCCCCTCCTCGTTGTTATCCGGGTCTCGGTTTTGGGGTCAGCATTACCCCGGTGCCGGTTTTGGTTCCTCTCCTTCTCCTCCTTATCCCGGTGCCGGTTTTGGTTCCCCCCCTCGTCACCCCGGTCCCGGTTTTGGAGTCAGGGTCACCCCGGTCCCGGTTTTGGGGGGCAGAGTCATCCCAGTCCCGGTTTTGGTTCTCCTCCTTCTCGTTATCCCGGTCCCGGTTTGGGTTCCTCTTCTCCTCACCCCGGTCTCGGTTTTGGGGGTCAGTGTCACCCAGGTCTCGGTTTTGGGGTCAGTGTCACCCCGGTCTCGGTTTTGGGGGTCAGTGTCACCCCGGTCCCCGCTCTAGTTCCCCTCCTCCTCACCCCGGTCTCGGTTTTGGGGTCAGTGTCACCCCGGTCTCGGTTTTGGGGGTCAGTGTCACCCCGGTCCCCGTTCTGGTTCCCCCCCTCCTCACCCCGGTCCCGGTTTTGGGGCCCCGGCCCGGCCTCCCCGCGAGGTTCCAGCGGGCTCCCCCCCATCGCCCCTCACCCTAATTAATGGATTTGACTCGGAAATCTCGACTTGAGCAGTTTTTTCCTCTTTTAAAACAAACTCATTAAACTTGTCAACACTCATTAGGGGCTCGGAGCGCTGAGCGGGAGCCGCCGGGGGAAGGGGGAGAGGGCGCTGCCAGGAAAAACCCGCGCCTTGAAAGGGAAATCAAGGCAGGGCAGGGGGAGCCGGGCACGGGGAGGGGGAAACGGGGGCGGCCCCGAGCCCCCCTCGGCCCCCGGGGAGCGAGGGGAGGGCTCCGGGACTCCGGTTTGGGATCTTCCCGGGGATTTTGGGGAAATGGGGGCGGCCCCGAGCCCCCCTCGGCCCCCGGGGAACGAGGGGAGAGCTCCGGGATTCGGGGATTTGGGATCTTCCCGGGGATTTTGGGGAAATGGGGGCTGTCCCGAACCCCTCTTGGCCCCCGGGGAGCGAGGGGAGAGCTCCGGGATTCGGGGATTTGGGATCTTCCCGGGGATTTTTGGGGGGATTGGGGGCGGCCCCGAGCCCCCCTTGGCTCCCAGTCTCTGCGCCGAGCGAGGGGAGGGCTCCGAGACTCCGATTTGGGATCTTCCCGGGGATTTTGGGGGGATTGGGGGCGGCCCCGAGCCCCCCTCGGCCCCCGGGGAGCGAGGGGAGAGCTCCGGGATTTGGGGGTTTGGGATCTTCCCGGGGATTTTTTGGGGGGAATGGATGGGCCGGGCTGCGATTCCCTGCGGGGAACGGGAGGGACGGGAAGGGGGGGGAAAGGCTGGGAGCGGCTCCGCGGCCCCAAATCCCCTGGAAATGAGGCCGCTCTCCCAAATTCCTTCCCAATCCCTCTTGGCCGCAATATTCGCGGAGCTGGAAAATTAATCGGGGATCGTCTCGATTCCGCCGGCCGGACGAGAAATTGGTTTGGGGCGGGGGGGGTTTGGGGCCAATTAAACCTCGCGCGTCTCCCCCGTTCGCTTTTCAACAGCTTGGGGTGGACTCCGATTATTTTTTACTTTTGTTTTTGGGGAGGGGTGGGTTCGTTTTTGTGGTTTTGTGGGGTTTTTTTGGGGGGTTTTGTTTTGTTTGGGTTTTTTTTTTTAACGGGGTTTATTTTGCTGCCTTTCAAGCCTCGCTTCTGCTTTAAGGGGCAAAAAAAAACCCCAAACAAACCCCAAAACAACAACAACAACAAAAAAAAAACCACAAAAAAAACCAAAAAACAAACCCACACACTCACAAAAAATACCCCCAACAACCAAAAAAACCCCAAAACACGAAAACCAAAAAAAACCCCAAACAAACCCTAAAACAACAACAACAACAAAAAAACAAACCCCCACACACACAAAAAATACCCCCAACGACCAAAAAAACCCCAAAAAAACAAAAACCAAAAAAACCCCAAACAAACAAACAAACAACAACAACTAAAAAAAAAACAAAAAAAAAAAACCCCAAACCAAAAAAAAAAACCAAAAACCGGCCCAAACAAACAAACAACAACTAAAAAAACCCACAAAAAAACCCCAAAACCAAGAAAAAAAAACCCCAAAACCGGCCACCCCCACCTCTGTTAAAATTAAAATTAAAAAAAAAAAACCCCAAACCAAACCAAACCCAACCCAACCCCTCCTCCGAGCCCTTCTGCTCTTCCCCCTCCCTGAGAATGAGAACATCAGCTATTCAAGCGTATTGATGAACTCCCCCAAAAAGTTTATTAAGAGGGGCGAAAACAAAAGGACTAAAGGCCGCGGGCAACTGGACGGACAGTTTATAAACTGAGCTGCCATTGTCCGCCGCGGGCAGATGCATGAATACCTCTGAATGGGGCCCTTTGGAGTGACAAGATCAAGCCAGACAACAGCATGGGGAAAAAAAAAAAATAAAAAAAAGGAAGGAGCGCTGCCTCTCCCTCCCCGAGCCCAAAGATCTGCTCCCCCCTGCTCCCGCCGCATTCACGGACATCTGCAGGGGGAGGAATAAATCGCTGCTGGCAGCGGCGAGGGTCGCGGGGGGGTTGGGGTTGGTGTGGGGGGTGTGTGTGTGTGCGCGCTCCCCCCGGCCCGGGCCGGCTCTCTGCGCCATATGCTGCGCTCGGGCCTGGAGGGAGCCCCGGGAGCAGCGAACTTCCCTTCCCTGGGCTGCTTTTCCTTCCCTGCGCTGCTTTTCCTTCTCCTCACTGCTTTCCCTTACTTCCATCCTTCCCCTTCCCTTCCCTTCCCTTCCCTTCCCTTCCCTTCCCTTCCCTTCCCTTCCCTTCCCTTCCCTTCCCTTCCCTTCCCTTCCCTTCCCTTCCCTTCCCTTCCCTTCCCTTCCCTTCCCTTCCCTTCCCTTCCCTTCCCTTCCCTTCCCTTCCCTTCCCTTCCCTTCCCTTCCCTTCCCTTCCCTTCCCTTCCCTTCCCTTCCCTTCCCTTCCCTTCCCTTCCCTTCCCTTCCCTTCCCTTCCCTTCCCTGATTTTCCCTCCTCCCTCTCCCTTCCCTTCCCTCTTTTTCCTTTCTTCTTTCCTTTTCCTTCCCTTCCCTCCCTTTCCCTTCTCTCCCTTTTTCCTTTCCCCTACACTTTTTCCTCCCCCTATTCCTTCTCCCCCCTCTCCCTTTCCCTTCCCTCTCTCCTTTCCCTTCTTCTCATCCCTTTTCCTTCCCCCTTTTCCCTTTTCCCTTCCCCTCTGACCATTCTCCTTCCCCTCTCCCCCTCTCCCCGCTCTCTTTTCCCTTTCCCCCTTTTCCCTTTTCCCTTTTCCCTTTTCCCTTTTCCCTTCCTTCCCCTTTTCTCTTTCCCTTTTCCCTTTTCCCTTTTCCCTTTTCCCTTTTCCCTTTTCCCATTTCCCTTCCCCTCTCCCCGCTCCCTTTTCCCTTTTCCTCCCCCGGCCACTGCTCAGTTCAGGATTTATGGCCCCGGAGAGATCCCTCGTGCTCAATTAGCTTTGCACAGAGCAATTCCCCTTAATGGGCTTTGATGGATTTATTTTATTTTAGGGTTTGTTTTAGCCTTAGAGGGTTCGGTCGGTTTTGCTTTTCCCCTCTCCTCTCCTCGGCCCCGCGCCGCCAGGGCGAGGGGGGAAAAACTCCCCGAGCGTCCCACGGAGAGGGGCAGGGGATGGAAAACCTGGAAAATTCCCCAGATCCGACCCCAAACCTGTTTGGTTCCCCTCATTTTGCCTGTCCCAGATGGAGGGAACAGCGAATTCGGGTGGAACCGAGCAGCTCTGGCTTCTCCCAGGAGCTGCGTGAGCACCTCGGACGAAATTTAATTAAATTGGTTGAATTCGGACAAAAAGGGCCGAGCCGTGGGAGGGCAGAGGTGTTTTGTGTGCGTTGGCAGTGGGGCCGGCTCGGGGTCGGGGTTTTGGGGGGGTTCTGTTGCCCGGACAGTGGGAAAAGCAGGGGAGGAGCGACTTTGTCACCCCTCGGTCCCTCGGAACGACTTCCGGGGTGCAGATCCCAAAAACACCCGGGCAGGGGGGAATGGGGAAGGTGGGGACTGAGAATTCCCAGAGTAATTCCCACAGCCAAGCCCCTCAGTCCCCGCGTTCCCATTCCTTCCCATCCCATCCCATGGATCCCATGGATCCCATCCCATCCCATCCCATCCCATCCCATCCCATCCCATCCCATCCCATCTCACTGATTCCATCCCATTGATCCCATTGATCCCATTATCCCACTGATCCTATTGATCCCATTGATTGATTGATCCCATCCCATGGATTCCATCCCATGGATCCAATGGATCCCATCCCATTGGTTCCATCCCATTGATCCCATTGGTCCCATTGACTGATCGATCCCATCCCATTGATCCCATCCCATCCCATCCCATGGACCCCATCAATCCCATTGATCCCATTGATCCCATTGTTCCCATTGATTCATCCCATCCCATCCCATCCCATCCCATCCCATCCCATCCCATCCCATCCCATCCCATCCCATCCCATCCCATCGATCCTATGGATCCCATCCCATTGATCCCATCCCATCCCATGGACCCCATCAATCCCATTGATCCCATTGATCCCATTGTTCCCATTGATTGATCCCATCCCATCCCATGGATCCCATGGATCCCATCCCATTGATCGCATTAATCCCATTAATCCCATGGATCCCATTGATCCCATTGATTGATCCCATCCCATCCCATGGATCCCATCCCGGGGGCTCTGCTGTCACCTCCCCACAGGGAGGGATTTTTGGGATCATTTCCTGGGACGCCTCCCCACGGGGAAGGATTTTGGGGATTTTGGCTCCTCACAGCCCTGAACCAGAGACGGCTCCCAGTGCCGTGCTGGGTGGGGGGTCACAGAATTCCCCAAATCCCCAAATTCCCCCTTTCCCACCCCACCAGCGCCCCCTGGAGGGGCTGGTCCCACTCCCGACCCTCCAAACCTGGGCTTGGAGCTTCCCAGAGGAGCCCGGAGCTCCTGGAGAGGACCCAGAACCCACGGATTTAAAGAAACCCCCAAAAAACCCCAAAACGGAAGCGGGGAGGAGGAGAAAAACACCCGGGAAAGGGGGAAAAACACCAAACCAAAGGGGGGAAAAAACCAAAACAAACCATCAACCCAAAGGGGAAAGAAAATCCCGGGCCAAGGGAAATGTTGGGAATTGGGGAATCCCTGCGGGATCGGCTCCGTAGGGAATTTGTGGGGCCGGGTTTGGGGGCAGCCCCGCTATTCCAGTCTCATCCCAAAGTCAGCTTTGGGCAGGAATTCCCACCTCCGGGATGGAGCCGAGGGCGCTCCCAGCCCCTCATTCAGGGGGAAGAAATCTGCTTAATTAATTGATTGATTGATTTAGCCCTTCGAGCAAAGGCATCCCAGATTTTCTGTGGGATCCCGTTCGTTTTCCCGGTTTCTGGCAGGACTCGGGATCCTTCCCAGCTCTCCCAGAGCTGGAATATTTGGATTATTCCCTTCTGGGCTTCCCAGGAGCTGCCTTCGCCCGAGAGCATCGCAAATAAAGAGGGGAAAACACAAAACCCCAAATTTGGGGTCGTTCCTGCTCCCAAATCAAAAATCCCAAATTTTTTTTTGGAAAAAAAATTGGAAAAAAATCCCCAAAAAAAGCTGACAGGAATTCCCTACAGCCTGAGGAGCGTTTTCCAGGCTGATCCCGCCGTCCCGGATCCCATTTGGGATTATCACTTGTTGCCCATCCCGGCCCAGCAGGTGTTGTCAGCAATTCCTGATGGAAAGGATTTATCCAGGGCCGCTGGATGCGCCCGGAATCCCGGCCAGGCTGAGCCCCCAGGGGGGGGGAAAAATCCTGGACTAAATTAGGGATTAAATAACCTGGGGATAGGGGGAAAAAAATATAAATAAAATCAGGATTTTTTTTTTTTTTTAAATTAAAAAGAAAAAATCGGTGTATCTGGAGCTAACAGATGGAATTCCTTATTCGGCACGAGCTGAAGTAGATCCGTTAAATTCCCTGGCTACGGAAAAAGATTCCGGCTGTGGAAAAACCCCGGCAGGCGTGAGGATGAGGGGGGGAAAAGAGAGGAAAATCATGGAATCTCCAGGTGTTAAATCCCGCCTCCCTTTGCCTTGGGAATTCCCATTTTAGAGGAAAAAGCAGAGGGAATAAATCCCTGGTTTTGCACTGGGGGAGAAGGGACGGACAGATGGATGGATGGATGGATGGATGGATGGATGGATGGAGGGAGGGATGGATGGATGGATGGAGGGATGGATGGATGGATGGACGGATGAATGGATGGATGGATGGATGGATGGATGGATGGATGGAGGGATGGAAATTCCCTGGATTTTGGGGCCGAGGTTTGTGGGATACCCCGGAGCAGGGACAAGCCAGGGATAACCCCAGGGAAGCAGCTTTCCCAAGGTTTTCCTGGAATTCTAGTGGCAAATCCAAGGCCGTAACCTCATGCTGGGATCCCTGGAGCGCAGCCCCGCCCTCGGCTTTTCCAAACCCCGCCGCTGCCAGAGCGGCAAATTCCCCAAATCCCAAATTCCCTCGGGATTTCCCGCCGGAGTTTTACCCAAAGCTGGAGTGCGGGTCGGGAGATTTGGGAAGGGAAATCAGCTCAGAGGAAAAGCCCGGGAATAAAGCCTGGCCTGCCAAAGCTCAGCTCTGTGGGCGGCTTCATCCCATCCCGTCCCATCCCTGAGAGGATTCCCAGTGTAAGCGGTGTTTTAGGGATTGAGGGCAGAATGCTGAGGAGAATTCCGGGAATCAGATCCCAAATCCCTCCAGCTCCTCCTCGAATTCCCCCTCAGTTTCCAGAACTCCCCAAAGCGAACCCGTTCCTGGTGCCAGAAAAAGCCAAAATCCCGGGAAAAGCCGAGGGACACCCCCGGGAGGTGCCTGGAAGGTGCAGAACCCCCTAAAAAAAAATTGGGATTTTTTTTGGGTGGGGATGATTTGGGGTTTTTAAAGCAGAGCCCGGAGCTCATTCCTGAATATCCCCCGGCATCAAACAAGAGGCTGCTGCCCCCAGCTGGGTCCCAGCAAAGCTGGGCTGGCTCTCCCCTTAATTAATTAATTAAGGACACAATTGGGGGCTCGCCTCTGCTCTTGGGGAGGGGACGGGGCCCTAAAGCCATAAAGCCCTTCCCAGCTCCGGCCGGCATTCCCGCTGGGAAGAGCCGAGGGTCGTTATTTGCTTGTTTTCCCGGGCAGTTTCTGTCAAATTTGGGTTTTTTCCCAGTTCCTGTTGGCAGCAAAAATTCCAGCAGGGGTGCAGAGAGGAGGAGGAGGAGGAAGAGGAGGAGGAGGAGGGAATTTTATTCCCTTGAAATCCCCAAAATCAAAGCACATTCCCCCCCCCAAAAAAAACCAGCCTCAAAAACGCCACTTCAGAACTTTCGGTATCTCTGGTTTTTCTTTCTTCCCCCCCCAAAAAAATTTAAATTCACAAAAACTTTTTTTAAGATTTCCAGGTTCAGCGTCACAAACGTGAGCTTTGATATGCTGGGAAAGGGCCCCAAAAATCTCCAGGCCAGGTCCCAATTAACCCCCCAAAAAACCGGGAATCACTGCTGCTGGCACCATGGGAATCCCTTGGGAGTGCCGAGGGTGGGGAGGACGTTCCCGGGTTTATTCCACCCGGGAATGGGTTGGGGCAGAAAGGAAAGATTTTTTGGGAAGCAGCTGGAAAATCTGGGAACGTTGGCAGCACATCCTCAGCGGGGTCTGGGGCTCTGCGCCCCAAAAGATGGGAAAAACAATCGGGATTTTTATAGGGGAGGGAATGGAAGGCTGGAGGTGCCACCAGGAGCTTCCTGTTCCAGAAGGAATTGTGTCTCCCAGAAGGAATTGTGTCTCCCGGAAGGAATTGTGTCTCCTGGGATTCCCAGTGGTCCCAGCAGCAGTTATTCCCTTTTTTTTTGGGTTAATTGGGATGTAGCCTGGAGATTTTTGGGGTCCTTTCCCAGGGTTCTGCGCCCTGAAAGAAGGGGAAAAACAATGGGGATTTTTATAGGGGAGGGAATGGAAGGCTGGAGGTGCCACCAGGAGCTCCCAGTTCCAGAAGGAATTGTGTCTCCCGGGAGGAATTGTGTCTCCTGGGATTCCCATGTTCCCAGCAGCAGTTATTCCCGGTTTTTTTGGGTTAGTTGGGATGTAGCCTGGAGATTTTTGGGGACATTTCCCAGGGCTCTGCACCCCGAAAGAAGGGAAAACAATGGGGATTTTTATAGGGGAGGGAATGGAAGGACGGAGGTGCCACTGGGAGCTCGCAGCTCCAGAAGGAATTGTGTCTCCCAGAAGGATTCCTGTCCCAAACCTTTGGGATTTACACGATCCATCCCAAACCTTTGGGACATGCAAAGTCCATCCCAAACCTTGGGATCTGTGCGATCCAAACCTTTGGGATTTGCGCAGTCCATCCCAAACCTTTGGGAGTTGTGTGATCCATCCCAAACTCAGGGAAGTTGTGCAACCCATCCCGGACCTATGGGAGCTGTACAGTCCATCCCAAACCTTTGGGATATACACGATCCATCCCAAACCTTTGGGATTTGCACGATCCATCCCAAACCTTTGGGATATACACGATCCATCCCAAACCTTTGGGATTTACACGATCCATCCCAAACCTTTGGGATTTGCACGATCCATCCCAAACCTTTGGGATTTGCACAATCCATCCCAAACCTTTGGGATTTGCACGATCCATCCCAAACCTCTGGGATTTGCACAATCCATCCCAAACCTTTGGGATTTGCACAATCCTGGATTTGTGTCTCCTGGAATTCCCCCACATTCCCAAACCAAGGTCCAGCGGAGTCTCAGGGATCAAAGGGCCAGGAATGGGGAGTTCTGGAATCTGAGGGGGAATTTGAGGAGGAGCCGGAGGGATTTGGGATCTGGGATCCGCGAGTTCGGCCCCTCCTGGGTTTTTCTGCTCTCCTGAGGATTTTAGGGTTTTTTGGGAAACGATTCCCTTCCTTCCCCATCTCTAAATCTCCTGCGGACGGCGGAGAAACCCACGAATTCCCGGCGGGGGAAGGCGGGATATTCCGTCGGAGATTTCCGATGGGATCAGAGCAGGGATCGGCTCCTGCTCTCCCCCGCCCTTCCCTCATCCCGGAGTTTCTGGTCTGGGATTCATTGGGGGGTTGATCCATGGAAAATGGGTTTGCGTTCTCCCGGGGCGCAGGAACCGCCTCTCCCGATTAATCCCTGCGCTCCCGGGGGGAATTCCCCTTTGGAATTCCGCTCCCGGTGGTGCCTCGGCCTCCCAAAACCTGGAACCGCTTAGGCCCGGCTTTAATTCCCTCCATCTGAGCCGCCCCGTGCCGGGAAAAGCGGGAGAGCCTTCCGCTGCCGGCTCCCGGAAAACCGGGAACAGCTGGGAAAGGGCGGCCAGCCTCGGGTGGGTGGGAATCCGCCTCTCCCCGGATTTGGGATCTCCTTGGGTTTGGGTGTTTGGGGTTTGGGGGCTTGGGGGTTTGGGGTTTGGGGGTTTGGGAGTTTGTGGTTTTGGGGTTTGAGGTTTTGGGGTTTTGGGGTTTGGGAGTTTGGGGTTTTGGGGTTTGGGGGTTTGGGGGTTTGGGGGTTTGGGGTTTGGGGTTTTGGGGTTTGGGGTTGATGGAATTTTAGGGATTTCATCTCTCGGCTCCGGACACGGGTTTAAAAATCCCCTGATTTTCACCCATTCCCGGGTTATTCCATCCCAAATCCAACCCCTAACTCCAAATCCAACCCTGCTCCTGGTATTCCTTCTACTGTCCCTAAAAAAACACAGAGCTGAGTCTTGGCTGGAAAATCCGTCTCTGCTTCTGGAATGTTCCACAGTTCCCAAGTCCAAGGCTGGGGCTGGGACAGCGGGAATGTCCCGGGGGTGGCACCGGATAACCAGGAATGTTTTGGGCTGGAAGGGACCTTAGAGGTGACCGGGAATTGGGAATTCTTCACCAGAAACAGGGATGAGGTTGGAGATCCCCGTTAATTATCACCCCTGAAATCTGATTTGTAGGCTTTGGTCCTTGTGGTCCCCTATCCCAAATCTGCCATGACTGATCCCATATTTCATCCGAGTGATCCCCTATCCCAAATCTGCCATGATTAATCCCATATTTCATCATCTAAGTGGCCCCATATCCCAAATCCGCTGTGATTTATCCCATATTTGATCTGACTGTTCCCATATCCCAAATCCCCCATGATTTATCCCATATTTTGTCTGGTTGGTCCCATATCCCAAATCCCTTTCCAGAGCCTGGGATTTCGGTGTTAATTGGGACAGGGCCTCGTTTATGCGCCGTGGGTGGGGTCAAGGCTGATCCCAAACGGGATATCCAGGGAAATCTCGGCTTTGGGGGATTCTGGGCTGTGATCCCAGAATTCACTGGAACGGGGAACGGGGCAGGGTCGGCCCCGTGGGAGGGGTTAACCCTCAGGGGACAGCGGGGTCACCGACCCTGCTCCTCCCGGGAACCCCGACAGGAGCCGTGGGATCCAGACCTGGGGGAGCTGTGGGATCCGAACCTTTGGGATTTGCACGATCCATCCCAAACATTTGGGATTTGCGTGATCCATCCCAAACATTTGGGAGTTGTGTGACAAACTTCGGGATTTGTGTGATCCAAACACTTGGGATTTGTGTGATCCATCCCAAACCTTTGGGATTTGCACGATCCATCCCAAACACTTGGGAGTTGTGTGATCCAAACTTTGGGATTTGTGTCATCCATCCCAAACCTTTGGGATTTGTGTGATTCAAACATTTGGGATCTGTGTGATCCATCCCAAACCTATGGGATTTGTGCTCTTGGTGTCCCCAAAGGGCTCTCAGTGTCCCAAAGTCCTTGCAGTGTCCCCAAAGATCTCTCGGTGTCCCTAAAGTTCTCTTGGTGTCCCCAAAGGTCTCTCAGTGTCCCCAAGATCTCTCAGTGTCCCAAAGGTCTCTTGGTGCCCCCAAAGCTGTTGTGACTCAGTATCCCCAAAGCTGCTCTCGGTGTCCCCAAAATGCTCTCAGTGTCCCCAAAATGCTCTCAGTGTCCCCAAAGGGTTCTCGGTGTCCCCAAAGTGCTCTCGGTGTCCCCAAATGCTCTCGGTGTCCCCAAAGCTCTCTCAGTGTCCCCAAAGGGTTCAGTGTCCCCCAAGGTCTCTCAGTGTGCCCAAAGGGCTCTCAGTGTCCCCAAAGTGCTCTCGGTGTCCCCAAAGGGTTCTCAGTGTCCCCAAAATTCTCTCAGTGTCCCCAAAGGTCTCTCAGTGTCCCCAAAGCTGCTCTCGGTGTCCCCAAAATGCTCTCGGTGTCCCCAAAGTGCTCTCGGTGTCCCCAAAGGGTTCTCGGTGTCCCCAAAGTGCTCTCCGTGTCCCCAAAGGGTTCACAGTGTCCCCAAAATTCTCTCAGTGTCCCCCAAAGTGCTCTCGGTGTCCCCAAAGGGCTCTCGGTGTCCCCAAAGTGCTCTCAGTGTCCCCAAAGGTCTCTCGGTGTCCCCAAGGCTGCCGAGGCACCCGGAGAGCTGAACCAGGACAGGAGGGACAACTCCCGCTCCCCTTCCTCTGCCCGGCTCCTCTTTGGGGCCATTTCCCCCAAACCAGAGACCCCAAATCCGAACATTTGGGACCCCAAATCCGAACATTTGGGACCCCAAATCCCCACGGCTGCGCCCCGGGAGGGATCGGCCGGAATTTCGGGATCGGGGGGCTCAGGGGGGCGCAGCCAGCCTGGGAAGGGCTCTGGAAACCCTTTGGGAACCGTTTGGTCATGATTTGATCCCAAAAAAAACCTCTGGAGCAAATCCAGACCCCCGGAAGGCAAATTATCCCAAAGGGTTCAACGGGAAAGGGAGAAGGAAGGAGCCGGAGTTTCGGTGTTTGGGGTTTTTTTTGGGTTTTTTTTTTTTTGGTTGCTTTTTCTGCTTTTCTCTTTTCCCAAATTTTGGATGGAGAGCCCCGGGTGTCGTTTCGGGTTTTTTGGTGCCGGTTTGGTTTTTTTCGGGGCAGGTTCAGGATTTTCAGGGATGATTTGGGATTTTCTGGGGAGCTGGTTTGGGTTTTTCAGATCTGGTTCGGTTTCTCAGGGCTGGTTTGGGTTTTTCAGGGCAGGTTCGGGTTTTTTCAGGGCCGATTTGGGATTTTCAGGGCAGGTTCAGTCTTTTTGGTGCCAGTTGGATTTTTTTCATGCCCGGTTCATCTTTTTGGGGGCCGCTCCCTCTTCCCACACCCCCCTGGCCTCATCCTCCACCCTCCCCGAGGCGGCAGCAATTAATAAACCCCAGCAATTAACAACCCCAGCAATTAACAACCCCGGCAATTAACAACCCCGGCAATTAACAACCCCAGCGCCTCTCCCGGCGCCCGGGCACCACCATGGTCCAGTGCCTCGAGAATCCCCCATTAGCCCACGCCACTTATGGCCATAAAATTCCTCGTTTTCTGCCTCTCATCGGCCCGGCCCCGGAATCTCCGCTCGGCTTTTATTTCTACATTTGCACTCCCACAAAGGGCCGGCAGCCCGTGCCCGGAGTGTTGCAAATCAGAAATTTGTCCACATTTTTTCCACCACCTTCCCGGGCCCGGCCGCCTCTTTTCCCTGGGAACGGCCCCGGGAGCGGGCGGGGCGGGGGGGAAAGGGGGTTGATCCTGGGGATTGCGGCAGGGAGAGGAGGAGCAGTGGGAATTTTGGAAAGCCTGGAGCCTTCCCAAATTTTTCCCCCTTTTCCCAAAGGGATTGGGGCAGGGAGAGGAGCAGAGGGAATTCTGGAGCGCCTCTGGAGCCTTCCCGAATTTTTCCCCTTTTCCGCCAGGGTTTGGGGCAAGGAGAGGAGGAGCAGGAATTCCTGGAGCTCCTCTGGAAAGCCTGGAGATTTCCCAAATTTCTCCCCCTTTCCCCGAGGGATTGGGGCAGGGAGAGGGGCAGCAGGAATTCTGGAGATTCTCTGGAGCCTTCCCAAATTTTCCCCCTTTTCCCGAGGGATTGGGACAGGGAGAGGAGCAGCGGGAATTCTGGAGATCCTCTGAAGCCTTTCCCGAATTTTTCCCCCTTTTCCGCCAGGGTTTGGGGCAGGGAGAGGAGGAGCAGTGGGAATTCTGGAAAGCCTGGAGCCTTCCCAAATTTTCCCCCTTTTCCCAAAGGGATTGGGGCAGGGGAGAGGAGGAGCAGCGGGAATTCCTGAAGATCCTCTGTAAAGCCTGGAGCCTTTTCCCCCCTTTTCCCCCCTTTTCCCCCCTTTTCCCCCCTTTTTCCCCCTTTTTCCCCTTTCCCCCATTTTCCTGCTTTTTCCCCCTTTCCCTTTTTCCCCTTTTCCCGAGCCGTGCCCCACCCCGGCCGTTCCCGGGGTCGGGAGCTCCGGAGGCGGCGCTGGCAGCGGGGTCGGTCACCCGCGGTGACCCCGGAGCGCGGCCCCGAGCGAATCCCCGCGCCCCGAGCCCTGCCCGGGGAGCTCTGCCAGAAATCCAAAGAAACAGGAACACGGGGAAAAGGGAAAGGGAGAAAAAAAAAATTAAAAGGAGATTTTTTTTGAGGACTTAGCCTGGATTTCCCTCTCTGGCATTTGGACACTGGAGGGGAAAAAAAAAATGGGATTTGAAGAGGAGGAAAATTCCCCCTTCCCTTCCCTTCCCTTCCCTTCCCTTCCCTTCCCTTCCCTTCCCTTCCCTTCCCTTCCCTTCCCTTCCCTTCCCTTCCCTTCCCTTCCCTTCCCTTCCCTTCCCTTCCCTTCCCTTCCCTTCCCTTCCCTTCCCTTCCCTTCCCTTCCCTTCCCTTTCCCCCTTTTTTTCCTCTTTTCCCCCTTTTCCCCTCATCTCTTTTTCCCTTTTCCCACCTTTTCCCTTTCCCCCCTTTATCCTCTTCCCCCCTCTCCTTTTTCCATTTTTTCTCCGTTTTTCCCCCTTTTTTCCCCTTCCCTTCTCCCCACCTTCCCCCCCTTTCCACCCTTTATTGATCCGGATCAATTAATATAATATAATATAATATAATATAATATAATATAATATAATATACATAAATAAATATAAAATATTTTTATATATAAATATATATATTTATTTTTATGTATCTATAAATATATATCTATAAATATATATAAATAATAAATGAAATTCCGCTTTCCCTGCTCCGTCACCCCCCACCCCGCCATTCCCAGGGCTGGAATTCCCAATTAATAATAATAATCCCCATTTCCCTTTAATAATCCTATTTTTTCTGTTTAATCATTCGTACTTAGGCACAACAATGCCGCGTTTCTCTTTAACAACCCGATAGGTTAATTAATGGATTAATTAATTCATTGATATTTATCTCGTTTTTTTCCCGGGTCTGTTCTCCGTCATTCCCCCCCATGATTTTGGCGTCACGTGGGTTTTTTATAAACCCATAAATCCCAGGTATTGTTTTTATAGGGATGTTTGTCTTTCCTGGGATTCTCCCCTCCTACGTCCAGGTGTCAACCTCGCCAGGAACTCACCTGGATTTCCATTTATTCCAATTTTTATTCCAACTTATTTCCATTTATTTCTATTTATTGCCATTTATTGTCATTTATTTCCAATTTATTTCCATTATTTCCATTTATTGCCATTTATTTCCAATTTATTGCCATTTATTGCCACTTATTTCCATTAATTTCCAATTTATTGCCATTTATTGCCATTTATTGCCACTTATTTCCAATTAATTTCCAGTTGATTTCCATTTATTGCCATTTATTTCCATTTCCCATCTCTTTGGGACACAATAAATCCCAATTTTAGTGTTTCCCCCACTAAAACTCCAGGAAAGGCTCAAAAAGGGCCAAATTTGGGGTTTTTAAGTGGAAGCAATTCCTTGAGGTGATGGAGGTCGTGAGGAAATCAGGATTTTCCGTGGATAGAAACCCATTTTTGGCTAAAAAAATCTGATTTTTCGTCACCCGACCGAGATGATTTTCGCCTCCTCCCGGACTCGTGGATCCCAGAGCGGAATTTTGCTGTCAAAAAAGTGAAATTTTGGGGCATTTTCCTCTCCTCTCTCTGTGCACAGCCCTCGTTCCGACCCCGATCCCGGTGTTTCCTTGGATGCTTTTCCAGCCGCCTTTCCGCCCAATTTGATCCCAGGGATCAAATATTGGATTTTAATGGGGAAAAAAAACCCCAAAACCCAACAAAACTCCCAACTTTCGGCAGAAACAGCCGGGAATTCCCCATCCCCTGAGCGATCCCGAGTTTCCATCGGGAAGTGCCCAGCCCTGGGCAGGATTTGGGTTAAAATTGACCCATTTTGGGGGTGGAAACTCCTCCAGGAGCAGAGGGTGAGGTTGTGCAGGATCAGGGGGAAACGCTGGGGGAATATCCGGGAATTCCACCGCCAAAAACTACGAAGTTTCCAAAAAACTTCTAAGGAATGGCCTAAAATTCCACAAAAATGCGTTGGGGACGTTTTTGGGAAAAAGGGATTTGGGGCTAGAAGGAACGACTTTCACGCGTTTGCCGTGGGAATATTTGAGATCTGAACCTTGGTTTAAGAATTCCAGAGTTTAGGAATGCCGCTGGATTTTTTTTGAATACGTGGAGCGAGGCGCCTGTTCCCGCCTTTCCCGGGAAGAGGAATTCTCTTGAATTCTTGGACTCCGGAGCGGGAGCCCCAGGGAATTGTTCAGGGGTTTCGCTGCCTCCCCATTTCAGCTCTAAACCTCAGTCCTGTGCTAAGAATTCCAGAGTTTAGGAATGCCACTCGATTTTTTTAAAGTGTAAAACGAGGCGCCCAATCCCACCATTTACTGTTGTTTTGATGGAATTTTGAGGGTTGGGAACGGGGAGCTCTGTTGCTGTGGGAATGGAACGGATCCGAGTGCTGTTCCGTGGGAATAGGGAAGGGTAGGAAGGTGGAATTTGGCTGCTGGGAGGAAATTCCGATGGATTTTTGGGGATAATTTACGGATTTATCACAATGAGGGGAATCCATGGATTTGTGGTTGTGGCAAACGGGGCGGAAGCCGAGCGGGGAGGGTTGGGAGCCGGGTGCTGGAATTCAGGGGGGTTTCAGGTCCTTTGCCTGCGGATCAGGGACTTCCAGAGGTTTCCGTGGCTCTGGAATGGCTGGGAACGGCAGGGAAGGGAAAGGCAGAGAATTACATCATTCCCAACCATTCCCAACCATTCCCAGTCATTCCCAACCATTCCAAACAATTCTCAGCCATTCCCTATCATTCCCAGCTCTTTCCTACTCATTCCCAACCATTCCCAGCCATTCCCAGTAATTCCCAGCCATTCCCAACCATTCCCAGTAATTCTCAGCCATTTCCAACCATTTCCAGCCATTCCCAGCCATTCCCAGTCATTCCCACTCATTCCCAACCATTCCCAACCATTCCCAGCCATTCCCAGGTCCAGCCTGGAGTCGGCACATCCAGGTTTTATTCCCAGTGAAAAGGAATTCTCCCGTTGGTCCTCGTGAGCCAGGAAAGGTTTTTCCTGGGATATTTCCCGTACTTCAGTCCCAGATTCCTGCAAGCCTGGATGGGTCAGGGAATCTCAGGTGGGCTCCTCAGGAGCCGGGAAAGGTTTTTCCTGGGATATTTCCTGCACTTAAATCCCGGATTCCCAGAAACCTGTAAAGGTGAAGGAATCTCACATGGGGACAGCCACGTCCTGTGTCCTGGGAAACTCCTTGGGAGCTTCTTCTGGGCTGGTGGCCTTGGGGACACTTGTGTCCCATATCCTGGAAAACTCCTTGGGAGCTTCCTCCTATGTGGTGGCCTTGGGGACAAGAGTGTCCCGTGTCCTGGAAATCTCCTTGGGAGCTTCCTTCTATGTGGTGGCCTTGGGGACAGCCAAGTGTGTCCTGGGAAACTCGGGAGTTCCCTGCTAGATGGTGGCCTTGGGGACAGTCGTGTCCTGGGAAACTTGGAATTTCCCTCCTGGGTGGTGGCCTTGGGGACAGCCATGTGTGTCCCGGGAAACTCCTTGGTAGCTTCTTCTGGGCTGGTGGCCTTGGGGACAAGACTGTCCTGTGTCCTGGGAAACTTCTCTGGAGCTTCTTCCTGAGTGGTGGCCTTAGGGACAGCTGTGTGTGTCTTGGAAAACTTGGGAGTTCCCTCCTAGATGGTGGCCTTGGGGACAAGAGTGTCCTGGGAAACTTGGAATTTCCCTCCTGGGTGGTGGCCTTGGGGACAAGAGTGTCCAGTGTCCTGGAAAACTCTTTGGGATTTCCCTCCTGGGTGGTGGCCTTCGGGACAGCCGTGTCCCCACCTCGCCCAGGACAGCCTGGGGTGTCTGAGACCCCGAGGGTTAAATTGGGGCAATTTCCTGCGAAAACGGAGCTGCAGGGCTGGGCCCTGGCTCCAGTGGGCTCAGGATCCCATGGGATGAGCCTCTCCTGCCTCACTTCCCGGCAGATCCGGGCACTGGGAAGGGAACATTTTGTGACAAAACCCAGGAAAATCCCGGTGCCGTGCCTGCTCCTCCACCGGAGCACCTGGGCCTGGCAGCTGGGAATTCCCTGCCGGGCCTCAGCCACCCCCGGGCAGGAGGAATTTGGGATTCTGGCCCAGGAGGTGACACAGCCACCTGAGTCCATCCCAGGAGGAAACCAGGCCTTTTCCAGGGATGGAAACCCATCTTTCGGATTAAAAAATCTGAATTTTAGTGACCTGACTGAGATGATTTTTGGACAGTACAGGGCGGGAGCGGTTCCGTGGGAGCAGGAGGTGATTCCAGGGCGGTTGCCAGGTTCCGGGAGGAGAATCCCAATTCCAGCACCTCTGGGAGCAGCTGCCACCCCGTCCTTAATTCCTCCTGCCCTGGCTGTGATGCCTTTGGGGGCTCCCTAAAAACAGAGGCCAGGCAGAATTGAGGGGATAAAAAGCATCCATTCATCCATTTCCTTTCCTTTCCTTTCCTTTCCTTTCCTTTCCTTTCCTTTCCTTTCCTTTCCTTTCCTTTCCTTTCCTTTCCTTTCCTTTCCTTTCCTTTCCTTTCCTTTCCTTTCCTTTCCTTTCCTTTCCTTTCCTTTCCTTTCCTTTCCTTTCCTTTCCTTTCCTTTCCTTTCCTTTCCTTTCCTTTCCTTTCCTTTCCTTTCCTTTCCTTTCCTTTCCTTTCCTTTCCTTTCCTTTCCTTTCCTTTCCTTTCCTTTCCTTTCCTTTCCTTTCCTTTCCTTTCCTTTCTTTCCTGAAGGGCCCTCAGGTGCATTTGGGGCAGACGAAGCCCCCCAGGGGCTGCACCCAAAAATGGCCCCCGGGTCTGGGGTTCCACCCTTTGATCAGTTTGGGGGTTGATCCTCCAATTACAGCTCCGGGTAATGAACTCATTGACCCCAAGTTTGCTGCCCCCACCTCACTTTTGTCCCCATTTCTGGGGCCTGAGGCAGTGAGGTGTCCTTGGCTCCCGGGCCCGGGGAGGAATTGTTGTGTCTGAGCAAAGTGGGAGAGCAGCAGCTCACACCGTGCCTGGGGTTGGAGTGATGCACTAAAGAGTTACAGGGTCACAAACAGGTGAAAAACACAAAAGTTAGATACCCGAGGCATCACGGGGAGCTCGGCAAAACCTCCCCGAGATCCCGGCCGGGAGCGGGCAGCGATTACAAATGAAAAATATCAAATCCAAACCCCCGAGGCATCAATCAGCCGGTGGCCCCGAGGGCTGTGTCTGTCCCTCTGTCCTTCCATCCCCGGCTCCGAGCCCCTCCCCGCGCCCCCGCCTCCCTCCCTCCCCCCCCGCGGCATCCCGGGCTCCTTCCCCGGGGGGTTTTTAATATTCCGGCCGCACCTTCCACATGAGCTGTGCTGAAGAGCCGCCTTGTCGGGGTTTTTATTGATATCACCCCCGAGGGCCGCGCGGGGCTGTCAGCTGCGCATTCAGCCCGGCCGCGACCCCCTAAGGTGGCGGCTCTAAAGGAATCCGCACAAAAAAAAAAAAAAAAAAAAAAAAAAAAAAAAAAAAAAAAGAAAAAAGAAAAAAGAAAAAAAATCCCTTTTTTTTTGTGTGTTCTGCCCAAGGTGAGACAATGCCCCGCCGCAGATGACAGCGCTGATAAAGGAGGGATGTCTTCCTTTCTCGGCTCAATCCTTCTTTCTGTCACGGCCATTCTCTCCTCGCTCCCCCGGCGCTTTCCCCTTTTCTTCCCTTTCCCTGGGTTCGGCTCCCCCGGGGGTGTCACAGCCCCGCTCCCCCCGGGCAGCCCCCGCCGCCCGCTCGGGGTTTGGCTCCCGGAGGCGTCCCGGGGGTTCCTGACATCAATGGGAAAAGCTGGGAGCGGGTTTGGGCTG
>JADMLD010000262.1:0-24231 GCA_017589585.1 Phylloscopus whistleri | reverse complement strand
CATGTTCCCCAGTATCTGTGACTACACGTGCGTACCCGCGACCCCACACGACAAGCTCGAATGGGCCCTCCCAGCTGTGATCAGGTTCCTCACCCGAACCTTCGCTCAAGGCTGACACGTCCCGTCCGGACCCAGCATCGAAAGGTCATGATTCAAAAATGACTCAATTGTTTGAGTTCTGCGGCACTGTAAGGCGATTGATGGTGTACAAGGCCTTTGCCAACCGACTCTGCGGGGATTCACCCTGCATTCCCGTTTTTGTTTCTGGAGAACCTGCTTCAGAGTACCATGAGCACGTTCTACAATAGCTTGACCGGTTAGGGAATGTGGTATGCCAAACTTATGAACAACCCCAGGCTCGTAGGAACTGCTGCACCTTCTGCGAGGCGTAAGCAGGACCATTGTCGGTCTTCACAGTAGAAGGTACGCCTAAAAAGACAAAAGCCTGCCTCCAGTGGACAATGACACCGCGAGCCTTTTCTCCAGTGTGAGCAGAGCCCACATAGCAGAGGAGAAGGTCTCAACAGATACATGCATATACTTGAGCCGGCCAAATTCGGCAATTTGGGTGACATCAGTCTGCCAAATCTGCAAGGCCTTAAGGCCTCTGGGGTTCACCCCTGCCGGCAAGGGCGCAGCCAGTGCGTGACAGTCATCACAAGAATTGACAATGTGACGAGCCTCAGTTGGTGTCAAGTGAAATGCTTCTCCAAAGTATGCGCATTCTGATGAAAGAACTCATGCGATGCCTTGGCTTGCGCGAGTATGTCAGGCTGAGGTGCTACCCACGCGGGGTTAGCCAACTTGTCAGCCCTCGCGTTGCCTTCCGCTATGAAACCTGGCAAATTGGTGTGGCTCATTACATGCAGAACAAAGTAGGGATGAACTCGGGCCTGAATAGCACACCACAAGGCTTTCAGTAATTGAAACAAAGCAGGGTTACTGACTTCTTTCAAAACCGAATAGCCCAGTCGTTCAGCTATATCTGCCACATAGGCGGAGTCCATGACCAGATTGAAAGGAACCTGGGAAAATCGCTGAAATGCCATGACAGCAGCTCTCAATTCAGCCAATTGGGCCGAGCCAGCCTCATGACCCTTCAGCTCTTGCCATTCAGATCCATCCCGCCAAGTGACAATGGCTTTCCCTGTTTTTCCGGAACCGTCAGTAAAGACGGTGGGTCCTTGCACTGGCTCTGGACTATTTTTTGGTCGCAGAGAAAGTTCAGCCAATTTCGCCACTTTTAGTAGCTCATGGCTGGGCAGATGATACGTGATCTGCCCGGAAAAGTTTGCTAGAGCACTCTGTAGGGACACATCATTTGCGAGGCTCCAGTCAAAATTCCCCCGTTCTACGGGAATCACTATTTGTGCAGGATCTGCTCCCGTCAACTGCAAACACCGTTGCCGGCATTTGATGATCAGCTGCGCGATCAATTCAAATAGTGATGTTGCCGTCTTCCGCGGCTGATGGGGTAAAAAGACCCATTCCAAAATGTGCAAGGAATCAGACCATTTGTCACTCCATTGGCCAATGATGCCTGTGGGATGTAAATCTGGAATGGTAATGAACACAGTGATATCAACGGAAGGATCTATACGATGGACCTGGCAAGCGGAAACAGCTTGCTGAACCTCCTCCAGTGCTTTTTTCGCTTCAGGGGTCAGGGTGCGCGGTGACCTCAAATCGGGGTCTCCCTTTAACAGATCAAACAATGGAGACAATTGCGTCTTGGTCAGTCCCAGATATGGACGTAACCACATGATGACGCCTACCAATTTCTGTGCGTCGTTCAACGTCTTAATTGAACGCACAAATCGCACCTCTTGATGTCGGACTGTCCGCTCCAAAATTTTGACCCCCAGATATTTCCAAGGAGGTTGTTGTTGGACTTTTTCTGGAGCCACCTGAAGCCCATGGGAATGCAAGGCACTGAGCAGCTGAGGATGTATCCTCATCAGCTCCTCCTGAGTGGATGCTGCCACCAGGATGTCATCCATATAATGATAGAAATGGGCATCAGGAAATTGTTTGCGAACTCCAGACAGGGCACGGGCCACATACCACTGGCATATGACCGGACTGTTGCGCATACCTTGGGGAAGAACCGTCCATTGATATCTCTGCGCGGGCTCAGCATTGTTAATTGCTGGCACCGTGAAGGCAAATTTCGGTTTGTCATCAGGATGCAAAGGAATCGTAAAGAAACAATCCTTCAGATCAATGATGAGAACCGGCCAATCTGCAGGAAGCATGGTGGGCGATGGCATACCAGGTTGCAGCGTCCCCATGCTTTCCATCACAGCATTGACTTTCCGGAGGTCTTGCAACAACCTCCATTTCCCAGATTTCTTTCTGATGCAGAAGACTGGAGTGTTCCACGGACTCGTGGAGAACTCCAGATGGCCTTGGTCCAGTTGCTCCTGGACCAACTGTCGAAGGGCAACTAACTTTTCATGCGGAAGGGGCCACTGACATTCCCAAACGGGTTTGTCTGACAGCCACCGTAAAGGAGGCGTGAGACATGGTGTGCCCTTCGACACAGTGGCCCCCTTCAAAAATCCGTCCCAACCCGCACCCCCCAAGCCACCAGGACGTCCCGCCCCCAGAGGTTAGTAGTAGTTTCAGTGACGTATGGTCGAACCATAGCCGACTGTCCCTCTGAGTTCGTAATCATCACGGGTCGCTGGCTTACAAAGCATTGCTTCGTTCCACCCAGTCCTGCAACGGACGACTGAACAGGATCCAGAGGCCACTGCGGAGGTCACGCAGCAGAAGAAAGGATGCAAACGTCGGCTCCCGTATCTATCAAGCCTCGGAGGTGGATCTCTGACGGGGTGGCATCAGGGAGGTGGAGGGTGCACCACATCTTGGGACGGTCCTCACTCAAGACTGCTGTCCAGTGAACTTCAGGCGGCCCGGTAGATCCGAAGCAGCCGTCTCCTCGCCACCGGTTCTCAGTCCTGGAGACAGAGGACTTAAAAGGCACAAGTTGGGCAATTCGAGTTCCCTCAGGGATAGTGACAGGGGGGGTGGGTGTGGAGACCATCGCATAAATCTGTCCCGTATAATCTGCATTGATAAGGCCTAGATGCACAGTGATACCCTGCAGGGTAGCACTTGACCTCCCCATGAGGAAGGCGCTCTTGCCTTCACCCAGGGGTCCAAAGGCATCCAGGGGGACCTTATGCGGCTTGCAAGAGTCTATGACGACTGTTGCTGCTGTGCAGACGTCAACACCGGCTGAACCACAGGTGCTGGCTGCAAGCTTGCCCAGTAAACCTGCGTCGGCGTCGGGACCTGGGGAATGCTCGGGGCCAACACCGGCTGAACTGCAGGTGCTGGCTGCAAGTTTGCCAAGCAAACCTGCGTCAGCATTGGGGCCTGGGGAAAGCTTGGGGTCTGCGCGCGTTTCCCCTTGGCGCTCCGCTTCCCGTTTCCTGAACTTGGCAAAGGCTGACCATTGGCAGCAACTGTTGCCTTACAAACGTCTGCATTATGGTTTGGCCTTCCACACCGGGCACAGAAAAACAAGGGAGCATTTGCTTTCTGCTTCTGCTTTCCTTGTTTCTTTTCAGTCTGTGCTTGTCCCTGTTTTTGTTGCCCGCTATCTTGGGGTTTCTGAGATGGCTGCAAGGCAGTAGCAAAGGCAGCCATCTTACTGTCTGTGGTGCCTACATTGGCACATGCCTGGACCATGTCCGGTAGAGACGGATCTCCGGGGAGGGCTTCGATGAGCTTTCGGCAGTCAGCATTTGCATTGGTTCTAGCAAGCTGTCTGACCAACGTTTGCCTGCTCTCCTCATCATCCACCTGTTTCTCAACCGCTGCCGAGAGCCTTTCAACAAAGTCCAAAAAGGACTCTTTTGCCCCCTGGACTATGGTCGCAAATCTCTGTTTCGGGGAGGCCACTTCAATGGTTTTCACCAATGCTGCCACGCCTGTCTTCTGGCACTGGTCCAGCACAAGTTGGTGAAAATTGGCCTGAACTTCAGGGTCAGCATATTCGCGAAGACCCATGAAGACCTCAATCCCAGCCACTCGCCTGGGGTCCCCTGCAGGCAATTGGCTATTTTGCACCATCGCTTTCATAGCCAATTTGTTCCAGTTCTGCTCAAAAACCTCAAGCTGAACTGGTCTGAACAATCCCTGAGCGATATGTCTGATATCATATGGCACCAAGAGATCCGCATTGATCAAGCGAATCATCTGCATAACTTCAGGAGAGCCCAGGCCATGTTTGTCAACCTTTTGCTGTAGGTCCACCACAACCTTCCATGATAAAACATGGTGGGTGGCAGGCTGACCTCTAGCAGGGTTTGCCCTAAGGACAGGGAAGGCCTGAACGTCACCTTGCGGGGTGGCAGGATCTGCATGCGTCTGCCCTGAGGATGAATCTGGAGCAGACAGAGATTCCTGTCCCGAGTTCTCGGCACCTGATATCACAGCCCTGTGAGTGCCAGCAGGACCAGAAAGACCCTCTGCAGTCCCCATGAAGCGCTCTGCAATTTCCCAATGCCCCATCTCCAAAAGCTTGGATTTCACTTCGTCCCAAAAACGCCTCGGGTCCCTGGGACGCACAGTGACCTGGCATGGCGGGAGCGTCCAGTAAGTGTTTGAAGAAAGGACACCAGCTCGGGGTCCTTTGCGTCGAGCAATCACGGGGGACGGGGCAGTTGCTTTGCCTCCTGCCCCAAATGTGAAAACTGGGGGTGGCAGAGCATTCCCCGAGTCACTAGAAGCCGGGGGGTGGGGCAGGGTCGCAGCGGCACCAGCAGCCAAAGAAGCCTCTGAAGCCTGCGATCCCGGAGACAGAGGCGGTTCCCTCAGTGCAGGAGGAGTGGCCGACACCCAGAGGGACTCGGTCCCTCTCACACGCCGCACTGGAGGGGGGGTCGGCAAGGGCGGGTGTGGAAGAGCCGGTGCTGATCCGGCTTTCCGCCCGTCCGGGGCCGTGGGGACAGATGCAGACAGAACCGCGGCTCGCCCCGTCCCCACAGTGAAGCCAGGTCGCGCAAACACGGAAGGTTCATCGGCGGACCGAGTCGCTGCTTCACTGCCGGCCCGCGCCGGGAGAGGGGGTGGAGGGTCAGTGCGCCGCCGCGCCGCCGGTGATGGGGGGGGTGGGCTGTTCCCCCCCGGCCGCGGCGGCGGCTGGCGTCTCCCCGCTGCGCGTGCCGGGGGGCTCCTCCGCCGGCCGCTTCACCGCGGCAGGCACCGCGGGGCCGGAAGGGGATCCGGCCCCGCCCGCGTCGCGCGCGCGGCGGCACCGCGGCGGCGACTCATCGTCTCCCCCCTCGGAGGGAGTGATTTCCACATCGTCCGCCCCAAGAGGAAAGCGCGTACGTCTTTCGCAATGTGGGCACTTTGTCGTGACTGTCCCCTTTAAAGTGACGCCCACTGTCCGCGCTGTGGACTGCGCCCGTTCGCTTTCCACGACGCAAACCTGGGGAATGGGCGGGGCCACGACCGAGCGGGGTGAGCGCGGAGCCGGGCACGGCGGGGTTTCCACCGCCGAGCGCGGCGAGCGCGGAGCCGGGCGGGGCGGAGCCACGACCGCCGGAGGCGGTGACCGCGGGGCGGGCCGGGGCGGAGCCACGACCGCCGAAGGCGGCGACCGCGGGGCGGGACGGGGCGGAGTCACGACCGAGCGCGGCGACCGTGGAGCGGCACGGGGCGGGGTTTCCACCGCCACCGGAGGCGGGGACGACCGCGGAGCAGGGCGTGGCGGGGCCACGAACGCCGATGGGGGCGACCGCGGAGCAGGGCGGGGCGGGGCTTCCGAATTCCCAACCCCCCCCCTTCCCGCCGTTCGGCCACGCGAGAAGGGCTCACGGAGATCGGTGTGGATCGCCCTCGGGGGGCGGGGCGAGGGGTCGTCCCGGACTCCCCGGTCCGTCCCCGCTCCTGTTTCCCTCCCCCACCCACGCGCGGGGGGCTCCAAACCTCTCCGGGGAAATCGCATTCCCGGGGGGAGGCGACAAGCGAACCCGACATGTTCTGGATGGCTCGGGGGCTTTCCGATCCACTGCTGGCTGAACCTTCTGCCACAGCTCCTCCGCTTCTTGCGTCCACGAGGTCTCCATCTTCCGACTCCGTGTCGGACATCAGCTCGCTTGGAAGTCCGTCGTCTTCCTCAGACGCTGCAGGACTTAGACCTGAACTGGAGAGTGAACTCTCACACGGACTTTTAAGTACATTAAAAATTTGTCTCCAAGTTATTATTAACCTGGAGATCTCTGCTTGTCCAGAGGACATAGCTTCATGCAGACTGCGTCCCAGAACACGCCACCATGTCTTTGATAGCGCTTCATAGGCATTCGCAGAAAAACCATTTCTCTTTCCCCAAATGTAAAGGGCCTGGAATTGATCTCTGGGAATATAAACCCCGTTTCTATCCAACAGGTCTTCCCAGAGTTCCAGCACCAGACAGTCTTCAGGGTCTAGTGCAGGAACTTTCATTTTGCCAAAAAAAGTTCGTCTCCTTATCGGAGAGAAACGAACTGGCAAGCAGGACAGGGATCGGTATTTTACCTAAAAATTCGCTTTTAGGATACCTCGTTTCCCGCGGCTGCTATCACTTCGGCGTCCACCAGATGTGGCTGTGGGACACGAACTGAGGACACGGACTCTGGTTTTCAGAAGGCTGTGTGAGACTCGAAGTCTGGTCTTTATTTTTCAAACCTGCCATATATGCTTTTTTACAATGAGCCCACCTAAGAGGTGGGATCCCTTGACCCATTGGTCACCCCAAAGGGCCATCAAACGAAGTTCCCTCCTTTGGGAAAGAATGCAGAAAAACAAGATAGTTTATAATAACATGCTCTTGTTTACAACAGATGTCTGTGGGAAAGAATTTCCCGAAGCCAAAACATGGCAGGCACAAGCTGTGGCTACAGTTTCCCTGCTGTGCCGCAGCCCTTCCTGGCCCCAGGGGCTGCTGGCATTTGTGCTCCCTCAGGTTCATCTCCCCACACCAACACCATAGGGGTGCTCAGGCCTGCTCTGGGCAGGGCAAACAGGGGCTCCTGAGGCAGTGCTGCCGTGTCTGTGCCTGCAAGGCTGCGGCAGCTGTGTGAGCTGGGGGAGAGGCCAGGGCTGCAGAGGGGGGATGTTGTTGGCAGGTGCATGAGGAGGCCTTGGGACGCTGGCCTGGGGTGTCCAGCGCAGTGGGGATGGATCAGGCCCTGCTCTGCTGCTCCTTGCCGTGTGCCCCAGGGCCCTTGCAGAGCCCCAGCCGTGCTGTTTGCCCCCAGCCTGCCCACGGCCAGCCTGGGGCTGCTGCCGGGGCTTTTCTCTGCTGAGCATTGGCCTGGGCAATGTGTTCTGGAGAGAGCCTGGGCAAGGAGCCTGGAGCCCCCAGGCCCTGGGCTGAGGCCTCAGCGCTGCTGTGCCAGCAGTGCCCATGGGCTGTCCCTGCTGCAGCCCTGGCACTGCCACCCCCAGCCCTGTGCCCGGCCCCGAGAGCACTCAGGCCCTACAGCAACACCAGGGCCAGGAGGGCAGTGGGGCAGGGCCACGGCAGCAGCACTGGCAGCACCAAGTGCTGCTGCTGCTGCTGGGCACAGCTGCTGTGCCAGCACTGATCTGCCCCCAGCTCTGCACACAGACATTGCTGCTGCAGCTGCAGAGAAGGGAACTGTGATGGTTTCATCACATACTATATTTTATATGACTGGAAGAATACAAAAAGCAAAACAGGCTTATTTTTAAATTATAAAGATAGTTTATTAATACACACAAAAAGGAGGAAAAAAAAACAACAACAACAAATGAAACCTCTAAAACATCCTTCTTTCCCTTTCTAAGTTTTTTACTTTTCTTCACTCAACATAAAAAGACATGACCTGCAACTTTAGCCAGTTTTACTATTTTTAAGATAATCTTTCATTAATTTCTTAGGACAGGAGTCTTTCCTGGGTTTAATAGAAACCTTGTCTTAAGAGAACTTATTCTTACCCAGTTCACAATTTCAATACTGAAAACATGGGCCTTGCACACAATAAAATGCAAATTGGGGTGTCCTTTTAAAGGTATCCTACTTTAAGTCTCCAAGGCAAAGGATTTTTCTTCATTAGATCAATTTTTCTCGGTCTGTCGCACAATACCTTTCCTTAAAAGAAATTTACACATAAAACAAATCACCTCCCCAGAATGCATATTTTTCATAGTTTAAAAGAATAGTTCAATTCATTCTCTATATTACCAAGAAAAGGTCCAGCTTGAATTGCCACTCCTCTTCCTCTTTCTTAAAGTACTTTTCACTCCCTCTTCACTGACTGTGGCTCCATGCTGTGTCTTTTTATAGTTCAGTCACTATATTCGTTCTGCTTTCAGAGGAAAAAAACTGATGTCCCGAAAGATTCACTTGCGGTTAAGAAAGAGTTAAAACTTCTCCGGCTGCTGAGCTGCCCACGTGGTCTTGCGGCGGCGGGAACTAAGACAGTCAGAAGCCACGCGCTGGTTTCTTCGGCTTGAAAAGAAGAACAAGGGCGAAGGAGCACTCCGTCCGGGCCCTCTCTTTTCTATGCTGCTTGCTTTTCCGCGAGACAGCAGCTCCCAAAGCCCCGGCCCGGTCCGGCCGCCGGTCGCAGCGGGGGTCGGCTTGGCCCGGCCCGGCCGCCCGGTCGCAGTGGGGCTCGGCTCGGCTCGGCCCGGCCCGGCCCCCGGCGGCAGCGGGACCCAGCCCTGCCCGGCGGCCGCAGGACCCTGGCCCGGCCCGGCTCGGCCACCGGGCCCCGGCCCAGCCTGGCCGGGCCGCTCGGCGGCTCCGTGTCCTTTGTCTGCCACCCAAAGGACAGAGAGACGACTCCTCCCCCCACTCAGCCTTTTTGAGTCATTACACAAAAGTCGCAACTTACTTCTTAATGGTTAAACCAGCTGTCAATCAAAAAACTGGTTTTTGATTGGGCTGTTTTTCTTAACAAAATTTAAACTTTTTTAACCCATGACAGGAACCAAAGGGGCATCTCTGCAGAAAACTTGGCTGGGACATCCTTGAGTTCCTTTAAAGCCACCAAGAGCACAGCCCCTCATTGACACTGTCTGTGGCCACAGGGAAGGTGGAGAGAAACAAAATGAAAAATGGCACAGACAATAACATTTCATTGTTGACAAGATTAAAAAAGTAAAATGAAAAGAACACCCAAAATAAAACCAAAAATAAGTATCAAAGATGACATTTATTTAAAGTAATATACATATACAATAAAAATATAATAAATACACAGTACATATACAATAAATATACAATAATGACGTGTATATAAAGTGATTTGCAGAAACTGGCCAGCAGATTAACGTTTCTGAAATCATCCAGTGATCAGTCTCCGCACTGCAGCCTTGAGCTCCTGGTTCCTCAGGCTGTAGATGAGGGGGTTCAGGGCTGGAGGCACCACCGAATACAGAACTGACAGGGCCAGATCCAGGGATGGGGAGGAGATGGAGGGGGGCTTCAGGTAGGAAAATGCTGCAGTACTGAGAAACAGGGAGAGCACAGCCAGGTGAGGGAAGCAGGTGGAAAAGGCTTTGTGCCTTCCCTGCTCAGAGGGGATCCTCAGCACAGCCCTGAAGATCTGCACATAGGAGAAAACAATGAACACAAAACAACCTAATACTAAACAGGCACTAAGAGCAATGAGCCCAAGTTCCCTGAGGTGAGATTTTGAGCAGGAGAGCTTGAGGATGTGTGGGATTTCACAGAAGAACTGGCCCAGGTCATTGCCATGGCACAGGGGCAGGGAAAATGTATTGGCTGTGTGCAGCAGAGCATAGAGAAAGGCACTGACCCAGGCAGCTGCTGCCATGTGGGCACAAGCTCTGCTGCCCAGGAGGGTCCCGTAGTGCAGGGGTTTGCAGATGGACACGTAGCGGTCATAGCACATGATGGTCAGGAGGGAAAACTCTGCTGAAATGAAAAACATAAAGAAAAAGACTTGGGCAGCACATCCTTCATAGGAGATGTTCCTGGTGTCCCAGAGGGAATTGTGCATGGCTTTGGGGACAGTGGTTAGGATGCAGCCCAGGTCGGTGAGGGCCAGGTTGAGCAGGAAGAAGAACATGGGGCTGTGCAGGTGGTGGCCGCAGGCTACGGCGCTGATGATGAGGCCGTTGCCCAGGAGGGCAGCCAGGGAGATGCCCAGGAAGAGGCAGAAGTGCAGGAGCTGCAGCTGCCGCCTGTCTGCCAATGCCAGCAGGAGGAAGTGGCTGATGGAGCTGCTGTTGGACATTTGCTCTGGCTCCACATGGGGACCTGTTCATGGAGGAAGGACAGAGACAAGTCAGCAGAGGCTGCTTTGACCCAAACCTGGGCCATTCCCTGAAGACTGTCCCGCACAACTCCCCTACCCTTGTTCCTGCTCTGGGAAAACCTTCACCCAGGTCCCTGCCTGAGCTCCAGTTTTGCTGTCTGAGTGTGCCAGGAGCAGCCAGGCCTATCCCTAGCCCTAGTGTATGGGGCTATCTAGGGGCCATCCCTGCCCTGCTGCCCTGGGTTTGTGGCCACGTGGCAGAGGGACAAGGCTGGATATTCAGGATTTGTCAAGGGAATCACTCCTAATGCAGAAAAGCTTGTTGCCATCTGCACTCCCAGGTGTACAGGACATGGAGAGCAGGGAAGAGATGGAGCAAGTTTTTTTTTCCTGCCCACAGTTCATTACTGGTTCTCTGAGGTCAGAAATCCCCAGCATTTCTGCTGCACTCAGAGTTTGCCACTGAGAGATGTGAGAGGCAACGGATTCCCTGTGGCTTGGGCAAGGCGAGGGGCTGGATGGGCTTGTTCCCAGCTGCCCTGTGTTTGCAGCTTTGGCTGCAATCAGAGCACAATCACACTCCCGGGTCAGCCTGGGATAAACCAGACCCTGCCCAGAGCAGAGGGATCCCTGAATGTCTCCCCCTCTCCAAAGGGCTCTGGGCAAGGTCTCAGCACTCCCTTCTGCCAAGGACACTCACGGCTCCCTTGGCAAACCCAGCAGCATTTCCTCAGCTCTGGCATCTCTGCACTTCCCCGGGGCACATTCAGGGAACTCCGAGGGGCTCTGGCACAGATTTGCAGCCAGGAGGGCAGCTCAGAGCTTGCAAGGACACAGCAAGGAGATCCCCGGGTGTGCCCATGATGGGATCTCAGGGAGGGGGCTCAGCTCACTCCCCTTTCCCATGGACTGCTTTGCCCACAGCCCCACAGGTCCCAGGGAAGCTTGGACACCCCATGGCCATGGCCACAGCTGCCTGAGAGCAATCCCAAGGGCAGTGCCTGACTCAGCTGCTGCAAATGCCAGAGCCTCCCTGAGAGCACCAGATGACAGGGACAATATCAGGGCAGTGCAGAGCCAAGAGAAGATGTGGTGGGGCTGTGCCTGGGAGGGCAGGGCAGAGACAGCCGGGCACTCAGGACAGTGTTCCCGTGCCCAGCTGTGCACAGCACCTCCCACACAGCAACAGTGCCCTCCTGCCCCCAGCACTGCTCTCCTCAGCCCCCTCTCCTTCCCTGAGCATCTCCCTGGGCCTGGACATTTCCCTGCTGAGAGGAGCCTTGTCCCTGCCAGCGCTGACAGAGCCCATCCCAGCCTCTGTGCCCTGGGCCTGGCCCTACAGAAACCTGCCTGTCTGCAGGGCCCTGGCTGGGGCAGGCTCTGTCTGCAGGTGGGCCAGGGCAGCTCAGGAGAGCCCTGCTGGGCCCTGCAAAGGTGATGCTGCTGCTGCTGTCCAGGGCTGAGGAGGGGCTGAAGGCCCTTTAGGAGCCTCCCAGCAGAGAGACTGACCACCCAAAGTTACACTTCTGGAGTCCCTGTAAACGTTCAAACATTCCTTTGATGATCCTGTGTGTCCCTTTCAACTCAGAATGTTCTGTGACTCTGTGATTACAATTCCTGTTCTGCTGCTCTCATCCTCCTGTTGCCTCTAATCAAAAGAGGAAAAAAAAAACCAAAACAAAACCCACCCTTGTAACAGTGTTAGAACACTAAAGTAAAAACCAGACGTTTGTTGGAAGCTTACAGGTGTCCCAGTGGGGATGGGGCACACTCAGCCCCTGATTTCAACAATTTATTAAGGCTGATTAATTAGAATATTTAACAGGAACATCCAATAGGAGATTCAGCGGCCCCAGTTACACACCCCTGGGTCAACCCATTGGAGTTGGTCCAAGGGCTTCTTTGCCCCACTTTTTTTTATGATTGCTCACACTCTGGTTAAAGAATAAAATATTCTTGTAGGCCCTCTTCATGTTAATACTACTATACAGTATTTCAGGAATGTAATTAGAAGCTTATTGTTCTAAAATCCAATAGACAGGGTAGGAAACATACTGGAGTTAATTAAGGATTATACTTACATAAGTATGTTATAGTAGTTGAATAGAGTTAATTAAAGATTTTAGTTTTATAACTATATAATAGCAGTTAACAGAGCTACAAATATATGAAAAATGTATAAAAAGCAAAAATATTTTTGTCATTACCCCAACTTTCCCATCCTTCTCCAAGCAGGAAATTGAAAACACTCTCAGCAAAGCTCCTGATCTTTACAGCAATCCCAGGCTCACCTTCTTTTGGGAAGTGTCCTCCGGAGCTGTGCCCAGGCTGGTGTGGAGCTGGGAGCAGCCCTGCCCCACACAGCACCTCTCAGCAGCAGCTCCTGCCCTGCTCGGGGTGGCTCCTTCCCCCCACAGCTTCTCCCCAGCGCTGGGAGCAGCTCCCCGGGCTGGCTGAGAGCTGTCCCCGGCAGGCAGCAGAGTCCCTGGGCCAGCACAGCGCCCTGGGCTGCAGGACCCTGCTCTGCAGGACAGCCCTGGGCACCCCTGGCTGCAGCCCCGGCTGCTCAGCCCTGCAGCAGAGCCTGGCACAGGGAGCTGCCCTGGGCTGTGCCTCGGCTGCTGCAGCAGGGAAACCCAGCCCTGCCCTAGGGCCACATCCCTGCCCTGCAGCAGCTCAGAGAGTCCTCCTGGAAGGGCCTCAGAGCTGTGGGATGTGCCAGCTTCAGGAGATCCCTGCAGGAACTGCAGCTTCTCTTCCCCCAGCCAGAGAGTGACTGTTCTCAACGCTGCGAGGATTTCTCCTCTGGTGAGCCCTGAGTGAGCTCTGCTCTCTGCTGCCAGCCCAGGCTGAGCTGAACTCCTCTGTGCCTGTGTGCTGTGCCCGGGGTGGCTGCAGGCAGTGCCCCAGCCCTGCTGGGCTGAGAGAAGAGCTGCTCAGCAAGAGAAATGTGTTTTAAGCTCCTCTTGGTTGCCAGGAGCTGCCTCTCTGCCAAGAGCTCAGCCCAGCTCATCAGCACAGACACAGCACAAGGACTTTAATGACCCTCTTGGGGCTTGTGCTGAGGCCCTGAACATCAGTCCCTGACAGGGAGATGAAGAAACCTCTCAAGAACTCCAAGTCAGAATCTAGCTCCAAAGTTTCTGGAAGTTTTAATGGGTCCCAGTGAGGGACAGGACAGAGAAAGTGTCCCCAGACCCCAGGCAGAGCAGAGAAGTGGAGGCAGTGATGCCAGGAGGGGACAAAGAGAAGCCAGTCTTGGTGCCCTGGGGCACAGCAGGGTCTGTGCCACCAAGGGCTGTGAGGAGACACCTTGTCCTGAGGCCCTGGGGCCTCCTGGCACAGCCCCAGCAAGGCTGGGCACTGTCAGCCCCTTGTCCTGCTCTCAGCATCCCCCTGACAGCCCAGTGGCCTCAAGGATGTGCTGGAAGGAGTCCCTGGGGAGCCTTGGTCAGGAATGGCCCTGGGGGGCTCCTGAATGCTCCCAGCCACTGCAGGTTCTTCAAAGGACTTTGTGTTTGGCCTTTACCTTGGAGTTTTTGAGATGTTTCTGCAATCATGGCCTCCAATTATCTGCTGTAATTAGTCCCTTGAGAGGCTTTGTCAGTAACAACACTCAGTGGAGCTCATTAATGCTTCAAGGTACTTCAGTTATTTGAAGGTACTTGGTATTTCCCTTTTAAATCTGATTCTGTGAGAGAGATTGTGCAATCCTGGCCCCAATTATCTACTTTAACAAGTCCCTTGGGATCCTTAGTCAGTACAAACATTCAGTGGGTCTCATTAATACTTCAGGGTACTCTAAGTTTCTTAAAGAACTTTTATTGACACTGAGTCTGAGAAATTTGTCAAATCATGGCCCCCAATTATCTACTTTAACAAGTCCCTTGGGATTCTTAGTCAGTAAAACACTCAGTGGGGCTCATTAATACTTTAAGGTACTCAAAGTTTCTGAGAAAACTTTTTTTTGGCACTGAGTCTCTGAGAAGTTTTTGTGCAACCCTGGCCTTCAATTATCTGCTTTAATGAGTCCCTTGAGAGCTTTGCATTGACACTCAGTGGGGCTCATTAATGCTTTGAGATACTCAGGGTGTTTAAGGTAGTTTTGGTTTTCCTGTCCACTCTGAGTCTCTGAGAGGATTTTGTGCAATCCTGGCCTCCAATTCTCTCCTCCAAGGAGTCCATGAGGAGCCTGTGTTGGGGATGGACCTCAGTGCAACCCATTAATGCCTCAAGACACTTTGGGTTTTTCTTCTGACTTGGACTCCAGGAAAGGTTTGTGCAATCTCCTCTCAGGCCCTGAGCTTCCAGGGCTCAGCACCAAATGCACCACAGGGCTCATTAGGATCAAGCAAGTGCTGACAAACCATGGCTGTGCCTTGATTTCCATCTGGTATAGAGAAGCTCGTTAGGAAGTCTTTTTCCTAGAGTACTGGAGAAATAATTCAAAGGGGTTCTAATAAATCCACATTCATATTTTTAAAGGTGAAGTTTTCTCTTTAGAGAAGTGGTGATTGCAGCATTCAGTGTCTGATACTGATCCAGAGTCTCTCCCTAGGAGGTCTGGCCTGCTCAGAGAAGCTGTGCCATGAGAAGTGTGGAGTACCTTGCTCCACATTCCCCAATGCCCTCCTGTTTCTCCTCACTCACCTGGGAACTGCTTTGCTCAGAGAACTGGCTGCATTCAGCCAAGGAGGGGTTTAATTCCCTTTTTTAGCAATCTGAAACTCCTGAGTTTCAGACAATCTCCTCAAGTGTGTGCCAAGCCCAAGGCGGCACCAAGGAGATTCCCCTTCCCCAAGGCAGAATCATGCAAGGAATGGTTTAGACACACAGGAAGTTCTACAAGAAACACAAATCCAGAGTTGGCTGAAGGCAGAACTAGACCAACTCCTGAAGGACAGAGAAGCTTTGAACTCCTTGCAGCTGAAAGCTCCAGGTGGGTTGTTGGGAGGTGTGTGAGTGAACCAAGAGTGAGGAGAAGGGAAATGCAGAGAGGCCTGGAAGTGCTTCAGTGCAGACAGGCTGTGGGGAAGGGCACTGCAGCCCTGCCCTGGGCCAGGAGTGAGGGTGGATCATCATCCCAAGCTGCCCTGGGCCATTGCAAGGGGCTGTGGCCATGGACACTGCCCTGACCCCACTGCTGGATTTGGGTGCCACAGCAACCCCCATCAGTTCAAGTTTCCTTGGAAAGCAGCCCAAGTAGCCATTGCTGGCTTCAGTATGTTGGGCCTGGTCTGGGGCTTTTCCTGCAGCAGGATCTGCCCTGGTTCTGGCACAGTAAAGGAAGTTCCTGCTGGAGCAGGAGGCTCTGCCTGGAATGGGCTCAAACAACCCCCAGAAGGCCCCGCTTATTTGAAAATTGCTTCCTTGAGCACTATAATCTATTAATTGTTATAGCTCCTATAATCTGGAGAAAATAACTCTTATTTTAAATTCACTCTGTGGTGTAAATAAATCTTTCTGTCTAATCCTGATCAGAATCAATCCTAGCTGTATTTATAGAAATATATCTGGTATTCCATCCTTAATCCTGTGGGACAAATTGCATTTTGGTTCATTTTCACCTGTCCAATCCTTTACACATAAACCTTTAACAAAGTCTGGGGCTAGGATTGGATCCAGCTGCTCCCAGTCTCCTCTCTTAGGTGGAATTTTAAAAGTCTAGGCATGCTGGAGGGGTTTGAGGACCCATGGTGGCTGTCAGGTGTCACTTCTCCACCTCATGACTCAGAAGGAGTTTCTCCAAGGAAGAAATGAAGCTTTTGCCTGCAGCTCCCACTCTGCCCATGACAGGAAGCCCTGTGAGTGTCTGGGACATCCCGGCTCTTTGGCAGCCTGGGCACTCCTGGGATGTCACCGTGGAGCCCCCGTGAGTGCCTGTGACAGATGGGTGCCTTTACAGCCCCAGGTGCCCTGGGATGTCACCATGGAATGGCTGTGACTGCCGGTCCTAGGGTGACTTTATGATGCTTGTATTCCCAGTTGTCTGTTCTGTTTGTGCTCTATATTAAGTTCTGTACCTTTAAAATGGTTCTGTGGGCAAAGGGGGAGAAAGAAGCAGCGCAGTTTGTTTTGAGAAAACTGCCTGACTCCCATATGTCCTTGCTGCGGCGTTCGTCTGCAGCACAGACAGCGGTGGGACAGAGATCTCCTGTGCTTTTAGTTAGTTTTAGCTAGCTGAGGCAGAGAAGTTCCCTGGACTGTTTTTTCTTTTTCTTGGGACTGTTTAAATCTGCTCTGGACTGAAAAACCCAGAGGTGCAGCGAGGGCTGGCACCTGCGGCCGCCAGGGCCTGGACCTCCGGAGGGAGTGGGACTGGTGAGAGACTGAGTGAGCTGAGCTGCACCCAGGGCAAGGACTGTCTCTGTTTGCCATCTCTCTTCAGAGCGGCGAGAGGTTTTATTGTTTCATATTATTCATTCTTTGTGCTTGTGGGCATCTTGTTTGTTACATAAATAGTTTTTTCCACTTTTCTCTGAGAGGAAGTTTTTCCCGGACTGGCTGGGGGAGGGGCTGTTTGGGTTTGCTTTCCAGAAGAACCCCTTTGGAGGTTTCCTCCCAGTTTTGCCCTAAACCAGGACAGTGGGCATCCCCCGTTTGCGGGACATCCCTGCTGCAGGAGGATGTCCCCCCGTGGTGCAGCCCCAGCCCTCAGGCAGCACTCAGCCAAGCAGAGAACACCCTCAGCTGGGGCCTCAGTTTTTGTGCACCCCTGAGCCCCTGGAAATCTCTATCCCAGTTTTGGGTTAACCTGAGCTCCTGTCTATCTGGAACCCCATTTTTTGAGCTGTATTGGGATTGCAGGGCCTGGTTTTGGTAGCAGGGGGGTTCAGGGCTGGGTTTTGAGAGAAGCTGCTGGAAGCTTCCTCCGTGTCCAGCAGAGCCAACCCGTGGTGCCTCCAAAGACTGAGGTGCCGCATGCTGAGATCCACGGGGATGCAGAGATCCCCCCACAGCCCCTGGAGGAGCCCATGGCAGAGCAGGGCAATGCCTGACAGGAGGCTGTGACCCCGGGGAACACCTGCGGGCAGAGGGGCCCCCGCTGGAGCAGCCTGTCCTTGAAGGGCTGAGCCTGTGGCAGAGTGACCCACGCTGCAGCAGCTTGAGGGGGGCTGTTCCCCACAGGATGGGCTGAGCTTGAAGGAGTTCCTGGAGAACTCTGCTGTGGGAGGGAGCCCAGGGTGCAGCAGGGGAACAGCTCCTGTCCCTGAGCAGCCGGAAAAGCCCCGGGGCACGAACTGACCATGGCCCCATTCCCTGTCTCCCTGCTCTGCCGGGGTAGGAGGTGGAGCTGGAAGGAGGGAGGCGTGAGGGGGGGCTGATTTTAAGGGTCTCATTTACTTCTCATTAGCGAGCTCTGAATTTTTGGAGTTTTCTGCCAGAAATCTCTCCCCTTTTCCACTCATCCGCAGGGTTTGGGGCAGTTTTCCCTTTTTCGGGGAAATCAAAGTGATGAACTGATGCTCCTAGTGAGGGGGTAGGAGAAGTGAGGCTTCAGGGCTTCCCGCTGAGTGGGAGGCACCCAGCACGCAGGGCTGGGCCAGGCGGTCCGGGAGGTGCGGAGAACTTTGTTTGTGTTTTGAGCTCAATCCCGGCTGGGGCCCGGGCGCGTCCCAGGGCGGTTCCTGATCTGCGGCTTTGCCCTCAGACAGCCCGGGGGCGGGGCCTGAGAGGCTGTGCCGTGTGCAGAGCCCGCCACTCGCCGCGATTGGCTGGCTCTGCCGTCACTCCTGGCTCTCTCTGCGCGCTGATTGGGCAGAGCAGAGCGGGGACGAGCCCGCGTCCCGTCCCGCACCGGAGGCGCCATTGCAGGAGCATTTGTTCGGGCCCGGCAGCGGCGGCAGCGGCCGGAGCCCGGGGAGGCGGCGGCGGAGCTCGGAGGCGGCCCCGGCGCAGGTGGGAGCCGCGCTGGGTTGTGCCGGGGCTCGGGGCTGGCTGCGGGCGGAGGGGGCGGCAGGGGGCTCTGGCTGTGGCTGGGTTGTGCCGTGTCCGCGCCGTGTTCCCCGTGCCCTGAGGGCGCTGCGGGAGCGGCTGCCCGCGGTCTCCTTCCCGCGGGTGCCTGGGCAGGAGCCGGTGCCGGAGCAGCGCTGGCTCGTCCCGGTTTCTGTGGGTAGGACGGAGGTGGCTGCGCTGTCCCCGGGCCTGTGCGGGAAAATTCGCATGGCCAGAGGTTTCTGTGCCCGAAGGAGACAGAGGAGTCCTGTAAAAGTGAATTTCTTGATGAACAAAGGGAGAGGCCATGCGGCATTTGCCATGCGGTCTCTCCAGTTGTAGTGCGCAGCCTCCTTTTTATCCTGATTTTCCCTTCTGCATCTCCCTCTCCTTTTGCCCGCTGGCGAAGTTCCTTGGAAGTTCAGACTTCCCGATCTGCCTGCTGCATGTCCTCGTTAATATGCACCCCCTTTTGTATAACATCCGATATTCCTGGCTCTGTTCAGGCTTTGTTCTTCTTCTCCATGTTCAGGAATTTCGCAGGATCCTGGCTGAGCAGCAGTCCGTGTCAATGAGTAACATTTTCTGAACTGATGGTTTCTCCCGTTCCTTCCTTATCTCCAAGTCCCTGGCCCTATCTCCAAGCAGGTTCACTCACTGACTCTGTTTTTTTTTTTCCTGGGTCCTCTTTGGTTTTGGGATTATTCTCAGTGACCTCATTCCCTGTGCTTTTGTATCCGTTTCATTTATGCCATTGAAATGATCACTGGGTTCTCTGGCTCCTGATATGAATTTGTTGGGGTTCCCAGGGGCTGGTCCCTGGTGTTGTGGGATTTGTTCTGGTGGCCATTCATCTTTTCCCCATTTTTGGGTGTTCCCTCCAGCCAGGGCTGCATCAATTTGTCTCTTTTCTCTAATTAAATCATCACATTCTTGGATTCCCAGCTGATTTCTCTGAACTTGTGGTAGCAGAACCCCCCCCCGTGGTCTGATGCTCCCTGTGTGACACAGACAGTGACAGCACATGTTGGAGTGGGGAGAGGGATGATTCCCCCGCACTGATTTTAGTGAAGCTTTCCCAACATTCTCCATTTGCTGTTTCCCTTTGCAGCTGAACCAATTTCTGTTGCAGAGTCAGAGATCCTCCCTCTGGGCTCTGCCCTTGGCTGTGCCAATTCCATCTGTGCAAGCAGGCAGAGCTTGGGCTGAGGGACAGAGGGAATCAACCCAATTCCTGTCCCAGGCAAGAAGCCCCTGGTGCATTGTGCACACTTTTCCCCAGCAGTGTTAATTTGCATTTCTAAAGCTTCTCTTCCAGAGCAGCCATTGAATGACTCACATGTGGCCCACACACAATCTGCATTTTTTCTTTTTTTTAACAATATTCTATTAATTGTTTATGAGTTAAAGTATCACCTTTAAAGCTCTTCTGGTTTTGCAAAATGCAGCCTAAAGGTGAACTTTGAAAAACCCATGTACCAAAATTTTGTGATCACTGAGAGCCACACACAAACACACACAAAAACGTTCCAAAGCAATCAAGGTTTTTCTACTTCTTTTCCTAAGACTACAAATTGATTCTCACACCCCTGGCCCAAACCTAACTGATAATTAAAAAGCAGGATTATTACGAAAATTTAGTCTAATGGTAATCTTGTCACAGGAACTGTGAGAAAAAGCAAAACTCTCCAACAATATCTTTAGTGTTAGAGAGTCAAGACATTACTCGATTCTGGCCAGGATGGGAAACAGAAATCATTTCATCCACACATAGCCTGGTGTGCAGAGAAAATCATTCCATGGCATGTGAGTTTTACTGAATTTTTCCTAAACGTTTTACAGTCTGAACCCATAGAAATCCATTGGTTTGATGTTCATTTCTTCCAAGTTACCAAGTTCTCAGGATTTGATTTCCTGTTGGACCCGGATTCCTTTGCCTCTGATGTTAATTAGGTCTGTACTCCTGGATTTCCTTCTCAGCCTTTTCCAGACCAGGTGTCTGCAGCTCTTCCAGGGGCAGTGTCTGGGGTGGGTGTTGGTTGCTGTTTGCTGATGGTCGTTGATGTTTTGTTGATGGTCGTTCTCTCTGTGGGGATCTTTTGGGCTCTTCCCAGTCTGTTGAGATGTTCAACTCATCTCTCTTCAATGGTGTAACATCCCTTAAAATAAAACCTTTAAAATTCCTTTTTCCAGGGCAAAGGCCAACCGAGCCTGAGTAGAGAAATAAAATAAAAACCAGTTTTAAAGACGGTCTATTTTCCAACCATCTAATCCCACCCAGCCCAGTGTGTGAGTCTGCCTGAGCCCCAGAGTGGAATTGTCCCGTTGTCTCCCCAGCCCCTGTGGCAGTGCAGGCACAGAAAGCACTGAAGCTGCAGCAGTGGCAGCAAGGATTGGCCTGCAGTGCCTGGAGATGCCAAGGGAGGGTGCCCAGGCAGGGCATTCCAGCAGAGGATCTGTGGGCAGGCACAGGGGCTTCCCCCGGGCTGTGGAGCCCTGGCTGCTGCTCCCTTGCCTTCAGTGCAGAGGCAGTCGCAGCCTCCCATCCTCCTCCTGCAGCCGGGAAGTTCAAATCTCGGGGGCTTCAGAGACCCTGAGCCCAGGGTGAGGGGTCCCCCCGTGTTCAGCTGTGCTGGGGCTGCTTCTGTGCTCAGGGACACTTGGGATGGGCCAGGCCACTTGGCCACCAGTGGTGCTTCTTCCCACTCCTTGGGCAGGACCCAATGTCCTGGTTGGATGTTGTGAGCAGCAAAGTCCCAAGGTGGGTGTGTCCCATGAATATCTCTCAGCCCCAGTCCAAATCTCCCTCACTTGAATGCAGCCATGGGTTTCTTACCAGCCCCATGTGCAGGCTGTTCAAGCAGGAGGCTGTGTTAAACTCTTCCTCTTTCCTCAATTCTAAATCCTCCTGTGCCACTGAACAAGTTTTATCCTGTAATAATCGAGCATTGCTCACCCGTTTAGAAGCTCTTGTAGTTACCAAAGCTTTGACTTGGTGCCAGACTTTAAGAGATTCTCCTGCCATCAGTTGTCAGGCCTCAGTTCCCATTCAAGCTGTGGCTGCACAATTCTGCAGAAAATGAGGCCACTCTCTGGCCACTGGGTTCAGCATTTTAGGCCAAGAATTCCTTTGGCCTGGCTCTGTTTAACATCCACACACAATTCAAATTCTTTTTTCCTTTCTGGGCAGTCCAGGGCAGGAGCCTCAGTGTGTCAGTAATTTAACAATTAAAAATTCTGCTTTCCTTCTGGTCTCCATCCATCCAGTTTCTTGCCTGGCAGCATAGGAGCATTCCAGGGAGAGACCCCTGGCTCCAAAAGCCCTGCCTTTCCCAAGGGCTCAATACCAGGCTGTGAGCCCTTCCTTCCCTCCCTTGGAATGGGGTATTGCTGTTAGACCCCACTTGTCCTGGTTGCTTCAGAGGAATTTGGAGAGGCTGGGGATCTGATTTTCCCAATTTCCCTGGGGCTGCCCACACTTCTGGGTTCACTTCAGCCCAGGCCTTGCCAGACATTTGTCACAAAGGTACGGGAGAATTAGCCTGTGTATCACCTTTGACAAGATTAATTTGCATTCCCAATTTAGCCATCAAATCCCTTCCCAGTAAATGACAATTACATTTAGGAGGAAATAAAAAATCCTGCATTTCCAATCCATCCCCACATCTGCTAATAGTGGTTGAATAAAACACAGCTGCTCATCATTCCCACTTATCCCCTGAAGAATCCAAGACATTTTTGGCATTTTCCCCCCTTAGGTCTGAGATTGAGAGTGGATGGAGAGGCCCCTGTGTCTGTGAGGAAAGGCCTCCTGTCGATGCAGAGCCACCCTGAATGTTCTCAAGGGCTCCAGTGCGGTGGGTCCCTGGTGTCATGGGAGCTCTGCCACCCCTCCCAATCCATGTCCCTCCAGGGGTGGACTTGCTCCTGGTGAGGGTGCTGCTGTCTGTGCTTGCAGTGTCCTTGTGCCCTGCAGATGGAAGCCTGATTCCTTCCTAGGGGCTGTTTGGGTCAGCTCTCCCCTGCCCAGGAGGGCAATGCCTCTGCCAGGTCCTTGTGGCCGAGCCGGTGCCCTGGGTGCTGGGGCCCCCTTGGGCCCTGGGGTTGATCCCTCAGGGGCTGTAGAAACTCTGCCATGGCCTTTGCCTTCCCCTTGGCCTTTTCCTCCTCCCTTCTTGCCTTCCCCTGCTGTGCCTTTGTGACCAAGTGCTCCAGGGGCTTCTTCTGCCCCTGCTGTAGCCCCCCTGAGTGCCTGTGGGTGCTCATCCTCTGACAGCTGCTGAGCTTTCTGCAAAACCATTCATTTCTGCAGTGCCCCAAACAAAGTCATTCAAGGATAATCTCGATCCTTCCATGTAGAATCCACATTTCCCATCTTCCTCCTCTTTTCCATCATCCTTTTTCTTCCCACAGCGATTCCTGCTGCTGCTTCTTGCCTCAACCATATTCCTGCACACTCCCCTTCACCCTTTCCCTTCCCAGCACACCAACACCATCCATCCCCTGTTGTCTAAATCCCTTCTCGACTTCCCTAATTGCCCCCCTGGGTGTCCATGTCCTTAATCACCTCTGGGAGAATGTGCAAACTGCGTCAACATTCTCCCAAGGGACCCTTCAGAGATATTTTGGGATCATCATCCCTTTTGCTGGGACCCCTTCCTGGCTTTCCTTTTCCACCCTGCATGGGTGCCCTGCCATGTTTCCTTCCTGAAGATCCCAGTGCCCTCCCTGATGAGATTTTCAGTGCTCTCTCCCTGCTGACTCTTCACAGCCCCCCTGATCTGTCACTCGTCTGTCTCCTGGACACTCTCGGGTCCCCAGTCAATCCCCGGTGCCGCCGCCACCCAAGGGAGCCGATCACCCAAACTGGGTGAGGCACCTGCAGCTCCACTCACTGCCCACGCCCCGGGCGGTGGAAGGAAATTCCAGTGGACCCCCAAGGTGTGTGGAAAAATTCACATTACCTGAGGTTTGTGTCCAGAAGGCAGAGGAGTCCTGTACAAGTCATTTCATTCATAAAACAAGGGAGAGGCCATGGGACATTTCCCATGGGGTCTCTCCAGTTCTTGGAGGACGCAGCCTCCTTTTCATCCTAATTTTCCTGGCATCATCTCCCTCTCCCTTTCCCCACTGGCTGAAGTACTTGAGAGGTACAGACTTCCCAATGCACCTCCCACATACCCCCCTTAATATGCACCCCACTTCTGTCTGGGTAGGGATATTCACAGCTCTGTTAATTCTTTGTTCTTCTTCTGGAAGTTCCTGAATTGAGCAGGACCTTGGCTGAGCAGCAGTCTGTGTTGTCAGTTAATAACATTTTCTGGAACTGATGGCTTCTTCTGTCCCTTCCTTCTGTCCAAGTGCCTGGCCCTATCTCCAAGCAGATTCTCAGCATCTGTTTGTAAATCACTTTCCTCTTCTTCCTTCCCTGGGGCTCCCCCGTTTATGGGACATCCTTATGGTTTAGAAGAGGTTTTGCCTGAGTCTTGGTGTTTTGGCATTTTTGATCTGTGTCTTGATGTTTGGAGGACTTTTGGCTGAATCTTGGTGTTTTGGAGGTTCTTACAGATACAAGGTGCCCAATGACTCCTGAGATGAATTTGGGCAAGGAGGAACCCCCAGCCTAAGGCGCTCTCCTCTTGTTTTTTCCCCAAACCAGGATTTGTCATTCCCAAGGAGTGTCTGGATGGAGGAGGAGGAAAAGCCCCAGAGCTCCCACAGGAGGAGGGGCTGCAAACCCAGCCCAGGGAGCTGCGAGGAGGAAAGACCCCCCCTGTGCCAGGAGGGCGGCCGGAGAGATCCAGCCAGAGCTCAGAGCTGGAGGAGAAGCCTGATGGAGGGGAGAAGCCCCATGAGTGCTTGGAATGTGGGAAGGGTTTCAGGTACAGGTCCAGCCTGATCCGGCACCAGGTGATCCACACTGGGGAACGGCCCTATGAGTGTGGGGAGTGTGGGATGAGCTTCAGACAGAAGGGCTCCCTGACACAACACCAGAGGATCCACACTGGGGAAAAGCCCTATGAGTGTGGGGAATGTGGGAAGAGCT